>VZZY01003909.1:0-26963 GCA_013400335.1 Eurystomus gularis | reverse complement strand
AACAATAATAATAATAATAATAATAATACACCCCCCCCCCCAACAAGAAACCAACAAAAATCCCAGTCTTCCCTTTGTTTGCTGAACCGAGACTCTTGCATAATAGCAGAAGAGGGATTTCAGGAAAACATGGCAGCAGCTAGAATTGTTTGTTTTCCACTGTAATTTTAACCAAATGTTTCTTTCAGGCAAGGTATTTCTCCAAGGACATGGCTAGAACTTCAGACTGTTCTCAGGAAAGGAAAAAATAATCGAAGCTGAAATGTAAAGTAGAGGTGGATGAAGACAAATACATTTGGGCTGGGTGTGTTCAGTGGAAGTCCTCTCACAACTGGCCAAGAGTTTGCAGCCCAAGGGCACCCTTAGGTTACATTTGGGAACACTGTGAGCATTTGAGCTTCTCCAGTTAAAATTCAGATGAGGGAGATTTACAGACTCCACTTTACCTTTTTATATTATCATCTCATCCTGCAGGTAAGTGACGTGACAGCAATTCTCTTCAGTTGCACCAGTTCATAGTCTGTTCTGTGTGTATGGAGTCAAAGCAATAAGGTTAGAATACCAAACAAAACCATGCCACATTTCTAACATTTTCTCAGTGAAACTTGGCGTTTGATTTCTTAATGTGGTGTTGGTCTTTGAAAATAAGATTAATTTTATCTTGCTAGGAGTCATGTGTTTGGCTAGAAGCATAAACCAAAGGAGAATTTGCCACATTAGTTGCTTAGGACATTTGAACAGATCAATGGCTCATGTTTGTCTAGTTTAATCCAGTATTCATCTGACTATGTGCAGATGCCTACAACATAGTTATCTAGAATGCAGATGTCTATGTTAGAGTTGGTTGTTTAAAATTCCTATAATAGCAGAGGAGAGAAAGAGACCACTCTGGTGTATGCGTTTTTTCGTACTTAGAAAGTGGGTCAGATGAATCACGCCTTTACAACTGTTTTCTCCTATTGAAAGGAAAGGGAATCTACAGTAAGAAACTTGGAAGTGCGATGCAGACCTCAAAAAGTAGGTGAAATGTGTGAGCGTCTTTTCTGAGATTATCAGTTTGGGGAAGTCCTAGAGGTAAAGTTTAATCTGTCTGGAAATTTGCTTTCTTTTTTTGTTTGTTTTGTTTCTTCCCGGAGACAGCTGTGAAAAACTGTAGGGAACTGGAGGATATTAATGAGAGTGATTGGGAATGTGTTTGTGAAGGGATTAAAAACTCACGGGTGAAGCAGGAAAGTCACTGAGGGTTACTGAAATATACAGAAGAACAACCATGGGACAGTAGCTTCCCATGTGCCAGTTCTTTCCAGAGGGAGTGAGAAGTTTATCTTGCAGCAAAAGAAGGAAAGAGTGGCTGGAGATGCTATACAAAATGACTTCCTCTAAGTGGGGAAACAGCGAAGGGAGCTGGAAATGAAGCATGGGAATATAAAAGACACAGGTAAGAACGTAAGAAATGAAGATTGATTGATGATGTAGCAAAGACAATTGGAAAAAAAAAGACTCATAGAATCATTTAGGTTGGAAAAGACCTTTAAGATCATTGAGTCCAGCAGTTAACCCAGCACTACCAAGTCCACCACTAAACCATGCCCTTATGTGCCCAGACTTATGTATGGCCAAAGCCTAGTTCAGGCTCTAATTTCAGGAGCATCACATGTATATTATCCTCAGCTTGTGATGTAGGCATCTTTTTATTCTGAAGGATATGAAAGGAAATTTGCATCCACCTTTTTTTTGCCTGAATATTACTGCTCAAGCCCTGGTCAAAGATAATTTTCTGCACAACCTCCAGCAAAAAAAAGGGAAATGTTGAGACCTCAGCTGTGCTGTGAGAATCAGAGATTTTTCAGTCCAGCAGTACCCTTTACAAATAACATCAGCAGAAGACAGCAAGATCTATCTCATTGTCTTGAGTTTTCAATTTGGAGATGTACTTTCCTATTTATCTGTTTTGTGGTTTCAAGTTCTTAGGCAACTAAGAGTCTATTTTTTTTTACTGTGTGGAGGTACCTCTCTGATTCACACTCTCTCCAATTTGCTCTGTGATTCCTACAGCAATGTGCATGCTTGCTTATGCCTGTGATTTTATTCATTTGCCTCAGGTATAAACACGTAGTACTGTTGCCAACTCAGTGTACACAAGTTTACAGAAGTAATCCACATAATAATCCAAATACTTTCAGATTAATGCGACAAGCACTTTCTTACTTTTCAGCATTGGTAATCCTACCTTTTCACTTCCCAAACCATTATGATTGTCAGCCAGATAAGAGCGGGAAAAGATATATTCTCTTTTAAGAGCGGTTCCCAAGTTAATCTTATTGCAAAGCTCTCCATAATTTATTTACTGAAGATGATTTAAAAAATCAGATTGGGGGAGGGAGATGTCTAACTTGTGTGCATGGAATAAATAAGCACTCTTAGTTTAGTATCTTCTGGACAAACGGCGATACGACAAAAATAATCCTTCTGACTGGGAATACAAGGGGCCCTTTCTGGCATACCCTCTACAAAGCCAGAGACTGAATGAGGATATGAAGGCAAGGAACTGAGATATTCTTTGATCCTAAGCACCAGGATATAAGCATAATGTTTGTGACAATGTGGGAAAGATGATTACAGTTGCTTCCCATGTTCTGTAATAAGGGCATCAGTCTCAAAGACAGACAGTTTCATACCTTTTTTCAGTTCTGGTATGTTTGTGTAAAGCAGAAAAAAGAATTGCTTCCATGGTCGCAAGTCTAGTGAAAGAATAAATCCATTAATTGCTAATGCCAGATAATAATTGGGCCCACATAAGTGCCAGCTAGCTAGGCTGCTGTGTGAAAAAGTACATTCAAAGTACTGAATGGGATTTTCAATAATATTCAGTATTACCCTTTTTTGACTGAGATTTTTACCACTGATTTGACAGAGAATAGAATTATATCAACCTCAGATATTTATGTGATTCACATTCACAAGACAGAACTTGTCCCTGTCTTATATGTCAACTCTGGGGATGGCTTTATGCCATGAAATTATTTTTAATATTAACATTACAGGAAAAGAAATTTTTCAGATTTCTCAGAAGGCACCTGATAATTTCTAAGAGCTAGGTTGGACATTTTATGTACTGTCTCCTTGTTCTCAATACATTTCTCACATTAAAAAATGCAAATTGCTATGCTATTTTGATAGATGCCTGATATTTGTCATTTTAATGACGATCATAAAAAAGAAAGGCAATTGTTCAGAATACACTCCCTACATTATTCTGGCATCCTAATGAGAATGAGAAAGCAGCTAATAGCCAGTCAAAGTGTTGAAGTTGCAGGATAAGGTCCATGGAGTCAATCTCTCTAGAACATATTGCAACAGGGTAGGAAAGGGTTCATACTGTCTCCTGAGTCTCTCCCAAAACCACCGTAAAAGACATAAATAAGGTAATTTCAAAAGTGTATTACACAGCCAGTTTTCAAGTTGCAGATGGATCTAGAGCTTTCTCAGCCCTAATAAAATATCTACTTGGTAGATATGATATTTAACAGGGTTGTTTGATTCTTTTTGGCATTTTAAAAATTTGAGATTTAAAACCTTGTAGGTGATTTTTTTCTTTTTTTTTTTTTCTTTTTTTTTTTTTTTTTTTTTTAGTATGTAGTCCACCTCATCATTTGGCAGGATGGTCACATTATTAGGACTTGTTTTACTGATCTTACCTCTATGTTTCCTTTTCTGTCTCTGTTCTCTCAGAGGTAAATGTAACTCAGTGAGAGCAAAATGCTGCAGTCCAAATCCAGGCATTTTGTCTCAGTCAGACACATCCTTGGTATTTAAATAAATGTGTTAGACAATAATAATAGATAAGAGACAGGATGATTACAGGTGAGGAGCTAAAACACAGAGCAGTGAAGTGTTTTGTGAAATGTCAGACAAGAGGTTTATTGAACAGAAAGGAATGATTCCAACTGGCTACATTAGGCTATTCTGTCTTTAAGAGAAATTAAGCAAAACAAATCAGGAAAGGAAAATCTGATTGGTCCATGCGACTTTACAGATAGATCATTGTTACTATGCTTTTTAACAACTCAGCTTTGATGAAACGTCCTGACTTGCCCATGAACCATGCTGGGGCATTTAACCTAAACATAAGGAAACACTTCTTTACTACGAGGGTAACGGAGCACTGGAACGGGGCTGCCCAGAGAGATTTTGGAATCTCCATCTCTGGAGACATTTAAAACCTGTCTGGATGTGTTCCTGTGTGATCTATTCTAGGTGATCCTGCTCTAGCAGGGGAGTTGGACTAAATGATCTTCAGAGGTCCCTTCCTACCCCTACCACTCTGTGACTCTGTTATTCTCTGGGGGAGTGTGAGTTGGCATAGGTCAAATCCATGCAAGGGAGTAACCAGACAATTAAGCAGTATAGAAAGACAAGGACCTTGGCTTAGGCCATGTCCACAATCTGTTGAATTTACTGTGAAAAATAGTAATCTTAGAGCTTCACAGATTTCTGCTATGAAATGAAGAGTTTCAAAGCTTTACGAACATGGACTCTGTCTGGCTCAAGTCCCATCTCTGCAGTAAGGAGTACAAACACCCAGAGGATTCTGGTTGGAGACAGAGGTACCCAAACTAGTTTTATTGCTCTAGGACTATGACTTTATGCTAGGAAGAGCTCAGATGAAGCCGTGAGGCTTTGTGGGCTTCTAGAAGCTACCTTTATAGCTCCCACAAAGAGGACACTCTTTGTTAATTCATGGTTCTTACTTTCAGCAGTGACACTGAAATAATTTCAGTTTCTCTGAGCCACAGGGGGTTTCTCATTGATGTGAAATATTGCAATGGTTTTGTTTCAGGCCAATTTAGACATTTACATTATATTTAAAGAACACTTTAATTTCCTGACAACTCAAAATCCTGCTCTTCAGCCAGATATAATTGGTTTTATTCCATCATTTGACACTCCAAAGGTTAGAACAAAGCAGAATATGACTGATTTTCCATCTCAGTTGTACTATCCCTTATTTGTCAGAAAAGGATGATGAAAAATTATATCTAATCTCAGGAAAGTTTTTGACTGGTTTGTCTCCCTGCTATAACAATGTATGATGGGATTTGCACCATGGGGTCTCTTGAATGTAAATGCTAAGTGAGGTAGGCACACCGGTTCAACCATTGGCCACAAGGGAAAGTCAAGCCAAGAAATATCTCCAGGCTGTTGTCCTAGAATGGCTGAGACATGGGGTGTCTGGTCTTGCTCACAAAAAGACAATGCTCTTATAAATGAGATTACATAATTAGATCCAGTTCTGTGATCCTGACCACAATGTCTTCCCTCACCATTAACAAGACTTAGTATGATCAGTTTTTAGGTCCATGTGACTATGAAAAACCAGCAGAAATATTGAAAATGTTCTCCTCTCAGTTCTATAAAAAAATAAACCAACATCAATTGAGGAAGTGGTCCTTCCAGCAAACGATGGCAGAGTGAGTGTAAGTAATGAGGTAGTTTGAAATCTGAACGGGAATTTTGTGTGGGTTCTGTTAAACTGATGCTTAAGTTCTTCTGTATGATGTAAGGTTCACTTTCCTGAGACCCCTGTTCTTCAATATGCTTTTTTGATGTCACTGTGGACATGACCCATGGGAACTTACCCTGGCAAGTTCCACAGGCTTCATTAAAAGTATCCCCTTGAACAAAGCTCAGCACAAACTGTAGTTTTGCTAAGTTGGGCTTTTTCTAGAAAGAGGATTGTATTTTCTGTCTCCCTTTGAAGACTGATACAGAGTGCCTGTAAGCAGGCAAGACCAATAAAACCATAGGAGGTGCTACACTCAGAAAAGAAGTAATTGTTAGTTTTTTACATGGATTGATAGGACAAGAACATCCTCTTTCTTTTGCAATGCATTCTCCATTAAGCTATTTCTGTCATTCATGAGTAGGATCTGCTTTTAAAGCTTGACCAAGCATATTGTCTACATCAATATTACTTTGTCCATCCTAAGTAATACTAAATCACCTGCTGTCTGTAAGGACAATTTTTTGTTACGCATCCAGTAATGCTGCAGAACAAGAGTGGGTGATGTGGGTTCATCTGTTTGCTGTTGACAGGCAGGAGCTCTGTTGTTCTGGGAGGCGGCAGGAGTCTTTTAATTTCTCCCACTGTCCAAAGGCAAGTAGCAACTTGCTGTACCACTGGAAGAATAACACTCCTACAGGACTAGAAAGTTTTCCTACTTGGTAGAGGTTTCTGGAAGGAACCCCCATTTAAGCAACCTCCTGTCCCTTCCTTCGGCTGCTTTCCCATGACCTGGGGAAAGGGTTGCACAGGAGTGACCTAGGGGTGATCCCTAGTAAGGGGTGATCCTGTTATTTAAGTCATGGGTTTGGGCAGACAACCTCTGGTACTTGCTTGGTTAGTGCCATCATCTTTGTCTAAATGTGTGTTTAGAGGAGGAGTTGTTTGATTTTTAGGGAAAGAATAAATAAGAGAGAAAATGCCTACAGCATAATTAAAAAGTTGTTGCTCCAATTTTTCTCCTCACTTTAGAATCCTCTGTTGGCTTTAATTAAGTGCTTGAATTAAGATCGTAAGGCAAACACTATTTGATGGGGTTTTTTTTAAATGAAAGCAAGCTCAGCCACCAGGTGGGTTTCTCCTCAGGTGCTCACTGCTCTAATATAGACAATCCACATGGGCATCTCTGCAGGCAGTGTGCTCTCTTCCTGAGTGCTTGGGGCTCAAAAGAGGTGCTTGTCTGCTTCTCTTCCCTGCTGTCCCCAACTGTGTTGTGAGAAGATGTTCGCAGTTCTGTGAACATATGAAGGATGTGTGCAGTGAAGAGGGAGAGGGATTGTTGAGGGTGGTTCACAGATTCATAACTAGGGGCAATGAGATGAAATTGAGCAAAGGGAAAATGAGGTTGGATATCTAGACAAACTTCTTAAGTGTCTGTTAGATCATTTGTGAAGGAGTCTCCCAGAGGTAACCACAGATGCTCTGTTGGTTGAGTCATTTAAAACTATCTGTCTAGGTCATCATATGCTCCCTATTACAGTAGCATCTAAAAAGCAATCACAAAGGCTTAGAAAATTGGGCCAAGAGGGACCTGGGGAGGTCATTTCAGCCTCAAGAGATGAATGATTCTACTTAAAACATCCCCAGAAGACATCCATCAAACAATAATGAGCTATACAACCCCTCATGAGGAAAAGAACTATTATTTTCCTACCACAAATATGAAAAATCAAAAATACAAGGAAAGCAAATGTTTTAACCAAGTCACACAGAAATTATAGGGCAGAGATGGGAATTGAAGTCAAAGCCTTATAGACTAAATGCAACGCCAAAAGAGCATTTTTCTTTGGTCTAATTCGTCTGTACAAGAAATTGTTGAGCATCTTTTTTCAAGTAGCACTGGTTTTATTCTGTTCTTCTGATTAGGCAGGTGGACTTCTGGTTCTTCTCAGTCCGCATAAAATTTATTACTTCCTCTGTAAATTCTTAAAAGAAAAAAAAAGGATTGATCATTATTGGTAATTTGTCAGTTCTGTAGAAAAACCTCACTTATTGCAGCTATAATAAAGGATTTATGCTTACGACTTTTTAAAACTTTGTCACTTTAAAGTTCTTGCTAGTGAGAATAATCACCTACCTTGCTTCCCCTGAAAGCTGGACACTTTTCAACAAACAAGGAAGAAAAACTTCCCAGGCAAAACTGGGAACCTGAGAACTAATATAAACTAGCTGATCTTATCCACCTCTTGTTCCTATTATATCAGCCACCACTAGGAAGAAAATGAAAACCACCTGACATTTTCTGAATGGAATTTTGTTCCTGTTGGGGTCTCTTCCAGATTGTGTTGTACATGCTACAATGATCTCAAAGTGTTACAAACATTTGCTGAGTATGATGTGCAAACTCCTGTTGGTGCACAATCCAGTAAAAGAGAGAGAAAAAAAGCAGAATTATCTTTTCAATGTAAATCACTCACTGAGCCATAGTTCGAAAATTAAGATGAAACATTTGAATATTTAAGACTTTATTGAGACTTATCAGTAATCAGCAACCTGAACCCGGTCTATTGGGTTTGCCAGCAGTTAAAGAACTAACACCTGTTTTGTTAATGGAATTATTCCAGTTATTCTGGATTTACACCAGTGACATGAGATAATGATACAAACTAGGGCTTTTGAAAATCTGTGTTTGAAAACCAGTTACTTTAGATATCTTTGGTTTGGGATAGCAGCTCTGCTTTATTTGCTTTGGTGTGGGTTAGCATGTGTGATCATGATTTTATGAAAATCAAGCACCTGTTTCACACTTGGCAGTCAAAATATCACAAGGCCAAAGTGATTCCAAATCTAGACTCCCATGCTGCCAGCCTGTAATCTGATCTATGTGGGTATAACTATGCATGGACTGATTACAGTGGGACAGGAATGAACAACTCGGTCTGTAGGTAGGGAGGAGGAAGGTACAGAAGCTAGTAAGGTCAGGAGACTTGATTGTCTTTTTTTTTTAACCTGCCTGCTAAAGGATGTGTAAGCCTCCCCACTGAATTTCTTCAGCTCTAGTCTATAGCCTAAACAAATTAAGCTTTTTGTGTAGGATGCATCTCACCCAAATTTGCACGGCTAAAAATTAGATATCTATCTGTGAATACTCACCACAGGCTCTCAAAAGTGATGGAAAAAAAATAGGGATCTTCTGGGAGTCCATTTGGTGGCCTCCTCTACACATCTCTTTAGAAAGCATCGAACCCCTTCAGGAATTGCTAATTTTCCTGCTTTGATTCCAAAGGAAGTGTAAGTGATCTAGACTAGATACAGACAACTAACTTTTAGACTCAAAGCTATGTGCAATGTGATTTGTCTGTCTTTAAGGATCTGTTTCTTTCTCATTGACTTATAGATGAAAACTTGGTCAGACATTATTTCTTAGCGAATGAGTTGAGCAGCTCTAATAAAAATACAAGTATAATCCATGCCATCCTCAAAGGCACTCAGAAAATGCATGCATGTCTGGTCCTGACTTGTTAACAACCATAAAGACAGCAGTTGGAAGCATTTAATACAGCTGTATGAACCATGCACTCTCAAACAGCTTCATCTGCTGTATTTCCTCCCAGTGGCAAATAAAAAAAAAAAGAATCCACTATAATTAGGGCATAATTCTGTTAAATTTGTGCAATAAAAGCATTATTAAAAGAAAGAAAAGATTGCCCTTATAGGCTGTGCTGCAGTGGAATCAAGCGTAGCTTGTTAGAGTTATTTTTGTTATTATTGCATTACTTGGCTATTGTGTTACTCCTGAAATGCTGTAAAGGAGGAAAAAGACAGGGTAGATGGAATTTCAAAGTGATTCCTTTATTCAATATTGAAATCTCATTGGCTACATATGTGTAGAGTGAGGTCTTGGAGGAGCTGTTAGCCATGTGTGTTACTGAAACTCCATTTCTTGAGACCAAATATCCCATGTATGCAAGCTGCCTACAAATCCCATCAGCCTTCATAGTCAGTAATGTCTGGATCCCTCTACCACAGGCTGTGGTGCTTCCTGATGTTTATCATAGAATGCTGTGACAAGGCAAACACGACAGACTGAGAATTTGAAGCCAGGCTGGAATGCTTTTGTGGCCAGAGCCAACATTTTCCAAAACTCAAAAAATCACTTCAGCGACGTTAGTGATTTGATTAGGAAGTTAAATTAATCTCAAATCTGCCCCAAGTTTACCCTTTGCAGAAGTATAGACACAGACATCCTGCCTATTAGGGCAGAGGCAGAAAGATTTGAAAAGCATTGATGTTCAGCAGAACAGCAGCACATTTCCCTAACTCCTGGGGAGAATAACATTTCACCAGGCTATAGTGTACGCCTACACTACTCTTCACACCTCTTCTCCCAAAGCAACAGTCTATTGCATGTACACTGAACAACTACCTCATTTTAACTCAAGTGTCAACATTAACTACAGGAGCATGAACTACAATATGCAGAATCTACTAGAAAAGATACCTCTGCGGAGCTCCAAACTTGCAGATTTAAATTGCTGACAAAGACTTTAAGAGCTCATTTAAAGCATCACTATTTGAATCTGCAACAGAGGTCTTAGGGAGAAGTCCACATCTGAGATGAACTAGGCAAATGTGTTCTTTCTCCCCGTATGATTTACGTACGAGTGTCTGAGAGACCAGTGGAAATAGTGGGAACTTTAGGATGAAACCTTCTTCAGAAAAAATCTGTTCCTTAATACAAAAGACATGCCCACTCCTTCCTCTAAACTCTGAGGGTGAGATTTGTCCAACACTGAGTTAGGATTCAGTTTCAGAACTGCATCTGCAAAGGCGGTGCCATTACATGAGGTTTGTATGGAAGTTCCCATTAAGTCAAGTGAGATCTTATCAATACAAACAGCAAAGCTTGAGCAGGTAGCAAATTGAAGCATCATCATTGCTCATCTTGGAGCAGACACCTCCATCTGATCATCTGGACAGTCAACTAGACTGTTGGCTGTGCTGACTTGGGGAGAAGATTCAGTTCTCTACACATGTTGTACCACTTCTGACACTGTAAATTTTTCCATTTAGCCTCCAGTTTCTGCTCCAGACCTTGTGAGTCTTCTGTAAGGCTTCTGTCACATCTGCCAGTGTTTTGCAGATGTCTCTGGAATGTTGAGGCATCTGAAACGTCACTAGACGCCTGTGTTTAATAACTAAATCTGGAGCTTTGTTTAAATCTGAAGCCGAATCCTATTATAGTAGCAGAATTCAGTTGCTTTAACATAGGCTTTTGATGCCATTTGAGGTACTTCTGGGTATCCAAGACATCTGCACTACACTGACAGATATGACATAGGACTGATGGAAACCAGCAGCCTTCTGGAGTGGCAGCTGGAGGCCAGGGGGGAAACCTATGAGGTCTCAGATGGCACAAGATGCCTACGTGTGAGTGACTGAACAGATCCATAAGTGTCTATGTTGAAACCAGTTTCCTCTAGTTCCATTTATAGTCAAAAGAGAGAAACAGGGGGCTAAATTTATGCTCCTAAACTTAGGTCTTTGGTGCCACTGGAGGTATACCCTAGATTTTCCAGCTTGCTTCCAGCTGCTAGACCAGGTGGGCATTGGTCTCCTATAGATTCTGGGACAGATCTGCCATACTTATGTGGCTGTCTCAGGTACCCTGGGGCATCTGAAATAACACTAGACATTAATTATTATACCCAGACACTTTTATAGCTTCCTATTGCATTATTTGCGGCAAGATTTCCATAGTTATTGATCAAAGATCATTCAAATGGATATTGAAGTGTTGACTCATATGTGATGTTACTGCATTCCTAAATGCTAGCCCTGTTGCTCCTGTCATGTCATTGAAATTCTGGGGTGATTTTTACTGCAGCTCATTGCCAAAAGCAGCACTCCCTTTTGGGGCACACACTGAGACGAGAAAAATGGCAAACTAAACATTATTTATAGTCTTGTCCTGCCCTGCCAAACCACTGATAATTTTGGAAATGGTTTCCACTTTTCTGATACAGCGGCCTTAAACTAGTTTAAGGTACAGAATTTCCAAAACACGTTTCCATTCTGCAAGGAAAAATCCTCAGAATTTTGTCTTGTTTCAAAGCCAGACAATCCTGAAATTTAATTTGAAATTTAGTAATAATAACAATGATAGTAATACACTGCAATGTAAATTTTAATGTTATATTAGCAATTCAAATGGCCTGCCCTGCTTTGAAAGTAGTTTATGGCATTGTGTAGTAATTATGATGTAATAATTAAATGTTAATAACGTTCATCTTTTAATTTGTAATGACATTCAGAGGGATAAGAAGCCTGGTCAATATGGATTGTTCACTCAGAGACTCTTAATCTAAATGCAATAGCTTTTTCTGGTGACAACTGGTATTCTGTAACTTCCTTCCACTTAAAAATTGAACTTATTTTCCAATGTGGATTTGTGCAAAATAAAGCAAGCACGTTTTGTACTTTCTTAGGATTTTTCACCATGCTCCTTTGTGGCTCAGCCTGTATTACCTTCTGCGAAGCCGTGTTATGGCCCTGCTTCCATTTCCAGCTCCGAAGATGAGTCAGACTCATCCGGTCTCACCTGTGCTGTGATTCTCCTTGTGTTTCATGCAGGAAAGAAGGACCATGAATAAGCACAGGTTAGTTAAAGAACGTATTCCCCAAGTACAGCCCCTTCACCAGTGGTTCATAGCGATCTGTTCTACCATGTGCTGGATTCCCAGTTGGCAAAAATGAGCACAGTTGTCTCCTCTCCAAGTCTACACCAGCCCTGTGAGAGAAGGGAGGACTGCAGAGCACATTAACTCAGCTGAACAGCCTGGTGTGCAGTTTTGAAGTGCATTTTTTTTTTTTTTTTTTTTTTCCCTCTTTCTCTGCATCTGCCAGTTCGCATGGTGCAGCCTTTTGCTGTGCTACCCAGGCTGAGAAGTGTCCACAGCTATCACTTTTCACCAAATTGCTGAAGGGTGAAATTTCACCATTTCTGCCAGAAAAAAGCAGGTTTTTTTTTAATTTATTCCTCCCTTCATCTAGACAAATAGCATCATTTCCCTTGAGAATCAGATCCTTTGTAAGAACAGAAGGACTTTTTGCATTCCTTTACCTCGAATAGAAATCTGTCATACTCTCTTTCTCTTCACCTCCTGGATAAAACTACACTATCCAGTAAAGAAGCAAGTTTTTCCTGAAGCCAGGATATATTAGTATAAGTGCATGATTGGTGGAAGGAGATGTTACCAAAAGATTAAAGCTCAGTTCGGAGAATCAGGACAACTAATTTCTCTCCCTGGCTCTGTCTCTGTGTCCCAGCGAACCATTTATCCTCTGTGAATGTTTATTTACCTTTCTGTATTTGTATTTAATTATAAATCATTTGTAATTTGCCAAGCCTGAATTGACAAATTTAGTGCTTGATAGGGTGGCTCAGAAAAAAATGATCTGTGCTATAAAATGGAAAAGTATTAATGAAAGTTATTAATATTAATGCAATGTGTTACAGGTATCATCTAATCTATTATTGCAGATTTTTATGTGGGCTTGTTGCTGAGCTATCATTTAATCTTTTCCAGTTCCCCGACAGTTTGAAGTTGCATCTTTTCTGAACCCACAGATTTTATCCAGCACGAAAGAGTGTTTTTTCCCTTTACGGCCCCCTCCCACTACATTACATTTCAAACTATATTACACGGGTCACATTATGGGCTGCTGTCACATGCAGGCTACGAAGTAATTCAGCATGACACATGACAAGCAAAGATGTGTTGAAATACCTGAGACTATTAGATCCAAACAACCCTCTGTTAAAGTTTTTTATTACCACATAAATATTCTCCTAGCTGACCAGTGTCTCAGAGGAATAAATACCCCATTAGAGGAAAAACAAAAGCCGAGGTATTTCCCAAGTATGGGGTTATTAAAAGCAAAAAGGAAAAAAAAAAAATCTCTTTTTGTACATGCTATTCTCATATTAAAAATAACAAAACCCAGTAATTATTATAAAAAAATACACAAGCCTATCTAATCATACTGAAAAGAGAAATAGAAGATACAGCTAGCACAAGACATTAGAAACATATAAGAATTTTTCATAATAAAAAGGCTGATGAAAAAATGAAGGGAACTTTGTTGAAGATTGGTGAGGTTGTTGAAATCAAGCTCAAGTTACAAAAGACAGTTAAGGTGATACTTAGGATTTTTCACTTTTTCGGTAGATATAATCTGAATGAAGATGGATTTAAGGGAGTCAGGCAGAAGGTCTAGGGAAAAAAACAGTGCAGCAGGTTAATGAACAAGGCATGAGATGCTGCCAGCCTCATGCTAACCAAAGGTGTGGAGAATGGTTGAGGGTGTTCGTGGGCTGGGAAGGTGTCAGGTAACAAACAGGAAAAGTAGATGACAGGTAAAGTAAATCTTGGATTAATCCTGGAGTGGATAAATATATTCCTAATCAACAATGATGAGAGATACCTGGGCTGATGGGAAAAGAAATTTCTTTTGTTGGTAGGAAACAGTAAGTTAGGAGTTACTCATCAAAAGGAGACTGGAAAAAACACTGAGAAGCAAGCTATTTGAACAAACCAATCTTTCCACATAAAGAGATAGGGTAGGAAAGCTGCTTGTCCAGGGCCTGGAATGTATAAGTAGCTCCCCAAAACTCTTTATTGTCTTAGAAATACTAAATTGGCTGAAGACAAGCGTAAAGTGTGACATACTGAACCTGGGTTCATTTTACACTGATCTACAAGTGCTGTAGACTACCAATGTCATAAATCCATACCTGCTATAGGTCAGATGGAGCTGTGGAGAGCAAAATTTTAAGAAATTTATTTATTTAGCCAGTGCTTCTTGTGAATTGGAAGTAAGATGATTAAGGCTGGATGGTTATCCAAAATCTTTTCGAGATAAAGTGTTCTTTCCAGTGGATAAGAATGGATGACTGGAAATGCAAGAAAGGATGAACAGATTTATTCTGTTCTGTCAGGAACAGAAGACAATCTCAACCATGAAAAATCTAAGAAAAATCACAAATTTTGTGGTGTGCTGAAGTTTGACGGTGGGAGATGGCACAACAGCATCATGAACCTTAACTAGTGGCTCTCGGATGAAGTCACAGGTCTTTTAGAAAACGATACTGTTGTGTGTTGTGAAGGAAGGTGATGCCATTTTAAAATCACAATTTCTGAAAATACTGGTACTTTTTACTACATCATTTCTGCCTTCCTTTCTCATTTCTATCTGCTTGGGTTTTTTTTCCCTTGTGAGCTCAAGTGACATTAAAAAGTAAACCAAGAGTAATAGTGGGCCATGTGTATTATGCACAATGAGCATAGGTCCCTGACAGGATACTTTGCCCAGATGTTGGTCTTTGCTAAGGCTGTTTTGCAGTTGGAAAACCAGTTTAACCATCCCCTTGGGAATTTCTGCTGCGTGAGTAAATCTCCAGATGGTGAAGAGCAAGCTTAGTAGTTCCTTTATAAACCACTCTTTGGTGTTAAGAGTGTAAGTAAAATAACACTATCTGGGACATTCCTTCACATCACACTTTCCTTGTCCTTAGAACAAGTTCCTTGCTGTACAAGGATAATGTTGTAAATTAAAGTACCTTTGGGGATACTCTAATTTATACCATGAAAAGGTCAGGTCCTTGGCGACATAAGGTATCTGAGACTATTAAAACATGGAGTCAGAAAAAAGCTTTTATAAAACTATTCTTTTCTTAGACCAGACACAAATTAGACTGGAATAGACAGCGTTCTGAACACTGAAGCTATCCTTGGAAATTCATGCTTTGCTTATTGTGTTACCCTAGACAAAATATGGTGATCTCAGTTCAGAAAGCAATACAAACCTGTGCCTTCCATTCTTCATAAGTAGTTCTTTGTGTGTATGCATGTGTGTGTGGCTTCTTGGGAAGCTTTCAACACTTGCCTGGATGCGATCCTGGGCAGCCTGTTCTAGGTGAACCAGCTTTAGCAGGGAGGTTGGACTAGATGATCTCCAGAGGTCCCTTCCAATCTCTACCAGTCTGTGATTCCGTGATTCTGTAAGAAGAAATGGAAGGGATGTCAAATGCCCATTGGAGCAAAAAAAAAGCTCTTTCTTTGCAAGGGTTCAAAAGCATTCTCTAATGACTATGTGGTGAATGTGGATGCTGATGGGAAAGTTAAAAATCATTTATAATTTTGGACTAAACTAAAGGTCAGCTGAAAGAATAGGACTAAACTAATTAGGTAGGATGCCATTTTATCACTGCATCAACATGCTTTGATTGTGCAAAAGGTTTTGATTTTATTTAAGAACCATTTGGTAAAAAACTGTTGTGAAACACTGGAATAATTTACATTATAATTTATATTACCTAGGGCTAGTCCATCCTATAGATAGAGCTTGAAGAATTGGCAGTTGCCCACTTCGACAGAGGTAGAAAGGAAGCATTTTTTGAATTATTTAATCTTAATTTATGAGCCTCTGACTAACGTGTTTGTTTAGTGATCCAGGATTAGATTCAGATTTCCTTCACATTCTTCTTAGCAGGTACAACAACGTGTTTTCAGCCATAGACTGAAAAATAGCTGGAGTACCCCATTAAACATGAGGTCAGACTGTCACAATCCCTTCTAGCTTAGAAAACCCATGCAGTTATGAAACACTATGTATTTCACAGAATCATAGAATGGTTTGGGTTGGAAGGGACCCAAAAGATCATCTAGTTCCAACCCCCCTGCCATGGCAGGGACACCTCTCTGGTTGCTCAAGGCCCTATCCAACCTGGTCTTGAACACCTCCAGGGATGGAGCATCTACAAGCCCCAGGGCAACCTGTGCCAGTGTCTCACCACCTTCAGAGTGAAGAAAAATTTCACTGCATTCAACAACAGTACCCTGGAATATCTAACAGGCAATAGACAAATCCATTCAGATTAAATAAATCCCATCAACATTCATACTTTAGGCCAGAACAATGCATTAGATCATCCAGGCTAAGATTTGGTATTTCACAGAATGTTGTGTTCAATCCTTTCTCACTTTATGGTGCCCAATAGCTTCTGTTTGCCTAAACCTTTTGCCAAAACACTTTTTTCTTGCCTCAGCATCATTCTATGTCCTTTTCACAGTCACTACTTGCCAGGATATAAACAGCACTCTGTAGATAGGACCTCATTCCTTGTTTGCACATTACCTTGCAACAGTGTCAACATACCTTCTTTTTTTTGAACTTGATTTCTCAAGATATCCAGATTACTCTGTCTGTTGTCTTGGCCCTGTCATTTTGTGCCTTTCTACCCATGTTGTTGATTTTAATGTATTTTAATATAATTGATTTTATGTTTCTTTTCAAACCATGAAATGATTGAATAGTCAATTTTGTTCCCCATGAAATTAATCTGAAACAAATTTTAGTCAGTGTTTGTTCCTCTGTGAAGTCTATCTTTTTGATATTTAATGCCCATTTTTTGTTCCATTGAATGCTTGCTTTCTTGTGGAATTTCCTTAAAATTCAGAGTGGGCTTTTTTTTTGGAGTTAGAATATGTGATAGTAATTTTAAATGCCTTCAGATATATTAGGTTACCTACAAAGTCTGTCAAATGGACTTGTAATCTCATCACAGAATCACACAGTCAATCGCTGATGCTAATTTTTAATAATCTTGGCATAACAAAGAAATTCTAGAAAAGGAAAATATGCTGGTGTGATATCAGTACATTTAAAAACAGAGATAAATGAACTGACAAGAAGGACAGGCTGATTACTTTGAAGTTGACCCTAGAAAAAATACTAGAAAAGTTGCCATAAGACTAATTTAATAATGACTTTTAAAATTACAGGATATAGAGCGCTCCTCAGTGTATAAGCTCTTTGAAGATGCAAATTGTTCAAGCCTTATTAGATAAACAGAAATGTATGGAGACCTGACCCTACACTGTATGGTTTAAACAGTTTTGCAGTTTCCATTACTAAATGGTCTTATGCTATTTGTAGGATTTAGTTTGTTCCTAATTATTGCTAAAAATTAAGTTCATTGTCATTAATCCTACTAACCATGTGATTTTCTTTGATGTCTTTAGCTTCCCTTATCAATTTTCTACACTTTATAATGTTTAATTTATATTGCTGTGTGTGTTAAGGTCCCTTTCTTTCCCGTTGTCACGTGTTGCATTCTTATTTCTAATTAGTGTATTTTCTTCTGCCTTTGAACAAAGTTTTACTTTTACTAAAAGTTGGACTTGTAGCTTCATAAATTCCTATTAAAAAAATCCCAGTGTTCATTGTAATTTTCCTGATTTTTTTTCCTCTACTTATTAAATCTCATTCTAATTTCCTCGTTTTGAGAAATGAATTCTTTTGGAGAGTTAACTGTGTTTATTATTGGTTTGTCCTGTCCTCTGTCTGTGTGGAGTGCAATCTAATAATAACAATCGGTCCCTAGGCTACCACCAACTGCCAGCCCATAATTAATTCATCTTTATATTTTTCTTAAATTTGAAGAGAAGTTTACTGCTGGCTGCATATGTCTCCCAAATTTAAGTCCCCCATTAAAAAGATATTTTCTTCTTCTGGTTCTTTTTTCATTATGGGTAGTTGCTTGGGTAGTTGCTCAGGGAGTAACTCAGACTGCTTCATTCACTGATCTGTGATGTCTCCTGCTTTCTCAAATACCTCATCCAGACTTTATAAGACAGCAGATATGCATATGCAGACGTAACACATTTACATGATCAATAATCAGTTGAGATCCTAAATTTCTAAACTTTCAGTGTTCTAAACAGAACAGAACCAATGAAGTCCATACCAGCGTGTATCTCCAAGATCATGGTCCCACCTCCCACGTGGCCCCATGGTAATATCTCTGGTTCCTCCCCAGGACAATATCCTCCCACATATCGATCCCAGCTCTGCCCCAGTACCTGATCCTTGTTATTCTTCAGCTTGTCTTGCTGCTCAATCAGTATTTGCTGAATTTGGCTTGATTCGGGCATATTTGAAGTGACTGGCTTCACAGCCCTGTGGTGAGAAGCTTTCCTTTCTTTTTCTCCTTTTGTTACCTCTTTGTTAAAATAGATTTAAATTAGCTAAGGATTTCACAAGCTGTTAGTAGAGATGGGGACTAATGGTCAGATGAGACATATGGGAGTGTTGTGTGAACCTTTCTCCTTAACCGCTTACAAGTAACGGTATCTTCAGTAAGAAAGCCACCATTGTGTACCCGTAATACCTTCTCTTGTTCATTTGCTACTTCCTAAGCAGGTTATAACCAGAGATTTTAAAACACTATTCACGACAGCTATCCTCCTAAATTTCAGTTATATTGCTGTGCTGCGACTCAGTGGGAGCTGCTGGCACCTTAACTAGATTCCTGCTACAGATAAAAAAAAAAAAATAAATTTATATTGTCATACACTTTGTCTAAACTCTTGAGTTTATTAACGGTGGAATAAAGTTCCATATATCTCAAGTCAATCTTTTTCATATCTTCTTCCTGCTAATTTTATTATTGCTTTAACTACCTCTTGGCCACTCCACAAAACCTCCTGGATAAAAGTTAGCTCTATTCTTGAGATC
Source organism: Eurystomus gularis (assembly GCA_013400335.1). Lineage (NCBI taxonomy): Eukaryota > Metazoa > Chordata > Aves > Coraciiformes > Coraciidae > Eurystomus > Eurystomus gularis. The sequence continues at coordinate 7,879 of VZZY01003909.1, read as the reverse complement.
AATTATCATGTCCTTAAAGCTATATCCTATTTTATATATAAATGTAATCCTGTAGTGACGGAGCTCAGTTTTCCATAAAAGCCAGATCTCAACCCCAACATGTTGTTCCTCTCCTGCACTTTCAACCTTCAGCCTGAGGCAGGAGGGATCCTAAAGTGATGTCTGGACAGCTACTGAGGAGGATCAAGCCCAACCTTCACAAAAATGAGATAGGGAAAGATTCTGAGTAATCTTGGGGTGATAAAGCTTTTCTGTGTGAAATACAGGTGAAATCCTACCTCGATGACACTGGGTAAGTTTTCCTATGAGTTTCTGGCACTTCTTTCAGACAAAAGGTGAGGTAACATGGAGAGGGTAAAAAGCTGTTAAAAAAAAAAGAAGGCAAAAGGGGCTCGGATTTCAAGTTCATATGGTAGCCAAACCATGTGCGTTGTTGTGTTAGTAAGAATTCTGGAATAACTGCAAGTTGGCTGTCTGCTCTCTATATCTATATCTGTAGTCTATAATTTTATCCTTTGCCTCCCTGTAGATGAAACCTTCTTTGGAGGTTCAGCAATTCTTTACATATGTTTTCTCTTTCAAACTCATCTCTTGACTAATCTAAGTTCACTGGAGGTGGCCTGAACAGTGAATTAGCCTGTAAATCATGTATTTACCTCACACTGAGATCTAGTCATATGGTTTTGATAGCTGGTAGTTTGTGTAACTGCAATGAGTCCCTTCTTTCTATCTATTCCCCACTCCCTTATTTACAATCATGGATGTAGGGACAAAATCTGGTGGAGCAGCCTGACTTGCACTACTGTAGATGTAGTCCAAAGTCTCTGTTAATGCATTTAGAAGGAAGGAAAAATAACAATGTGTTTATGTGTTATTGTAAAAGGATGTCTTACATGCCACTGGCATTCAGCCACGCCACTGCCAGATTTTGGCCTTTGATCTCAGAGTTCTCAGGGCAAGCAAGTATGGTAGATCTCCAGAGAATAATTTCAGATGCTTCAGTAGATGGATGCTCTACGCATCTCTGAGTTTAATGCCTGTCCAAATCAGTACCAAATAAACTTTCCAGTGCGGCATTAATGGACTCAGCGATCTCTGTGATGCTAGGAAAAAAAAACCCAAACGTTTCTTTCGATTAGGAGGCAAATTATCCCTGGTTGTTTGTGTTGATATGCAGACAGTGTGTGTTTTTATTAATTTGGAGTTTGTCTGTTTTATTATTCTGCTTTGTAGTTTAAACACTGGGTACTCATGAGACCTTTACTCAAGACTGCAATACCTTGAACTCATGAAGCAGTTTCCAGCAGATCAGAGAAATTCTCCAGTTCTTTTTTTCCTCCTTTTCCTGTTGTCTTTGTTTCTGTGTGGGTGGGAATTGGAAGCTAAACACTAAGCTGTGTGTGCACAGCACAGTGGGGCTCCGATTTCTTTCACATCTGAGCATGGCAATGATAAACAGTAAACAATAATATTGGCCTGTCTGACACCTCAATTTTTGCCTGCTGTGCCTGCTTCGTGGAATTGAACTGCCCAGTTGACAACTCTCCTTTCTCCTGAAACAACTCTGGAGTCAGGAGCTGTTTTGTATGGGGTGTCTGGTAATGATCTACGCCTTTTCAAGAAGCAGAAGCTGTCCAGCAACATGGGACTTCTGAATGGTTTAAGTGTACTGGCATAATCTGCATCTTCTCAGGCCAGCACCAAATATGACAAAATGCCTCAAAGTCAGGACTATCCTTATCCTCAGAAACATCTCAGAACTGGAAAGAGCATAGCAGTGCTGGCAAAAGAGGAAAAGTAAACCACAGGGACAAGCCTGGGGAGTTCCCAATATCTTTCACCCTGCTTATTAAAGATCTGCACTAAATCCTATTCACTGCTGTTTTGCTCTTTTCCTGGAGGCAGAGACTGCAGGCAAATTGTAATTTATTACCTCATTGTACTTGCCTTGTCTTTTCTTAAGATCCATGGAGATGATTCCTACCTTCTCTGTTTTGAAAGCCTGTGGCCCTGAATTCTGCACAAGATATTCTAGTAGTGATTATTCATTACAAATTTCTCCTTTAAATCCATCAAGCATAAATAAATGGAGCTCCTATATACGGTTTCCCTCTTCCCTGCTTCTTTTTTTTACCTTTCTTTTCTTTCCATAGAGCTGTTCTCATCTCTAAGTCTTGTGCTCCCCAAATTTTGCTGGTTTAATTCAGTTATTTTAATATCGTGAGCACTAAAGAGAATAGGAGCAGGAATCAGGTTTGTGCTGTTAGATTGATAAACAGATGCTAAGCCGATGTGACACAGATGCTACTGCTGAGCCAGGAAAAGCAGGTCAAGGTTATTAGGAGAAAGTGCAGTACTGTCTCATAGCTGTAAGCAAAAAGGCCCCACATGGAGCCAGCTTTTTCTCTCCCCCTCTATCTTTCTCACTCTTGATTATCTGGTGGTGGTGCATGTTTAGGAACTTTTTTTTTTTTTTACAATTAATTGCTCTAAAAGCAGGAATCATGGAAGATTTTACATGTCTTTTTAAAACTATATTTATGACATAGCATATAACCCTCACACAAGCACATGATGTGACTGGTTGGCTTTCCTGTTTTTTAGGGGCAATTTCTCTTGTAGAACACAATAACACTGGGGCAATAATCCTCTAATATCATCCTGATAAATTTGAAGGCTCTGTGGCAATATTGGGCAAAATCCTTGAGCTTCTGCTAGAAGGATCTCAGGCTAAAAATAGAACAATGCAGTTGAACTGTAAAAATAGATTTTGGTTGCAATAAGAACAATATTTCCTGTATGTATGGCCTAAGAAAAATTATTTGCACCATGAAGGGGAAAAGTGGAATTAGTAAAAATTTACTGCTTTTCACTCCTTTACACCTACTCTTCAGATAAAATACCAAATATTGGGTTGGATGTGAAAATTCACTATAAGTTACTGTATGGTTCTGGACTATATTATGGGTGGATGATTAGGTGGGTGAGAAACCAGCTAGATTAGGCTGAAAATGCTGTGTTGAATAGTTCATACTCTACCTGAAAATCTATCTCAGGATCCTTTTCTATGACCTGAAGAAGACACTTGTCGTCAAGTCTGTGGATGACACCAGAATGAGGAGAGCAGATATGCTAGAGGGCAGGGCTGCTACCCAGAGGGATCTAGACAAGCCGGGGAAACAGCCCCACAGGAATCTCATGTCATCCAGCAAGGGCAAATCTTAAGTCTTTTATGAGGTATGAACGAACTTTCTGCATCCATGCAGGCTGTGGTCTGACTGTCTGGAGAGAAGATCCTCAGAGAAGGACCTGCTGGTCCTAGCATGCCAAGCTCTGTACAGGATGCATGGATGGGAGTATGAGAGACAGTGGTCACAAACTGGGATGAGTGCTGCCTTGAATAATGGTTGTCTCTCCCAGTTACTAACACAAAGTTCCCATGTAATGAATAGGATTTATTGGTTGAAGTAACCATTAACTTAGAGGTTGGTTTTTTTTCTTGAAATCCTTGTTTTGTTTTATATGTTTTATGTATATAACTTTTATATGATACATGTATACATAGGGAAAAAAAGTTGTAGAGTGTAAGTATGATATCTCTCTACCCTGTATGTATCCGCATCTGTATTATTGACTTTTATGCAATGTTTACATTATCAATCCTATCAGAAAAAAAAAATTCCTGGAATTATATGTGCCTCAGTGTCCATTTTTCTGGAAACATTATGTGGTTACATTTGGCAAGAAAAGCTGCTACACAATAGAATGAGCAGGGATCGTTACAGACATCTGTATCATTTCAGACACAAATTTATCCCAGACATTATTTGTAAATTCAAAAGCTTCAACCTGGGAGAGTCCATTAGATAATTCAGTTTCTCATCCTGCATACTACAGGATACTGCATTTCATCCACTATTCCCTGTGTCAAGACCAGATTTGTGTTTGCCTGAAGTAGTTCACACTGAGAGACAATTTGACCTAATCTGATGGCATCAAAAACCGGAGACTCCATCAGTTGTCCTGGTAGCTTATTTCAGTGCTCAAAAGTCATGAATGCTTTTTCATTTCAATTTGTCTGTCTTTAAATCTTACAGTCAGTCTTGTTATGTCTTTCTCTGCTGGCTCAGTTGTCTCACACTTTGATTTGTTATCTCTGGGCCTCAAGATACATAAAAGTGTGTGTGTGCTTTTTTTTTTTCCCTCTGAGGAAAATTCCTTTTAATTCTCGACATTTTTTCCAATTCTTGTACACTAGGAAAGGCTGTGATTCTTCAGTACAGATGTAGATGTTGGAGAGCAGGGCTGACACAGAGAAGGGATTAAGATGGAGGGATGAGCTGGCAAGAACTTCAAGAAATTCAACAAAGGCAAACTCAGAAGTCTGCACTCAAGATAGAGAGATTTCATGAAATTTCATGGGCCGGGAATTTAATGGCTTGGTAAAAGTTCTGTGGTAGAGGGTGCTTGATGGACAACAAACTAAAGATAAGTAAGCAGTGTACCCTAGCAGTGGTGGAGGTCAACCTCATACTGGGTACATTAACAAAAATGTAGCAGCAGATTGATTGAAGTGATTATTCCCTTCTCTTTGGCTTACAGGAAGCCCTGTATTGTGAAACCGGACTGCATCCAGTGGAAGTCTGTAAGGTAGCTGGAGACTAAAGCACATTTTGTGCAAGGCTGAAGGGACCAGGTCTGTTCCACCTTGAGAAGAGAAGGACAAGGAACAATCTAATTGCTGTCTTCAGCTACCTAACAGCAGTTTGAAGAGCTGGCAGAGCCAGACTCTCATTGAAGATGCCCAAAGACAAGACAAAATATTTAAGTTACAATAAATGAAATTAAAACTAGATATTTAAAAAAAAAAAAAAAGGAAGAAGAGGGAGAATTATCAGACATGGGAACTTGGGCCCAGAAAGTTTGTGAAATCTTCATCCTTAGAGATACTCTGAACTGAACTGAACAAGATCTTGATCAACCAGCTATAACGCTGTAGTTCACTCTGCTTGGAGCAGGAGGTTGAACTGCAGTCCTCCAGAGATCCATTCCTAACTAAATTATTATATTAATTTGTTTTCATATTTTTAATTTTCTTTTTGAATAAAAGTTGTTTGAAAAAAGGTAGAATAAAACTTAAGACCTGACTGTGACCCTCTTTCCTCTAAATGGGGGAGTTACAGCCCTTTTTTGTGAGCTACATCTGAAAAAGTAAGTTAGCATAGTTATAGTATCTCTGGCTGTGTGACTTTTTCAGGGATTTTTTTCTTGGTAGAATTTTCTGGAAATTGGAAAAAAGAATAAAACTAATAATTTAGACTATTAGTCAAAAACAGGATGAAAATCAACTTATTTTCACTGAGAAACCTTGTTGTAGTGCCTCATGGGATTTTGGATGCCTTCGTGGTGTGTATAACCTGTGGTACACAGGGTCTTCTCTTAAAATACAAGGCAGTGGATATGTCCTGGGGACTTATATCATAGAGCACCATGAGAGATTCAATGTGACTGAGGAATCCAAACCGTGCTGGAGGAAGATATAAAAAACTGAAGATGCAACCCCCAGCGTGACCCCATACACAATTTCTGAGTCAAATTATTGCAGGAGGATTTTCTAGCTAGAATATACTTTTTTTTTTTCCTGAAAAGTCCCCTAATTTGTGGCATGCTTTTATTTTTTGAATCAGGATTTTCGATCAGCTCATCTTTTAAGAGGGTGATCTATTAAGTTTGTTAGAGATGAGTTAATTACCCCAAGCCCATCTTCCTTTTTGGGATGTCTGACACACAGACTTGTTTATTAGTACTTTAAATACAGTAAATATTTACCATGAAAATCTAACTCAGTTTTACTGACAGTCAAGACCATCATCAGACTAAAAACACTAGGATTTGCAGAGACCTGTTGGTTCAAAGACATACATCTGCAGTAAGGCCATAAAATTCCCAGTTCTTTTGTTACCAAACAGATTTTAAAATCTTAAAGTGGCTAGATTTGAATTCAGAAGTGGGAAAAAGGGAAGGCTTTTTGGAAAAACAGAGCAGGAAAGCACAATAAACACGAACTTCCACATCTTCTCACGTCCATCCTCTACTGCAGATGCACAGTAATTTTTGAAAAGTGAGGCTTGCGGTTTTTCCAACTTGCTTTTGCTGCTCTAATGTGATAGTTAACTTTTGTGAGTTAATTGTTAATCAAGCCCAGAATATTATCTTCTAGAGTGCTTTAATGAATGTGGAAGAAAAAGAGAGAGAGAGAGATAGAAAGAAAGAAAGAGAAGGAAGGAGAAAGAGAAAAAGAAAGAAGGATGAATTCAAGAAAAAGAGAAGAAAAATAAGAGAATCAACTTAATTACCTTTATTATGAAAAAAAAATCTAAACAGGATTTCAACTTTAATGACTGGAATAAGCTCAAAGAGAACCCTCTAAGAACAAAATATGACTTTTCAGCCACTTCTTTCATTTACCTATTGAAAGAGAAGTGTATCATGGATCCACAACATAAACCTGCCCCCTCCGTGTGGATTGGAGGCTTTAACTCTTGCACCAGCATGTTTCCACGGACACTCACTGGTTTCTCAGCTGAGCCATTTACCCAACAAATTATCAGACCAGTTAGATGAAAACACAACAATAGTTAATCAGCTTTTACAAGCTCACACATCGAACTCCAACTGTAAAAACACTTCATTAGTAGCTTCTCATTTGTGTGGCTTTTCTCCACATCTCCTGTGTTTCACTTCAAATATTTCCACGAGACACAAGCCAGTCAATAAATGCTTGAACTCCTCGGTTTCTTTACTGAGGAACCCCTCCAGAGCCTATTAACACCCATTTTATGGAAAACAGAGCAGGTAGCTACCTTTACCATGTGTTGTCACTCTCTAAAAGGCTGTTAATGCTTTGTGTTTCAGGGCATAACAAAGTAAGGCATTCCTAGGGGAAAAAAAAAAAAGCAGCCCAGTGGGTAAAAAGTAAATATACTATGATAACTGTCCCACAGAACAGGACTGAAGAGGAAACTGGAACATCTGGGAAAGCCATTTTACCAGTATACCTAGAAAAAGAAATGCTTTCTAGCATTGTGTTTTATTGGTGTAGCTTATATCATCCATGCAAGGAGAGGAATTGTGCCAAAAAACAAGGTCTTTCCTGCCTCTGTAAGTACATCTATACTAGAACTTTTATCAGATTTTTTAGTGGCAAGGAAGCATATTATTAGTCTAATTTTAATTTATTATGTCCTGTCCATCAGTATGTTTGCCTCTTGTACTTCCTCCCTCAAATAATTTTCAAATACATTGTCTGATTTTAACCACACTTGGCTGAGAGGATAGATGTCTCAAAGGCATGATGTTCTGACAAGTCTTGTGGAAGCTGGCAGCTGGGGAAAGGAAAGATAACCAACAGTTCCCTCACCATGGGAAAGAGAGTTTAAATCACTTCTTTGCTTATTCCAAGGAGAAAGCAGCCTGGTGGTCAATCAGCACATGCAATGGCTTGCCCAAACACCTAGAAGTAGAATAAAGTACGAGCTGGTGTACAGAAGGGTGAGTGAATGGCAAAAACAAGGTGAAGGTAGACAAAGACAGAAGTCAGGCTTACTTCTTGGACCTAGATGATGTTTTACTTGGAAACAGATGTTGTTTTGATAGCAAAACATTTCAATAGAAAGACTAGGACTGGATTTCCACATTTGAAGTGCCTTGCAAGGAATAATTTGAGCTACTGGAGTTATATAAGATCAGGTCTGAAGCTTGGAGAAGTAAAATATAAGCTTCCTAGGGTTTAAATGCATGTGCCCTAAGTTAAATGTCTGCAAGCGATCTGTTTAAACCTGAATCTGTCACCCTATGGCTCCCTTTATAGTCAGTGAAG
>VZZY01003904.1:0-33696 GCA_013400335.1 Eurystomus gularis | reverse complement strand
CTGTCTATGCCATGAGCTGCCAGCTTCTCCAGCAGAATGCTGTGGGAAACAGTGTCAAATGCCTTACTGAAATCCAGATAGACAACATCCACTGCCTTGCCCTCATCCACTAGGTGGGTCACCTCATCATAGAAGGAGATCAGGTTGGTTAAACAGGACTTGCCCTTCATGAACCCATATTGGCTGGGCCTGATCCCCCCGTTGTCCTGCACTTGCCATGTGATCACCCCCAAGATGAACTGTTCCATAACCTTTCCCGGGACCGAGGTCAGGCTGACAGACCTGTAGTTCCCCGGATCATCCTTCCTGCCCTTCTTATAGATGGGTGTCACATTGGCAAGTCTCCAGTCATCCAGGACCTCCCCAGTTGACCAGGATTGCTGATAAATGATGGAGAGAGGCTTGGTAAGTTCCTCTGCCAGCTCCCTCAGCACTCTCAGGTGGATCCCATCTGGCCCCATTCTTTCAAATGCTGCTGATAGGTTTTTCTCCCCACCCCCACTCTGTGTGTGTGTATATAACATTTGTTTTCAAATTTTTTTTCCCCCTCCTTTCTGGAGAAGGGTTGGAGGGGTGTGGGAAATGGAAGAGACAAGTAAGTAGAAGGACAGATTAACTTAAAAGTACTTTGACTTAACCGTATCTGTATCTGTAACTGTATCTGTATCTATATCTATATCTATATCTATATCTGTAACTGTATCTGTGCTTTTAAAAACAACCTTGAAGTTTATGCTCATGACTCTACTACACTAGCAATAAAATTGTTGGTAGGAATTATCATCTAGAGCAGGGGTCCTCAAACTACAGCCTGCGGGCCAGATAAGGCATTCTTTCTCCTGTTTTTTTGTGCACTACTACAAATAAAATATGTGCAGTGTGCATAGGAATTTGTTCATTTTTTTCCAAGCTGTAGTTCGGCCCCCAACAGTGTCTGAGGGACAGTGAACTGGTCCCCTGTTTAAAAAGTTTGAGGACCCCTGATCTAGAGATTGATAATTGGCTGCAGGTTAGCAATCCAAGGTATACTTTCTTCCAAGCAGTTACTGATTCCTAAGCAATGTTCTATGCTAACAGCCTTTTTCTTTTTTATTTTAAGTTGGTTTTAGCAAGTGGTTGTATCTTTAGTACAAACAAGACTTTTGTAGTTTTTTGCAGTGTCTATGTGAACATATGCATGTATATATTTGTGTACATGTATTCACGCATGTATATAGATTTGTAAATATATACACACACATACTTATATCTTTTTTTTATATATATATATGTAAGATTACCTTAGCAGCAAATGAAAACTTCTGATGCTTTCTGTACCTCAGTGGGACATAACACAGATTACACAAAATGCTTTGAACACTTGGGCACCTGGTAAATGCCAGGGACAGTCCGTCAAAATGGGCTCAGTCATATTAAGTTTCGTTGTTATGGGCAGAGATTTGGTGTACTAGTGGAATTCAGACCTGTCAAGAAAAGGGAATTAGTGTTTGGATTTATTAACACTCAGCAATCCATTTCTGTTGTTGGGATGTAGCTGGCTTGCTTTTATGAGCAATGTATGCAATGAACAGTTTGACATTTACCCAGGAGGGAAGGAGGAGAATCTCCTTTCTTCTCTGAGCACAAAGAAATGCTTTGTTTGCTCACAGCATCTGGATGGTCAGTGATCTCATTTCAGAATGCATGTTCTATCCAATTTTATTATCATAATCAGCTTTATTAGACAGGGAGGGAAGGTAATGACTTACCTAATCCAGTAGTTTAATGAATTGGACTGAGTTAAGAATAGGTTATTTCTGGATGCTGAGGAGGAATGAAGCTGTCTTTATGACTTAATCGGATCTCTATCCTCAGAATGTTATAGATTTAAATATTTCAAAAAATATACAGTTCGTTCCAGTCACAAAGCTTTGCCTGATGTGTATTTGGCTAATTACCTCTGGAGGCTTTAGTCTTTGTTTCCTTTGAATCTCATAATACATCAATTCTTTGTTTGTAAAGTGTTCTTCCTTTAATTATGTATTTCTACACAATATTTCTGCATTGCTTGTGAGTTTGAATGGGATGCTGCTGCAAGGCTCAGTTTTGTTGCTATCCAGGCTAAACTCACTTGCGAGTTCAGTGGGGTTTTTTCCAGCAAAGACAGTAATGTTGTGTTATACAAAAGCAGCAAACTCTGGCTTTTCATATACAAGGAAAAGGAAAAAACTCAATGGCTGCATTTACTGTTATCTACATCTTTAATAAAGATTTTGTGTATTGTTGGTGACATTAATGATTTGCTTTTGCATGACCCATTAGCAAAATCATGGAAGCTGTCATGGAATGAAATCTATTTTTGTTTTGTATTTCATCTTGCCCCCCAGAAATCTAGGCTTAAGCATCAGTAAAGAAGATGAAAACTGTATGTAATACCAGGGCTTCCTGACAGATTTACAGTTTTCTTCTGAACTTTTTGTAATTGACTCTTTCTGGTTTCGCAATTTTGCAGGAGATCTCAAAGTAGGTTATAGAAGAAACAGATAGTATGTGTGCCTATTTTTTACAGCATCTGTTAGCCTTCTGTGAAGTCAAAGATAATCATGAATGGAATCATGAATGGTGAATGCAGCTAAATCCAGTTGGCAGCAGGTTACAAGTGGTGTTCCTCAGGGGTCAGTACTGAGGCCCATTCTCTTTAATATATTTCTCAATGATCTGGATGAAGGTATTGAAGACACCCTCAGCAAGTTTGCAGACACCAAATTAGGTAGATGTGTTGATCTGCTTGAAGGTAGGAAGGCTCTACAGAGGGGTCTGGACAGGCTAGATCAGTGGGCCGAGGTCAGTTGTGTGAAGTTCAACAAGACCAAGTGCTGGGTCCTGCACTTGGGCCACGCGCAACAATCCCATGCAACTCTACAGACTTGAGGAAGAGTGACTGGAAAGCTGCCTGGTGTAAAAGGACCTGGGGATATTGATTGACAGATGGCCAGCAGTGTGCCCAGATAGCCAAGAAGGCCAGCAGTCTCCTGATGCGTATCAAAAATAGTATAGTCAGCAGTACTAGGGAAGTGATTGTCCTCTGTACTTGGCACTGGTGAGGCTGCATCTTGAATACTGGGTTCAGTTTTGAGCCCCTAAAAACAAGAAAGACATTGAGGGTGCTGGAGCATGTCCAAAGAGGGGCAACAAAGTTGGTGAAGGGTCTAGAGAACAAGTCTTAATGAGGAGTGGCTGAGGAAACTGGGGTTGTTTAGTCTGGAGAAAAGGAGGCTGAGGAGAGACCTTATTGGTCTCTACAACTACCTAAAAGGAGGTTGTAGGTGAGGTGGGTGTAGGTGATCTCCCATGTAGTAAGCGATAAGACAAGAGGAAATGGCCTCAAGTTGTTCCAGGTAAAGTTTAGATTAGATATTAGGAAAAAAATTCTTCACAGAAAGGGTTCTAAAGCATTGGAACAGGCTGCCCAGGGAAGTTGTGGAGTCACTATCCCTGAAGGTATTTGAAAGATGTGTAGTTGTGGCATTTAGGGACATGGTTTAGTGGTGACCTGGCAGTGCTGGGTTAATGGTTGGACTTGATCTTAAAGGTCTCTTCCAGCCAGAATGATTTTATGATCATTTAAAATACAAATTCAACTAAATATGCAGTTTCAGTGCAGGAAATCACTTAGTGAATTTAAGCATCCTGTATACTGTCACACAAGACAATCCTCATGGATTAGAAGCTTCTTCCATTTGAGGATTAAAAGATCTTCTATTTGCTTTAAGATTGGTAGCATTTGTAAGTGGTATGTCATTATTAATCATTATCAATGCTAATAGAGCAGTGTATTTGTGTGAACAATAACATTTTTTTTAGACTAAAGAATCTTGATCCCATGAAGTGCTAAGAACAAATAACTTTTTCCTAACTTATACCTCGGGAAAATAAGTGAACGTAGCACCTACAAGGTTGCCCAAGAAAATGGGTCAGTAAGCCTTCCCTTTTTTTCTCCTGAGAAGTGACTGGAGAATGAGGATTTTTCTATTCAACAGTCAATACACTTGAATCTGAAATGGGCATGGTCATGTATTTGCTGACCTCACATCTGGGTTGTAGTATCTTTCCTGTTGGGTCAAGCTGTAGAGTATCTTTCTCTTGGTAGAAGCACTGAGAAGTGAGCATGGCTTTAATCTCCAATGGTCTAAGGTTAGGCCCCAGTTAATCTTCCAGCTAAACCTCTGTGGTGTTCTGGGGCTTGGTGATTGTGGAGATTGAATAAGTAATTTTTCCCGAATGTAAGATACAATTTAGCTCACAGTAACCCAAAAGATAGACATTGCATGGAAATAAAGCAAATTTTAAAGAAGGAACCTATTATGCTGTTGCATCTTAGTTACATTGCTGCTCATCTGGCTGGTTCTTAAGTGCTGTTTTCTGAGTCTAAACTTGCTTGTATGATTCATAGAATCATAGAATGGTTTGGGTTGGAAGGGACCTCAAAGATCATCTAGTTCCAGCCCCCCTGCCATGGCAGGGACACCTCCCACTAGACTAGATTGCTCAAGGCCCCATCCCGCTTGGCCTTGAACATCTCCAGGGATAGAGCATCCACAACCTCCTTGGGCAACCTGTTCCAGTGTCTCACCACCCTCAGGGTAAAGAATTTGTTTCTAATTTCCGATCTAAATCTACCGTCTTCCGTTTTGAAGCCGTTCCCCCTTATTCTGTCACTACAGGCCTTTGTGAAAAGTCTGTCCCCAGCCTTCTTGTAGGCTCCCTTCAGATACTAGAAGGCCACAATAAGGTCTTTCTCTTCTCCAGGCTGAACAAGCCTGTCTTCACAGGAGAGGTGTTCTAGCTCTCTAATAATCTTTGTAGCCCTCCTCTGGACACTCCCCAACAGGTCTATGTGCTTCTTTGTGATTCATCTTTTCCTGCTGACCTAAGAGCAGGAATTCAAAAGAAATCAAGTACTTAGCTCATGGAAGCAATGTTTGCAACACTGTGTAAACTGTGTTTCACAATCAGAAATGAAAGTCTGAACAGTCATGTTCAAACTTGTGAGTTCGAAGTCACCCTGCTTTTCTTAGGTCTCTATAACTGCTGATATGACAAAGATTCACAGTTACATAGGGAACAATTTGATCTTACTATTTGTGTTATTTAGATGGTAAAACTTTTGGTGCATGTGCAAGAAGGTGGATGTCAGGATAATCAACACATGAAGTTTAACCAGACATACATTATCATAAGCTGATTTAATGCATGAATCTAAACATTGCTGTAATTAACTAATCTTTCAGGAATTGGTAAAAACTAAATGCATTTCTATTTAGGATTTGTTTTATTTTGTTTTGAAGTATGCAAATACTCTTATATATGCAGACTTGAGTTTGGCCAGATCTCAAGTGGAAAGCTGATCTAAAGAAATGGAGAGGAGATTCCACCCACTCTTTTGTTAATATATTTCATTTGCTTTTGTTTTAGTTTGCAAGTATGCCTGCCACAGGAAATGTGAAGAAAAGGTAAGCATATTTATTTTTCTCGCTTCTTGCTGTCGATCCACATACCTTTGAAGTTGAAACTACAAAAGTTGTGTCACTAATTAAGAATAAGTTGATTATTAAATCAGATGACTAGCTGTCAAAAATTTTTTTTTTTTTTTTTTTTTTTTTGCTGTGATGTTGTTCATGCCATTAATAAAAAACATCCCTATGTAGTCAAAACCTGCACCAGTGGTTGAATTTCTCCTTGCTCCTACAGGAAGATGTTTCCAGTTGAAAACAGCAAGTTAAGTGAGTGAAACACAAACCACACAGTCCTAGTAGAAAAGGAAAAATGTATCTGAATGAGTAAGGTGTGGGTGTATATATATATACACCCACACCTATATATATACAGCTGTGTGTCTGTATACACACACAGATACAGATATATAAACTTTTTGCAGCAACAGAGATTTAATGGCAAACTTTTTGGCATTGGATTTTGAAAAGTATAAGCATATTATTAATTTATTTTCAGTGTCTACTGTAGACAGTTTTGTTAGTTTTAAAAATCTCTGAGCCCCTTTCACATAAGGTGAGATAGTAGTCCATGGTCTCAGATTACTTTAAACTTCCCCATCCCTGGATTTGTGTAAATCAAAGACATTTACTGAGTGTTTCAGCCTAAATCTAGCAGTCTTGGAGGACTTTGTTTTACCAGAACCACCCTCATGGGATAATATTCCCTGCTTTTAACTAAAACTTTTGATTAGTACTTTCTAATAAAGACATGTTTTTTGTAGTTAGAACACTGAGCTTCTGGAGACCACAGGTCTAGTCCTATTACTTGTGGTGTTGACTTATGTTTGGCATTGTGCAAGGATTTGTTTGTTTCAGTGCTTCCAAGAAATATAACTGAATTCAAGAGAAGAACCTCTGCACAGTGAAGGACTTGGAGATTTGTGAGGCCATTTGGGGAAATTCTAGTAAAAACAAGTGTCAGTAGGAAGAGCATCTCTCATTTTGAGTGAATGTGGTACTTCTGCATTTGAAAACTGCTGTGTTACGTGGTATGCTGAATTGTTCTTTTATGAAATAAATTATAAAATACATGCAGTGGTAATTAAGTTTGCAAGTACAGTAGCACCTTTTGAAGATTTTAATCAACTATATATATTAAATGATGATTAGTAAAAATACTATAGTAATGGTGGTGTAGAAGGGAAATACTTTAATAGAAAGAAGAACTTTTTATTAGGCCAGATGATGTAATTGATCCCTCTTTGCACAGTAGCTTTGGTTCTCTAAAGAGCACTTGCAGTATGGAATTCTACTAGCTTCCGTGGGGAAGGATCTGGTTTGTTAATAACGTTGGTACCTTGCAGATTTGCTTGGGTGGGTGCTACATGAATCTAGAATTTTCAGAGATGATGGTACATAAATGATAGTGGAGACTGTGGTAATAAATTCTTTAAAATTTGGTTTGGAGACAAATAATTTCATACATGTGCCTTATGTTAAAAATGGGAAACTATATTTCAACTAGCGATTATGCAATCAGGCATTTTAGTGTTGAGTCTTGAAAAGACTAATATATGGAGTGCCAAAACAGTATAGTAGCATAACTGTCTTTGAGATACTGGTATATTTTATGGTTTTAACATAATTATTACTAGCATGTATTGCAGAAGATTAGAAAAATAAGGTATGAGGACAAGACCAAATTTAATAATAAATTATTTCTGACAAGGAGGCTTTCTTTTTTCTGATTTTCAGAGAAGTATTAAACCAATAAGTAGCCTAAATTCAGAATTTTTCTGCAAGTCTTTTCTGACCACTTATGAGGCTCACAGCAATGTTGTGTATAATCTTGTTACGTCGTTCATCTTGATTCAGATCTGGATTTTGCCTTTATTGCCTAAAATGATGTCTGTATTTTTATTTGTTTATCAGTTTAAGGCAGGCATATTCTGGTGTTTTTTAAGATGGACTGAGAATACAGAGCAAGAAGGAAAGATCCTTCTCCCTTTTATGTAAGATTGAAGAAAAGAGATGGCAAGTTTTCTGTCAGCCTTGTCAAGAGTTCCAAGGCAAGTCACATGGACTATTGTTTCACTTTCCTGAAATTTAGTTTAGACTCCTGAAACGAAGTTCTGACCAAGTGGTTGATATACATGCTCATGTTTCCTCTCTTCTATACTTCTGTCTTTGTAACATGCGTACACATGCAAACAAGGCGACTATGTGAGGTACTCTTCTCCCCCTCTTACCTTTAGCCCTCTTTTATCTTAACAATACACATTTTTACATGGTTTCTCCTCTGCTTCTGTTTTTACTTTTATGCCTCCTGTATCAGGAGTGTAGTTTAAATCCTAATCTCAAATGCGCACACTTGGCTTTCTTTGACTTTTTTTTTTAAGAAAGACTTGAAAGAAGACTTTCTGTTTAAAAGTTCTTCACTTCTAGCTCCTCTGTATTGCACTGAAGTTATGTGAGCAAAAGGGTGATGACCTCTAATTCTGTGTGCAGTGCACAGTATGGACCGAGTTCATTGCTAAAGTGTAAAGCACATAGTGTTCGTTGCTAAAGAGTAAAGTATATAAAGGAGTACCTCTCTAGACTGCCATTAGCACTGTAAGAAAGAACTTTGACTTGTCACAGGCAAAGGCACTGGAAAAAAAAACCCAAACTGAATTTAACATAATTGCCCCCAGGTTCGTCTTGTTAGAGAACTAGTTCCGTTAGGAAGGTGAAACCAGGGAAGAGGCTGATAGGAGGAATAAGCAGTGAACTGAACTCTTCAGAGTGGTAGTGAGGCACTTTCTCTTCAAATGGAAAAAAAAAAAAAGTCGTCTCTGAGGTTTCCAAGGTTACTATGTTCCTGCTAATGTCTGACCTCTGCTACTTATTTGATTACTGCACTGAAATTGTTGTGAAGGCTGGCCTATTATGTTCGCAGTGATGCTTGGTCATTTTGGAAGGGAAGCAACTTTATGTTGGATGTTAGCATTTTTCAAACTGTTTCCAATAGTCTCTCTTTGAGGGTTATTATTTCTTTCTTTTCTGTTTTGCATGCTGCATCAGCATACTATAGAGAGAATTCACCATGTGTATTCAAAAGGGTGGAAATAATTCATTCGACTGTTTAAAAAAATACAAAATTAGAGCAGAAGCTAGATTCACAAGATGTCAAAATGTGTATTACTTTTAAAAGAGATGGCTGGTACTTTGACAGTGACAGTTTAAACATAGCGTTTCTCTTGAACTTTCTAGCCTTGTTTGATACTTGCACTCAGTTGCGTTTCTAGCACTACAGATAATGCGTCAAACTTTCTGAGAAAAGTAAAGGCAGTTTTGGGGGAAGAGACACAAACAGAATACCATAGACTTTTCACCTGAATGCCCAGAGTTTGTCAATCATTACATTGTTCTGATTTTGAACAGAATTGGTTTGGTTCTAACTCAAACCAGGACAGAAGTAAAACTCTTTTAGTTTTAAAAATAATTGAGCAACTTGGAAACTGGTCAACTTTTAGACCTTAGTTAACGTGGCACTGTTGAAAGCATAGATTAAAACTATCATGACCACACAGTGGCAACTACTTATGAAATGGGTTCATATGAGAGGTGGTGTTTTCTTGGTTTTTTTGGTTTGTTGGTTGTTGTTGTTGGTGGTGGTGTGGTTTGGTTTGGTGGTGTTTTTTGTGTGGATTTTTAAAAATTATTATATTTTTTTATTTCAGTATGGATGCTTCTTGCACCTCTCAGCTTTTGAGCAGGGGGAATCAAGGACTTAAATGAAAACTATTGTTACGTTGTTTCCCAGAGACAATTGTGTGAACAAACCTCTGTGGTTGACACATTTTTGTAGGAATCCATGAACCCAAACACATTCAGTAAGGCTGAGGACTTCAACGATTTTTCATCATAGGCAGTCTGTAGCGTGTTACATTACCATGCATGCAACCCTTTTAGTGCTGCCTGTTGTTGGGCTAGAATAAAAATACTCGCAGTTGCAGTCCAGGGGATTACTGTATGAATTTTGTTACTGACATTTGCAGCTCAAAGGGGTCTTCAGATTTTTCTTGATTGTACCCAGAAGCAGTATTTTGCAGATCCTTCTGTCTGCAAAACATTTTGCCTTCCGTTAAATAGAATATCAGTGTAATGAACTATATAATGAATAAAGCTTCAGACTCAACCAGAACTGTAATCTATTGAGGGACATGAGGACTTGAAATTGCTTTTTATGGGCATAAACCTTGCATTTTTTAAGTAGCAAAGGGTATATTTGGCAATTAATTTACTGGGGCTTTCAAAAATGACTAAGTATTTTAAAATATTCTAGTGTTTTTAAATGAGAACTCTCATGTAGACTTAGTGTTTCAGACAGATAGCTATGTTGTGCAAGACCCAGCTGGTACACATACAACCTCAAGGTTTGTATGTTTCCTTGTTGATTTTTCTTTTAAAAATACATATAGCTGTTGGCAAGGAGAAAAGAGAATATTATGATATTAATGAGGGGAGGAAACAAAATTTTTACTTTTCTCTGTTCATCACCATAATATAGATAAGTTTCATTTTTGTGACAGATATGAACTTTCCACTGGGAAAATTTTGGGATGTTTTATGAGAGTTGAGGGTTTTTTGTTTGTTTTTCCTTCCACGTCCTGTCTAGTTTTGACTGATTTTGGGAAGGATCTCTTTACTGGTCCAGTTATTTTCTGTATAGCTATAATCCTTTCTATATAGATACAAGGAGACTTGCCATGTAAATTTTTTTAAGAGATGTAGAAAGGCGTTTCCCAGTCTTTTAAAGTGGGATCAAAGAACCCGGGGATGATGTATTTAACATTGCTGCTGCTTGGAATCCTCCCTTAGTTCACATTATATAGCTTATGCCACATTCATCTCTGGGAAATGAGAATCAAGTAGCTTACAAGAATATCCCACTCCTTTCTTTATGAGTTACTATTCTAAAAAGTTATCTACCCTTACTGTAGGTGATGGTCTTAGCTTTTATGCAAGAGACATTTCTTTTCCATACATTGCTAAAGGCAATAGCAGCATCTCAAAAGTGTACTGTGAACATTGTTGTGCTGATTCAGCCGTCATCATTTTATGCTGCCGTCAGTTGCCTGATTACACACTCAGCAACATCGCCTCGGAAATCTTTTTTCAAACAGTCCTGCCATAAATTCCTGTGGGCCCAGCTCCTCCGCTGCCCACTGTGGTGCCAGCATCGCCTGCTGGACACAACAGACAGAGATGGCTCCCTCAGTGGCCCTTCACATGGAAGGACACAACTGAGAGAGCTCAGCAAGATGCAACCAGCCCCAGCAGAAGCCACACCCAACAGGAAGCTCCTCTGACTAATTGGCTCTTGGTTGATATAATCCTGGCCTTGCCCACCACTCCAACCATGACCACCTGGGTGAGGGCAGAGCCACAGAGACATAGGTGAGCCAGGTTCTGCCTCTGGAATATGAAGCTAATCAGAAAAACAAAACATTCTGCTAGGTTGTGACTCAATTACAGGTCAACTCCAACTTGGGGCCCACAACTCAGGCCCCAGCACTTCAGACATCCGCAGTGGCTATAATTGGGTAGCAGGCAAAATGTCACAATGATGTATATAGCATTTTGCACCATTTCTATATCATACTAAATTGCTTTTACCAATGTTTTTGATGAAGAGTGCATACTCATAGGAACTGGTTGAATTCCCTCTTGCAATATTAGATCTTAAGATGTTGAAGCCACCCCAGCCTTAGATTGTGAGGAGTTGCCTTATTGACTTGATTGAAGAATGGAAACTGAGTTACAAACACCATCATGAAAAAACACAATTTTGTGGAAACATAGTACGAGAGTGTGTACTATGTGTTTTGAAGGTTATGAGCTCCATCCCAGAAGTCCTGACTATTTTCTACCAACAAGCTGAGATGTCTAAGCTTCATTAGAATTTACTTTTACTACTTCTATGTGATAACACAGCATTTAATAGTATTTTACTAGTAATGACTTCTAAAAGGTTGCTTCCCTTGTCTTTGTTCTGTCTTGGTGAAGAAAACATTTAAAATATATTCCACAGGTGAAGCATAATAAAGCAAATTCAGTCTTAGTGAAAACCATCTGTTTGGGAGAACTAGTTTTGATGATGAATACGTATTTAAGTCTGCCATAGGGAGAGCATTCTCTATCTTTCCATTGCATTATCTCTTTTCTGGATAGCTGGAAAATTGAAGATATATTTGGAATGTACATGTGTAAGATTTTGAGAGACAGAGAATTTTTTCAAATGGACTACAGGGCTATGAAAGTCAGGATTGTGATCATAAAGACTACTAAAACCAAATTCAGGTGCTTGTAGTGTCTTCATGTCAGCCTCCAACAAAGTGTTCGCAATCTCAGAAATGGGCTAACAGGGGCCTCGTAGATGGACCCCTTCTTTACAAGGGGTTGGAAGGTTACTCCTTGGTTCTCAACCCTTTGGGCTTCTTTGTGCTTCTTTGGCTTGCTGAGCAGCGTACTCCTACAGTTATTCCAAAGGATTCCTGTAAACTTCCTGCTGGAGTGGTCCCTCTCTCTTTGACAAGACTCCTGTAGTCATCACAGACTAAAACCAGGCTTATGCTAAATTGCTTTATGTATCTGTGGATTGCCTGATTCAAAGAATTGTTGTTCCTTTTTGTGATTTAACACATTTATACATTAAACTGGCCTTAGTGAAATGCAAGATCATCCTGAAAATGGATGTTTTTCAACTTTAGGGGAGATAAAACAAAGACCAAAACACCCCAAATTTATTACCAACAAATCTGTGGTGACTTCTGCAACGTTGAGTAGAAAAGCATGTCTGTACTGCCTTCTGGAGCCCTTCTGCTCTACCACATTTATTCTCTGTATTATGTATTTAAAAAAAAAAAAATCTCCCTCTATTTTAGTCTACGGTTATTGTTTAAATATTGCTTTCATGTTATCTCTTATACTTTTATTTGATGGATGTCTATCTGTCCCAGATGTTAAATGTTAGAAGCAATGAAACCTGTGGGCTGAGCAGTGACCTCTGCAGTTTGTCATGACAAAGCTCCTGCATCCTCCTCCTGAAACTTCTGATACTGTTTACTGGGTGGTGCCATTTGTGACCACAGAAGCTATACATAATGCCTGTAGTTCTTAGCACCATTGCTCAGATGTTGGAGGCAGACTGAACCTCTGAGAAATCACACCAACATGTATGTAAAAGGTCCAAAATTATGAGATACAACAGACCTGGTGCATAGCTTGTTTCCACTGAAGAAAATCCAATTCATGCTGGTATTTTGCTTTTTTGAGAGAGGAAAACGTCTGCAGAACTGTATCTCAGTTGCTTGCTAGGGCCCTCCCTGCCTGATAATGTTGCAAGATTTGTTTAACTTTGGAAATGAAGCATGTTTTCTATTGGGGATTATGCCAAAATGAATACACTTGGAATTCTGAAAGGGTAACATAGGAATGTGTAATTAATTAAGCTTGGAGAGGTCTGATCAAAAGAAAGCAGAAAAGTCTCTCAAAGATGTATGCAATTTCCAAAATTAGGATTAGTTTTTTAACTGTTCTTCAAAGAAGTAGCAAAATGAGACATTTTGAGAAAAGATACTATATTTTTGCACTTATTTAGCATCAAGTAATTTCTACCTACTCTATAAACCTATGGTTAAACAGATTAACTTGGGGTGGGGGGGGGGGGGGGGGGTGGGGAGTGCTAGCTAACACAGTTCAGATTGGCAAATTTAACCACAGTGCAGGTCTAGTGCAAAGTCCAGTAAAAATCTAGGTTTAGGATCTTGGCTCCTGCTGGCTGGTTTAACCCCTGTTAGCTACATATATGTACTGACTGAGTTTCTTGTCCTTTGCTTCTGAACTCTTTTGGAGCAAATCTAGTGGTAAAAGAAAGGACTTAATCTCTTACTACTGGTTTACAGTTATCAGGAGAATCTCATCCATTTTTGATTCTAGGAATCTTCTGTTTCATTGGAGTTCTTCTGCTCTATCCTTTTCCTGTATAACTTATGTACCAAATATCTTGCCCTGTATGTGTTTTTTGGAGAGCTGGAGAACAACTTTAACAATGTAAGTCAGGACTGTGACTTTGCAAGATCAAATATCACAGCATGGAAGAAAGCCAGACTTTGAAGTGGCAAAGATATGTGAACAATACATTTCTGTATCTTGGGCTAACTGCATTCCTAATAACTTGTGAAAGGTTTATTTTCTTTCAGTGACTTTGTTGCTTTGTGTTGGGAAACAGGGATTTATACGTATATAAATATGCTAAATTTTGAAATACCTCCTGAAGATATTTAACTTTCCACTTCAGGTGCTGATTTCATACTTTGTTTCATAAGGTGTAATCCCAAATAGGCAGAAAAGGAGTTCTGTGTGGGTCAGGACTGTAGGAGCATGGCTTAAGTGTTACAGTACTCAGTTGCTCATTTGTTTTTTCCAAGAAATTCATGGAGAGTTTCTCAAGCTTCAGCTGATACTCTTTACACCTTTCTGAGGTGGGTACATGTAGTGTTAGTGTTATTTGAGCAAATAAAAAATACTGAAGCTGAGAAATTAATAAAATGGCACTAAAATAGAACAGTTTGAATTTGGTTTAGAATTCAGATAGCTCCTGGTTGTATTTGTTCTGTCTTTCCCTGCAGCAACTTATCACAGAACTAGGTGAGGGGAAAAAATGTAGTGTGTTAGGAAGCTTTTCTGATGTTACTTGGCTTCTGCTTGCTGTACGATAGCATTATATATGAATAAATCTTTGCATTTTATTGATAATCGTGAGCAAAACCCATTAACATTTTCTCAACTGTAGTTTGCAATTTACAATGTGATTTTTTTGTTTCTTGCAAATTTAACTTCAAAACTGCATTATGCTAACGAAGTAGGAGGATTGTTTCCATGGGGGAAAAAAAAATCTGTTGATCTGAAATGAGAGTGGAAATGGCGTGTAGCTGCACTGAATCTCAGTGCTGATTTTGCTGTATCTATTATATTTTTTTTCTTTTTAGGAACACAGTTGTATCTCATTTATCAAAACATTGTAGTGACTGCAAAGTCCTTGTTCAGTTTATGCTGTTTCATAAGTCTTCCTTTAAGGCTGCTGTTTTCAATGTGTCCAAAAATGCTTAATTTGAGGAGGTAAAATTCAGTGGGTTTCAGGCGTGCTTTAGAGCTGTTCTCTCTGGCATGAAGTGCTGAGGATACCTGTCATCTCAAGTTGTTTATTACTGTTGTAGCTTTTAAATCCCAAGTTAATATCCCAATAGTGTCCCTTTTTTTTCTAGAATTTGGATTCACATTTTTGATTTTGTCATGCTACAAGTTATGTCTTTGAGAGCACAGAGTTATTTGAATATATATGCTGCACTCCATGTCCTTTAGTTTGTTTCCTTAGTGAGTAAGAGGATTTCTGATTTGAATGTTTTGACAGATGAGTTGGAGAAAGGGGAATGATCATGGGCAGGCATGTCAAAAGAAGAAAACTAAGCAGAGAAATGTCTTACATTTTCAAGACATAACTCGAAAGCTGCAGATTTAAATAAATAGATAATTGTTTGATTTAAACAAAAACGCTAATACCCCCAGCCCCCGCAAAAAAGGAGGGAAAAAAAAAAGACAAAAGAAGTATGTGCATATATATATAAAGATGCATGTTAAATATTTCCATTCACTTGCCTTTTGGGTTCTTAACGGTCACTTATGCAATAGTCACAAGGTCTCCTAACATCTCTGTAACTTCACATTATTTGGAGCATGTCAGTTTGCTGCTCTTTTCACCCTTTCTAATCAATTCTGTTATGTGATTAGTAATGAACTAAAATGAACAGATTTTTTAGCAGGTCGTGCATATATTTGATACACATATTCGTCCCTCTGCACATCCTTTGTATTACACATAACCTGTGGCTGGCATGCTAGCATTTTTTACTTGATAAAACCAGCTTGGAAGAAAGTAATTCATTAAATCCAAACAGTTAAATTGCTTTTGCATAAGCAATATGATAGTGCTTGAAATTTAGACTTTGAAATGCACCTTTGGTAATAACTGGCTTATTCTTTGAAGATGGTTCTTCCTCTGAAAGATCACCTGCTTGCAAAAAGAAAATTAAAAGTATGGAAGATAAAAATGAAAGATGCATTTGGGAGTGGAAAAAAAAGCATTGAAATGTAACCACCAGATATCCCAGCAAATGACCTGTTGTGAAACAGTGAGGGGCGCTGTTGTGTCTGTTACAGCAAGTGGGGACAGATTTTATTTCCTTAGTGCTATTTGTTGACGTTTTTTCTTGTCTGAGTTAACATTTATCTCATATTGGTCGGTTACCCATTAACTGATGTGACTGGTACAGTCATATGAAGGAAAATTACCGGCAGATTCACTGGAGTCAGAATTCTTCATCAAAGTAATTATTTTAAATCTTTTTCCATCAATATGGGACTTTATTCAAACTAAGGCTTGATTCAGGAAGTATCACCTGATTTGTGTTTCCATATTAACTGTGTATGCAAGAAAAGGTAGTTTTTCTTTCCAATATTTGCTTGGTTATTTGTGGGTAGACTAATGTGTGTATGTGTGCCGGGTACTGAAGAGGTAACTATGTTTGAAGATCAGGCAAGGCATTTCCATATTCTGGTACTGCTTGTTAATACGTGAATGCACAGAAGTGCAGAAGCTAAATGCGCCTTGGTTGTGTGGAACTGTGAAATACTACACTAAGGCATTTCGGGTATATTTCTTACAAGAATAAAGATACTATTGAATGCTGACAAAGCGGGTGATTGCAAATGTCTATTCTAAGAGTAGCTGTAGCTTCAGTTGGGGGAACAGAAAAGTCTTTGTGAAGTTTGTTTCGTGCAGTTGGTACACAGTGTAAGTAGCTCTTTTAGCCAATGAATGAGACGTACCCCATTTTCTCTCTCTACATTGATACTGAAGTCCTGCAATCTTTCTTTGCAACTCTACTTTTTTTTTTTTTTTTTTTAGCACATCTTAGACCTTTGCAAACTAGGAAAAAGAGTTGGAGCCACTTACATATTCTCAGCTGAGGTTGTCTAGACCTCTTGATATCCTGTCTGTTATCTGTGAACACGTCATCTCTTTCGCTTTTAACCTGTGTCTGGATTAACAGTGGAAGAATTTGCTGCAGCTGCTCGTAAGAGCTGAAATACATAGAGATCTTGACTATTTTGCTTCAGAAATATGCTATTTGTGTATATGGAGTCAGAGAAAGTGGGTGATTCAGTGTGTCTTGCATGGAGTTTTGTATCTCCAAAACAGTAGCAGTGCATCCAAGTCTTTGACATGTGATGCATTTTAAGAGCTCTGCAGCTTAGTGACAGTTCAACATAGTGTTAAGTGGCAATGTGCAAGGGTGAATGGATTACTGTATACACCAGAAAGGGTATTATGTGACTCTTTAGTAGACCTAGAACAGTACCATCTAACATGGGTGTTGATCTTTGTAAAAAGGAAGTGTGAAAGACACACAACCAGGAGAGGATGGAGTCTATCTGTAAAGTCAGGTTGCTATATATAGCTGTTGTAGGCGTAGTGAAGCTCCGAGAAGAAAAAAATTGATGCACGGATTAACCTGATAAGACTCACAGGTGAGCTTATCAAGCAGGTATTCTTTATTACAGTGCCGGGTGGGTAGGGGATCTCTCCACCAAATACCCACACCTTGCACTCCATCAGTTGGTTATTATAGACAGAGTACATACATATTGCATTAGGCTTTCCTAGGAGAGGCTGGGCTTCTCCAAGAAGTCGTTATCATAGTTCCCGCCTTACTTGCACATGCTGTCGCTGTGGTGATTGTGGGGTGCTTTCTGGGGGTCGTGCTGATGAGGGCGCAATGTCTTCCTCACCAGTGTACTTCTGACTCCTGCTGGATTTGGCAACCTCAGTGGTTCCAGCCACTTTTCTCAATAGTGTAGCATCTTGTGCAGACACATACCTCCCTTCCTTACTTCAAGGATGTTCTGTGCAGGTGCATACCTCTTTTATCTTCAAGGCTGTTCTGCTTCCTTGTTCCTTTGTCTCTCAGCACAGCTGCATCAGGGGGTGAGGGGGTGGGGTGTATGTATACTCTATAGCCCTATTTACAGATCACATTGATACATTTCCATACACATCGATTCAATAAATTTCCATCCATCAAAATCAAGTGTTACCCATAATGTTAACTCTCATCTTCTTGCAGCCCTGAGTCTGCGTGAGTTGCATGAAGATGATGTCACAGATCTGCCAAAAAAGATCTGTAATTCTCTGCTGGAGTTCTTTTCCAATGGATGTACCCCATAGATGCAGTGTTTGCTGCTCATGGTAGTTATGGTTTAGTAAAGCTGTGGTGGTTCAGTCCCTGCTGGGAGCTGAGCCACGTGGCCGCTGCCCCCCCGCCCCCAACCGCCCCTCCAATGCAGGAGGGGTTAGAAGTGCCTTTGTGAGTTGAGATAAGAAGAATTTAATACAGTAACACATGAGAAATAATCAGAACAGCAACAGCGAGCAGAGCAGTGTACAAAACAAATGATACCGAGCACGCAGATAAGGCAACAGACAAACCTCAAGGGTTCATACCTGTCCTGTTTTCTTTAGGGCTAGTGTGGAGACCGTGGGAAAGCTGGGAGTTGAAAATCAATGTGCTGCCTTCTTTTTTTTTTTTCCTTCTTTTTATAACTACTTTGTGATTTATGAAGTGTTGAGAATTGGAGATATATTTCCTTCCCAAGCGCTTTAAGGAAACAAATGCCATCCCTTCCATGCTAGTCATTAAAAGCTGCTCCTGAAAGTTAAGACCAGAGTGGGTTTTCCTGGTGTAGACATGTCTGTCTCTTTTTGTCTATGCTGCCTACAGAATTGATGTTTCTTTTGTTCTTGCAGCGTGCTCTGTTGCATGGAATGAATCTTCTTTTTATTATTCTAAGGATTATAAATGATACATCAAGTCCCTTCTGCTCAGTAACCCAATGACTTGAGAGCTGGTAGGATAGCGTAGCAGCAGTTTCTGGGAAAAAACTCCACCGTTCTAGTCTAGGTGTTGCCACAGAGTTGCTGGCTCTGCTCTGCTGGCAGAGCCCTTCCTGGAGAGGAGTAGTTGTGAAGGTGAACACATTAAGTGGAACAGTTTTCACTGGTGTTAACCTCAAGGTGCTTGTTAAAGTGAGCATGCATGATGACTATTACTGACACTCAGCTGAGCAATGTAAATCAATGAACCACAGTCTTTCGGCTGTTAGCGTGAGGTCTGAGGGTGCCTGCTGTATGGGACTGTAAAAAAAAGTTAACACTTGCTTTTCTGTAGATCATCACATAATCCAATTTAGTCATGCTTTTCCTGGCTTTCTTTGTGTTTTGGTTTTTGAATATTGAAACAAGATTGTTGGGATTTTTTTGGTGTGTGTTATGTATGCAGAACATGTTCTCTGTAGAAAGAAGCCGAGCCTCTGAAATTGTATGAATCCACAGAATATCTGTTCTGCTTCCTCTGTTTAGCTGTCACCCCATAAAAAAAAGCAGAACCAGGATAAGGTTTTGGAAACTGCTGAAGTTCTAGATTACTTGAAAAGCAGAATACTTATTTATTAACTGAAACTGATGTGGTATTAGAAGCATGCTGCAAAGGATTAAGGGGGGGAGAAAGCCCTCCATGTTTCCTTGCATATGGAACCTGAGGGAAAGCATTACTCTTGCTCCTGTTTCACTGATTGCAGCATGAGAGTAGGGCACTTGGTTAGCATTGAGCTAATGCTAAGTCTTCAGGGAGCTTAGAGAAGGTAATGCAGCCAAGAGCAGCTGTGGACACTCGGATTCTGCACCTGGTCTCTTTGAATCTTCCTGGATTTCACAGTATTTGATAAAGCTCAATCAACAGGATTGGATCATTTCTAAAGGAAGTATCTCTTTTCCTTATGTTTTGATTATTTTTTATTCCAGGTGGTGACACCCTGCTTTTTCCCAAGCAACTACAAACTGGTAAGTATTTTTTGCGCTATTGAAATCTATCAGGTTTTATTAGGTTGTAAGTTAGGTTATTGCTGTAGCCTCCTATAATCTCTTGTTATGTTATTACTATGCCATCACCTTTCCCCTTTGAGGGCTTGGCAAATCAAGGGTCTGTTTCTGAAGCTTGATATTGTGTCCTGTCCCATGCAGGAGTCTGATTGTTTTATTGAGCATTTTGCAAGGCTAAGGATTAACTGGGTGAAATGTTTTCTGCTGTTTAGGATCCTTCTTAAACTGGACTGGATGACCTGCCTGTGATGCAGCAACCATGTGTAGTTGTCCGTATTACTTTATCTCCTCTTTTTTTGTGTGCTTTAAATAAAGGACATTAATTGTTTCAACATCCTGATGGCTCCTGTCAGTTTGAAAGTACACATAGCAGATTATTTAGTTGGGGCCTGTTGTTTTTTGTTGATGATGGAAGAGAGGAAGCTGACCTATGCTTGCTCAGCATAGGAAAGTGATAAGCATTTTCTGGGTGACTGAAAGCATTTACTTGAGCTGCAAGTATTTGTGTGACTGAATTTGGTTATCTTGGTTCCAAGGACAACATGAATGACGCCTAGAGGATGGGGTATTACAATTATTTATTGAACCTGCCAACTTCTAGTGTCATTACTAGGACAAATCAGCTAACAGCTGATGGCCAAATATCAGCCAAGAACTCTGTAGATCATAGGTATGTGATGCAGCCACTGGCAATTAGGAATCCTGCATCTTGCTTCTGCCTTGCTGCAGGAATTGGCCAAGTCACTTTGCATATTTTGATGTCTTGATTTCCTTGCTGGAAGAATACAGGTAATGATACTTACCTAATATGAACCAAAGAAGTGAAAAGTTAATATAGAAGTGTTGTTTCATGCTTTTCTTAATTATTATCCTTTAAAAGAAAGGCTGGAAACCTAAATCATTATTTCATGGTATTATAAGGAATGTGAATATTAACTCATGGGAGGTCTCTCCTAATTTTGACCCAGTAATTTTATTAATTAACCCAAGTCAGAATCTGAGGATCATGTATGGCATTACTGCTAAAATTATAAATAGAAAGGAAACACTTTCTTATGTCTACAGCTCAGAGTATTAGATGTATACTGGCAACTGCAATTGCTATTTCTTTTGTACTGTGAACACAACCTGAATACTGATTCCGACATGGAAAATTTGACATTGTGGTTCAGCAGCAATTTTAAGCATACATGTGGGATGTGGTACCAGTCATTACAATTAATAGTTCTGGTTGAACTTGATTTATGTGAACTGTGAACATGGGGCAATGCTGGTTATCTGGACCCCAGTGACTGCAGCCTGCTGACAGTTGAACAGTATGGATGTCAAAAGTGGCCTAACTGGTTTTAATTTACTAGCAAGTATGTAACCAGAGGTATATTCAGTCACTTAAGAAAACATTTACTAGTTTTAGGCAGAAGGGGTGGAATTCTATTTAAATTTCTTGCAGGGAAAGCAGTAGGTGAAATATTTTCACTACATAGTGTGGAATATGGTCGTACTGAAAGTGAGATTGAGCAATGTGTTTTGCTTTTGATGTGAAATATGGTGACATTTTTAGTTTTCGAGTCTGCCTTGTGCACAAATAAGATTTCTCTGTTTAGTGAAGAGCTCTGTTGTTCTGAAAGAGGGTAATCTGTGACCATATTAGCTGTAAGAAATTTCTTTTTACAACTGTTTTGAGTGTAAAATATTGAGAAGATCGAGAATAAGTAGTTGAGATATTTAGATAATAGGGAGGGCAGTGCTCTATTGAAATTAACCAAAACTTCATTGCATTGCAGTTTGCTGCTGAACCATGGATTTATTATCCCCGTTCATTCCAGCCAAGGAATTCCAGCCTTTTAGTTCTCAAATAAATAAATGATGCATACACCTACTCTACATATG
This sequence comes from Eurystomus gularis, assembly GCA_013400335.1. Classification (NCBI taxonomy): domain Eukaryota; kingdom Metazoa; phylum Chordata; class Aves; order Coraciiformes; family Coraciidae; genus Eurystomus; species Eurystomus gularis. Next base: position 12,291 of record VZZY01003904.1, on the reverse strand, counting down.
TTTAGCCAATGTAATGGTTGCCTGTTTTGCTCTCCCTAATGTGGTTTATAGCAAGAACTGCAGTTAAATTCTCAGTGGCATGTTTGTTGGATGACTGTTGAAGCCTGATGAAACTCACAGATGCTTTTTTCTTTGGAATGTGGGTTTTATTGATTAATTTCAGCTTGGATGTCTGTTTCCAAAGAGGTGCTTTCTTCTCATTTCTCATGAACTGTGTATCTTGAAGCTTTGTAATGACATCAAGACCCTCATGTATTAACCCAGTGCAGCTGTTAGGAGTTTCAGGCACTAAAATATAAACCAGCTGCTGTTAGTTGTTCTAATACTGCTTACTCTGTGTTGTCATGTACATTCCTCTGACCAGAGAAAGGGGGACAATGTTACTCAGGTTTTGTTAAGTCAAATGTTTAGCAAAGGTGGCCTATTCTGATGCACTTCAGTTTGTTTCATGAAGAGGCAGTGGGTTATTTGTGGCAGTAGACTTCCATTGCAGAGACTTCCACTGCATGACCCAAAGATTAAAAAAAAAAAAAGAGGAAGGTGGGGTAGGGTGGGGGAGGAGGGGAGTGCCATGGCCACTGTTTTTTAGATTTTTTTATCTAAGAGCTGACTTAGGCTATATAACAATTCTAAAATTTGAAAAAAATCAAAGACGGCAAGTCTGTTTAAACAGCCTTTTCTGGAATAGTTGGATCTTATTTTGAAAGATTGACAATTACTTAGTAGATCTTTTTTTAAATCAACATTTTTAATTTAAAAAAAAGAATTTAAAATACACACTTTTTTATTACATCTTTTTCTGTAGTGCTGCAAAAAGAAGAGAAGGTTTAGGCTCTAACCTTTAAGCTCCAAATACTTTTCATTTCATGTATTACTTCAAAAAAGATAAAAATAAAAGGAAAGCCAATGGAAGGATATTATTTTTTGAGGTCAGTTTTTGAGAGGAGACAGCTTAAGATGCTTCAAGAGGGCAGTAAGTTTGTCTCCTTCACTGGGTTTTTTTCTGTCCTTCATGATAGTGTATCTTTGAAAAGAATAAAGGAAATGAGATCTTAATTCCTCAGAGGCCTCTCACATATCCCGCCAAATGTCTTGCAATAATGAAATGTGGTATGAAGGCCTGAACCTCTTAGCATACATGGGTTCTTATCTTAAAATTACTCCATTGGTTGCATGGTCCTTATTACTACGTGACTTAACAGTTTTAAGGCATGGTTAAGTAGTGATCTTTACCGGAGAAATTTCTGATTTAACCTTTATAACCTTTTTTTTTTTTTTTACCCACCTCCACCTTCTCTCCGCCTGACCCTTTTTTTCCTTTTCTTTTCCAAATGGTTACCAAGTGGACACTTACCCAGCTACTTACATTTTATTGTAACATCACTTCAAACTGAATTTTGTTTAGCTATTTTGCTAAGTCTTGGATGGAGCCTCAATAATTTTGATAGAAAACAGGGATGGGGGAGGAGTGGCACTGGTTCTGCTTTTTCTGTTTTGCTTAACTGTTTTCCTTAAGCATGCAAGCCTCTTCTCAGCTCACAAAGAGAAAAATCAAAGACTTTCACATTCAGGCCCCTCCTAACAAACCAAAAATCTGATTTTGAACAGTGAGTCAGACTGTGATCTGGCCTGTCTCAAAAGAGGAGGTGAACAGAATAAAACTAATAGTGGGAGAAAAGGGGGGATTTTACGTAGGTGAGTTTTGGGGAGTTTGGGGGGTGTATGAGTGTCTTCCATTTGTTTTTCTTAAAGGAGGAGGAGAATACCTTGAAAAAATTCCTGGAAGAGCGAGTGGTGGAGTCACAAAGGTCTCATCCTAACTGCATATCTAATTTTTACTTGAAGTCTATGGTAGTTTACACATACCTTTATGTATCCAACCTAGTGCCAACGTTTTCTCGAAAGAAACTAAAAGTGAATTTTTGTGAAAATGTATTTTAATTAAAAAAAAACCCCAAAACCCCAAAACTGAAACAGGACCTGTGAGATGCATACAAAGTGAGAGTTATACATACAATAGCAAGCATGATTTGAAGGAGGTAAAGGGCTCACAAAGTCTACCAGACCTCCCCATTGCTATGATCTTTCCTTAGCCTCACCAGAGCAGTTCTGCTAGGGAGAGCTGCAGGCTGTAGCTGACTGTCTCATGAACATGCCTGCGCATCATGGGAAGGAAAACGCAACAGGACTCTACTGTTCTCTATTTTGCAAGGGGTGGGAGGTTTCTATTTTCATGTTTAGCTCCTGCTTTGTCACTCTCCAGAACTATAGTGCACGTCTCCATGTGAAGAAATATGTGGGCTTCAGAGAAACCTTTACGGAGATTATTTTCTCAACTTATGATTCACACAGCTTTCCTGAAATGATGAGGAAGCAAAGCTGGCTTGAAACTTTTTGGTTTTTTAAAAGGTAGCTCCCCTTGCTATTCAGTTTTGCTTTATTAAATTTTGAGTTGTGAGCTGGGCTTTTTTCTTCCTTTCCTTTTTTCTGGCTTCATCAACCAATAATATTTCTACTTTTCTTTACTTCTTGATTTGTTAAGTGTCACATTCCCCCAGTGCCATAGATAGAAGCATGGACTGGTGAGAAACCTTCTTGACAAAACTTGTGAGCTGATGCCTGAACTGAAACACTTGACACAAATGTTTTTCAAACTCTTTCTGGATTTGTGGATCCCCAGAACAGCGTTGATGTGGGCCTCTATAATGCATTTCTATGGGGTTTGTTTTTTGTTTTGGTGTTTCAAGTGCTTACTAAGGCAAGGACATGGACTCCACAGGTCTACAGAGCCAGAGGTTTGAAAATACTATTTTAAAATGCAGTTAGTGTCTTACTCATAAATGTCTCTGACTTAGCCATAAAAGGGAACAGAGAATCAAACTGTGTGAATATGGACACTCCACTCCTCAAGTTAATGAAATACAGTGATGCTGAATTGAGCAGTTGTTGTATTTTCCGAGAGGGAAGGGCTTATGTTGTTTCTAGGAATATTAGCAGATTACAAGATTTAGTAAAAGTTTAAATATGAAGTTTTGTTGTAATGTACTGTGTTTAGTCCCTGGTGTTCATCCAAAAGGAAATGAAAAAAAGGCTTTATTTGAACAAAACTAATCTGCAGAAACAAGGGCTCAACAAGAGGGAAAGGTCTGGTAGTTTCAGAGCCAGGATTGCCTGCTTGTTTGCGTATTTTCTCCAAGTCAACTCCTCACCTTTCCACTGAGTGTGGTACTGTTGCGCGGCAGAAGTGTCTTCTTAGAAATGTGGTACTATTTACTGTAGCAGCTGAATCCAGCAGCTTAATGTTCTCACAAGGCATAGTGTGCTTCTTTCTGCCTTCCCAACTTTCTTTTATCTAAAGGGAAGTTACCTGTGTTTCTGACTCCTCAGTATCATTAGTTTTCACTTGGCTTTGAAACTTTCAATGTATGTTTGACTTTACTAAGCAGCAAATGGACTTTTGTAGATTCTGCTTGACAGCTCACACTGGAAAACACACTACATTCTACAGTAGTTTTTTTTCTGCTGTTCTGCATAATTTTCTTCCCAAGAGTGACAGATCTTATGCCCTTTGCAAACATACTTTTAGTTAGTCTTTGAAACTACTTTCTTGACAGTAGAATGTGTGAAAGAACAGTACCAATCCCATCTCTATAGTCTGCCAGCCAAATATAAATATAAATATAAATATGCTGTAGCACTAAGTATTACAGTATTGTGAAGGACTGCCACCTGTCTTATCACCAGGAAAAGACAAATCCTTTAGTGTTAATTTGAAGATCAGCCTTTCTTACAGTCAATATTCATTGTAATAAGCACAAACATCCATGTGGACCCCTCTCTTCAGACAGAACTGTGAAGCAAGTGTGATTCCTTAGCTTAAGTTCTGGTGTTTATTTTGACTGTTATGATGTTTTGTGTTTGCTCATTGCAGAACTCATCTTCAGTCCCTAGCATCCCTCTCAGTTTTAGTTCGTTGTCATGTCAGAAATTATGCTGGCTTAATTTGCTTTAGGTTAACGTTTTTCACATTGGCTTAAAAATTTAGTACTTGCACATAAGTAACGACGTGTGTGTGGCAGAAGTGTTATGTATGAACTTGCTTTTGATTCTTCTCGCTTAATGTAATCAAATGCTGGAGTGAGAGAGGTCAAAGGTGAAGTCTGTTTCTTGGAGAACTGTGAGAGCACTACCTGGCAGATTTGGAGGAGGAAGGGAGGGAAGCTGGAATTCATTGTTTTTTGGGTGTCTTTAAGGTGGAATCCAAGTGAGAAGCTTTCAAGGCAAGATAGCCTTACTGATTAGCAAAATATTAGCAAAGATGAAAAAACTGTGTCACTTGAATAAAGGAAAGAGTTAGAGCATCTCTGGCATTCATTTAGGAGCTGATGTGTGTTCCTTGTTTGTAATTACTAAATGGAATATAACTTTTTTTTTTTTTCCCTGAAGTAGTGGTGTCATTTTATCTTTTGCTTTAATGGCTTTACTTTTCCTTCAGAGAGGCTTTTATTAGGGAGCCATTGGCAGGAATCCTGAGTATGCATGATCTGCTTGATAATTTGGTTATCAATACTGTAGAATGTATGTGTACTTCAGAATGATTTATTTGTTGTGTGTATGCATTAGGGGGGGATTTCTTAGAATATAGTTAAATTATCTGGAAGACTGAAGTCAATTTTGTTAACTTTTCTCCTTTTACAGGCTAATAACTCTGAGGCCATTAAAAATCATGTAACCAGAACTGTAAGTAATCCCACTTTTTATTTATTTATTTTTCCTTTACTTGGCCTGACTTATTTTTCTGTTTGTGGCTGCTTATTTCTATTACATCTTCACAAAGTGTTTGTTGCTAGCCATTTTCAAAGCACACGCTTCTCTATACTGTCTGAAATTAGCCTTTGATTAGGAAATCAGTGGGTTTTTTCCCCACCCAAGTTTATCCAGGAACAATGCAATGAACTCTGTTCCTTATTTCTAAATCAAGCAGGGGACAAGTAAAAAGAAATATTAAAATCTTCATAGACTCTAGAGCAGTCCAGAAATTCAAGAGTCTTTCTTTTTTTTTTCTTTTTTTTTTTTCAGCAGGAAAAATATTGTATTGTGGTCAATATGCAATTGATCTTTTAGCCTTTATTTGTTCAAGTTACTGTGCCATGTTACTTACAAAACAAATTAAATGCCCCTTTCCAACCCTTTATTGTTACTGCTGCTATGGTACTACTGGTACAAATAGTACTTGTATTCAACTGCAGCAGAACACATTGTTCATAGCGATGTAGAATTTCTACAAATGGGAAGTATTGCACATTTCAATACTGATAGCACTTTTGAGTATACTTTTAGCATAGTTTCTGTGAAATAAGTAAGACAAAGAAGAAAAGACTTTTTGAAGTAATTTGCAGTTGCCTTTTATCAAAGATGCCAAGTTTCTTTGATTTCTATGGGAAATGCCTGTAGTTAGCTGTGATGCAGGTATTTAATTCACTGCTGTAAAGATGAAGTTAATATTTAAAAAGGGGCGGAGGGAGGGACTTGAAAGGTGCATACAGTCTTCACTGAGTCATTGTTCAGTGCAAGAGCAGCTCTCTATTGCAATAAATGAGCATGTATTTCACAGTATTAGTCTTGTGCAGCATTGCATTTGTTTTGCGATGTTGTCCGTGGTTCAGTGCTGCAAGCTTCTGCTGGTGCCACTCTGTGTAGTGTGTGAAGAGTTCTGATCCTTGACTACCCACATAGGCAGGAGACATTTGTATTTGTAGTATAGATTATTTACTTGGGGTGGTAGTAAATATTTTTGTACAACTGAGATAATCTCTGTGGTTGCTATTATCCACTCTGTTCCAGTAAAATTATAATTATTTCTAAGTTGCTAGGATATATTTGACATTGAAACCAGCTAAAATGTCTAGTGATGAGATGTTTCTCCCTTCACTCTTCTCAACTAGACAAATTAAAAAATCAGAATAGAGCAAACTTCTTTATTATCTGCATGTGAGTAATTGGTTTTGACAGCTGCTTCAAGTGTAACAAATGTGAAGCAAAATAATGAGATACATTGTGAGGTACATAATTGCAGATCATTTTCTATTGTTAGTTGCAAGTTTTTAGCTTCATTGTGTTACATCTGAATACTTCAGAGGGTTTTCTGTTTGTACTGGTTGCTTATTATACAAGCTAAGGCCACATGTTTTTGGGTTGCATGTAGCAGCTGATGCACAGCCATTTTGAAGGCAGCCTTAATGGCAAGCAATGCTTTTTCAGCTGTGCCTTTTGTTCTGTTATTTTACCTTCAGCAAGTTTCTTGAAATTTTTGGTAGTTACTTTCTATTGACCAATATATACCCTAGGAACAAAGAGTTACATAGATGACGGGCAGGGGGTCATTGAGAACTAAGAGAAAGTTCCCAACTGAAACACAGTGGTAAGAATACCTATTCCTGTTTGGAAAGGAGAGGAGGCGTAAAGCTGTGAGGCTGAGGGATTCATAAGAAAGTGCTGTCTTCGTAGAGTGGGGCTAGATGCAGCCATTGCCTAGATGAGGCTTTTGCAGCTCCAGTTCTGTGACCCATTACTGCAACACAGATTCCATCCATTAGTGCTAATGGGAGGTGCATTTCTTGTCTTCCTACTTTCTCTTCCTTTATAAATTTGTGCCATGCTTGTTCTCCCTTTGGTTGAACTAAATAGGAAGAGACTGCTTTAACCTGCCTGACCCTTATTCTGGCTTTGGGATTTCTTGTCCGTTCTTCTCTCTCCTTTGCATCTGGTTCCATGACAGAAAAGCTCTTTTGCCTTTTCCATAGCAATGTGATTCCTGATGAAATATTTCTAACATCAGTCCCTACTGCTTTATAGGAAAGCTGTGTAAACATCAACAAAAGAGAGTATGGCCTGAATTCTAGGTAGTGTCAGAAGCAAATATTTTTTTAGCTTAAATCTAATGTTTGGGATAGCTCTGAAGCATGAATCACACTTTTCTTACTCAGGAAGTCAGAAATGCATTTTCTTAAATGGAGAGGGCTTCCTCATGCCCTTGTGGACTGGAATTGTAATTTATTCTTAATATTAACACATTAAAAACAAGTAAGTGAGGCCTCTTGTTTCAACTAAAGGCTGGCAGAAGTTATCCTGTCACTTTGTATCCAAGAATTACATGCACGTAATTTTCTGTTAGTTAATACAGTGCAAAATTTGTGATGAAGTTTGCTTCAGATTTGATTTCTTGCATTAGAGAGAAACTCAGGAGATCTCCTTTAGAAGTCTTTCCCTCTACCACCACATTTATTCTTTCCACTGTGGGCATCACCATATCTTTTTACAGAGTTAGAAAGCAGTGCACATACATACAGCAACTTTTTGTTAGGTGCTACTGAGCCATGCTCTACAGACCCTCATAACATGATATGTGTGAATTAACTCAGAAACCTTTACACTCTGTGGTGTCTGTTGTGCTTAATTACATTGCCTGTGGATAGGATGCATTCAGGAAGCTGTTTCAAAGCTCTGGGGTAATTATGAAACTGTGCTACAACTGGAACTGGAGTGCATGTGTTGTTTTAGTCAATTGAGGTAAACTTACCTGACACTTAAAAATATAATACTTCTATCACAGAATGATAGGGGTTAGAAGGGTCCTCTGGAGATCATGTAGTCTAACCCCTCTTGCAGGATCAGGTTGCACAGGAGTGTGTCCAGGTATTGAAAGTCTCCACAGAAGGAGACTTCACCACCTCTCTGGACAGCCTATTCCAGGACTCTGTCACCCTCAAAGTAAAGAAATTTTTCCTTGTGTTCAGATGGAATTTCCTGTGTTCTAGTTTGTGTCTGTTGCCCCTTGTGGTGCCCTTGTCCAGTGGTGCCCTTGCCACTGGGCACCACTGAAAAGAGTCTAGCCCCATTCTCTCACCACCCACCCTTTAGATATTTATAAACATTGATCAGATCCCCTAGCAGCCTTCTCTTCTCCAGGCTAAACAGACGCAGGTCTCTCAGCCTTTCCTCACAAGAGAGTTGCACCAGTCTCCTAATCATCTTTGTAAGTCCTCCACTGGACTCTCTTCTGTAGTCCCCTGTCTCACGTGAACTGAGGAGCTCTGAACTGGGTATAGTACTCCAGATGTGGCCTCACTAGGGCAAACTGGAGGGGGAGGAAAAGCTCCCTCAACCTGCTGGTCCCACTCCTTTTAGTGCACCCAGGTGTCCTGGTTTGAAGGACAGGTGTCTCCCAGGGAAGGCAGGAACCTCCCTTGGGATAGGAAATGTAAACCCCTTCCCTCCAAATTATTGCAAATTTGAAATCAAGGGGCTCTCAGGCAAGGATATGGGAGTAGGAATAACAGTTCTTTACTAGTATATATATATTAAAACAGGTGAACAATAACTAAATATAAACATTAACGGCAAAGCACAGTCAGAAAGAACCCGGTCCCAGCCCTCTGGCCTGAGGCCCTTTCCCTTCGGTGCAGTGACGGTCACGGTCGGTGGTAGGGGGGGAAGAAGCGGCTGGTGGTTCCCGGCGGGCAGGGCAGGTGCGGTGATGCCCCCGCGGCTGCAGGAGACGCTGTGGCCGCGAGCTCCGGCAGACACGTGGCAATGGCGGCGAGACGGGAACAAAGCGAGGCTCGGCTTCACCGGTTCCCCGGGGCGGTCGGTCCCGGCGGTCCGGCGGGGCTCTCGGGAGCAGCGAGCTGGGGCGGCAGGACGCCTCGGCAGGCGGGGGGTGCGAGGCGAAAGCCCAGAGCAGTGCCGAACGAGCGGCAGGGGCAGGGCTGCGGCAGCCCGGCTCCAACAGGGCAGGGAGCGGAATCCCGGGCACCCCTCTGAGTAAGGCGGATGTTAATGCGGTCCCAGTCAATGGCTCACCTCGCGGCAGGAGAAGACAGCTCCGGGCGAAGGTGGGGGGGGGAAGAAAGAAGGCCGGCGACAGTGACCGTCCTCCTACGAAGCCCCCCCTTTTATCTGCCCAAATCTCGCGGTATCTCTGTCCCCCCACCACGAGAAACTCCGACACCCCCCTCCCCAGGCCTTTGTTCTTTCTTAAGTATCCAGCCATTTGTATCCTAGTAACTTATGGGACAAAATTCTACAGGTGAAAAGGAGCAAACAGAAAACAAATCTAACGCCCAACACCAGGAAATACTGGCATAGTAAGTTTCACCATAGGTTTGCAGTGGAACACAGTCATTGGAGTGTTTTTGCAACTCTTAACTCACCCGGCCAGGTGTGTGTTCCTGTTCTGTGTGTGCAAGAGACAGTGTTACACAGCACTGGTTGGGGGTAGGTGGTGGCCTCACAAAGCTCCATGTGAACTCATTGTCTAAATACACTGCAGAACTAAAACTTCAGAAGTATTATGGTTTTCCAAATGTGAATATGTTTCTACATAAAATTGTATATGAAGTGAAACATTAATAGTTCCTCATTCTCATTTGAATATGGACCTTACCTGCATTCAGCATTCTCTCCTAAACTGCCATTAGTCACAAAAATTTGCTATGTGCCTTCTCTCTGTTACAAATTTCAATTTTCTAAGAGAAGGATGGATAGAAGACCCAGCTATTATACCAGGAACTTTCAGGCCATGAGCAGAGCTGCTTTTCTGAACGTGTCGGTTGGCAGATTATTTTCTTGCCCTGGGTTAGTTCCTTGTTGCCCTGGCAGATTAGCAGATGGAACTCCAGATCTAAGTGCCCCACAAACTTGATAAAGATGAGCTGGATTACAAAGTCCTACAGTTAAGGCTGTTAGGGGAGCCTGGCCTGTCTCAACTGAAGTGTTACAGGGAAGAACTGTGGGGACAGCTTTGCCAGCAGCTAAGAGTCAGAGTAGCTTTTGGCACGGAGACAGCAAGCTGGGATTTATAACTCTGCAGATGCTGCTACTTGCAAGGGGCTGCATCTGTCTGGACTTCTGCTGTTACACTACCCAGGAGAACAGATCATTATGGAACACAATATACAGAACTCCTGTGTGACCTGGTCTAGGAGATCCTGCTCCAGCAGGGGGATTGAACTAGATGATCTTTCAAGGTCCCTTCCAATCCCTAGCATTCTGTGATTCTGTGAACAGAAATAAAATGTACAGCCAAACAAATAGCTGTTTACAGAAGAAATAATGATAAATCTCTTCTGCAGAGAGTCAACTCCAAAAAAGGTTTAAATTATTTTTTTAATGTTTACTGCAGGAATAGATACGCAGTAACATAGAGTCATTTGTATTCACAAGGCATGAATATTTGTTTTCTACATTAGGAATCATTCTAAAGCCAGAGGCCAAAAGATTATTCAAATTTTGGTTCTCATCCAAGACATCCAAACGTGTTTCACTGTAGCTTCTTGTTCTGTGTCCGTTTAGGGGTTCAGGGCAGGTCCCCATGGAACAGACCATGTGCTCTCCCCCCTCCCTATCCCTTAGTTCCCCCCCCAGACAGGTGGGCAAAAAGGGAGATCAGGAGTAAAAAGAGAGAGAGACTTTGCACTGTATTGGAAGTTAGCAAAAAGATATATATAGATAGATATATATAGTCTAACAGGGAACAGAAAACAAGAAGGGAAGGTAGATATAGGTACAAAGATGGGGGAAAACACAATAAATGCAATATAATACAAAACCAAAGGTTGGATGGCTTCGGATTCAGTGGAGGATGAGGAGTGGTGAGAAGATGGCTCCTGGCTGCATGGAGAGAGGTCAGCTCCCAGCTTCCCTTCCTCCCACGCTGGAGACCACTTCCTGCCTCCAGTATCCGGTGTGGACAGGAAGGGGGAGGGAATAACTGCTTCCCCCTTGGGACCCTCAGGGTGTCCAACCCCTGCCTGTCCTGGTCCCAAACCTCAAACCATAACACTTCTAAAAGCAACTACTGTGTCAGTAGGAATTAGCATTTGTCCTGTCTTTTCTGCAGTACCATGGAGCGTATAGAGCTGTTACACTGTGCCGTAGAATAGGTTAGAGAATTTCTTCTGATTCCTATCTATGGCTTGGGGAATGAAAATATTGTCACAAATTTGACTAAAATGTATTCAAGTCTCTTGCTGATCAGTCTCTCTATTCATATTCTTGTTTTGTAGCTGGTGAATGGTGAATGGTCATGTGGAAAAAGGTTTCATAGGTTAATTAAAAGCTGTATACAATGTATGTAATTTTATGACAGATTAGCTAATCAAGTTTTATGATGCTTATATCAACATGAAAATATACACACAATATTTATATGCCGAATAGAATCACAGAATCATAGAATCATTAGGTTGGAAAAGAGCTCTAGGGTCACCAAGTCCAGCCTTCATCCCAGCATCTTCCTGACCACTAGACCATGTCCTGAAGCACCACATCTACTAATTTTTTTAACTCCTCCAGGGATGATGACTCTACCACTTTCCTGGGCAGCCTGTTCTCGTGCCTAACCACTCTTTCAGTAAAGAACTTCTTCCTAATATCCAATCTAAACCTCCCCTGGCGCAACTTCAGGCCATTACCTCTTGTCCTGTCGTTAGTTACTTGGGAGGAGAGACCAACACCAGCCTCACTACAACCTTCTTTTAGGTAGTTGGAGACAGCAATGAGGTCTTCTCTCAGTCTCCTCCAAGATAAGGAGTGCCTGAGGGGACTGGGATTGTTTATAAGACATATTCTCCAGACTCCTTATCAGCTTCTTTGCCCTTCTCTGGACCTGCTGCAGCGCCTCAATGTCTTTCTTATACTGTGGTGCCCCAAACTGAACACAGTACTCAAGGGGTGGTCTCATGAGTGCCAATCCATGTCATTCTTTCAAAATATGTCCTGATACCATTAAGTCACAGATTACTCATTGGATCGGGACATACAGATAGTTGTATTTTCTACTCATTGATCCTTACACTTGTTGATGCTCCTATTGAAGAAGGAGAGAAATAGATGAACTGCATGAATGCCTGTCAGATCCTGAAGCCCTAAGTTTTCAGTAGTGCTGTTCCTTGGAGAAGCATACAGTTGATATACAGCTGTCTCAGCTGTTTAAAATGACCTGATTCTTGAAACCAGTAGTTCCTATATTCTGCTGAGATATCTTTTAAGCAGATATTATATTATTATATTTCAGTTCAGTGCCAGGAACAGGGCCTTGCAAGAGGGTTCTTAATGATTTTTTTTTTTTTTTTTCCATTTGACTTCCTTAATCTGACTTTGATTTTAGTCTCAAAGGGGGTAAGTTGTTATCCTACCTGGTATTTCTAGGCCCATGTATGGCCAACAATTCTAGTTTTAATTTGGTATTGGAAACTAGCAGTTTATGTATTGGGCTCTTTCTATTCCCCA
>VZZY01003903.1:197488-214337 GCA_013400335.1 Eurystomus gularis | reverse complement strand
ATTATATATTATATATTATTATAATGCAAAGGATTATTATTTTAACACAGAAAGCATTTTAACTGCAGTAACTGTAATCTGCAAAAACCCACAGCTCACTCAAAAGAATTATTCTCACCTCTCAAAAGAATTTTTCTATTTGTTTTGTAAGCAAAGAAAAGCAGAGAAAGAACACAAGATAGAAACAAGGGAGGAAAGTCTGAACAGTGTGCAGCTTCAGGGTACATACACCTTTATACAAACAGAAGAAAACCAAGCCATCCTGTTTTGAGGAGTCTTGGCTACAGTGTCATTCTGCTTCGTTTGACAAAAAAAAATGTAATTATTCACATGTATTCTCTCATCAGTGTACTGGATGTTTTCGACACCTCACAGGCATGTACCATATCCATAAGATTGTGCCATTTTGGCTATATAAGTTCATAAATATCAGACTAACATACTTCCACAGAAGATATGCAGTCCTTGATGCCATGATTTCAAAATATTTTTCAAAGTATAGCTATATTCCTGCTCTCTCATGTATTCCTCATGACAATTCCTCTGATGGGGCTTGTTTCCACCAGTTTTTTCCCCATATCCAACAGCTTCAACTACACACCTTCCTCAAGTACTTTATTTTTGAATAAGTGTTTAAGGATCAGCATTTTGTATGTATTCATCAATACTGAGAACAAACACAAGTAGGCAGCCAGTGTCTAAAGCCCTAGTACAACATGGTTTGTATTTTGCCCAGGAGCCATCAGCAATGTCCTCTGCCCAAAAGCTTGGCGGCTGGCTGGTAGACATGAGTCACCAGTCTCTGCAGCAGCGCTCCAGTGTCTCCACTGCAGCACCATTCATGGTATAACACAGTCTACCAGCCACCAGCCCCTTGACAAGACCACAGGCAATAAGCACAGCTCAAAGGACAAAATTACCAGAAAAAAAAAAATCCCAAAGAGGCAGATTGCACCATGGCTTCTTGGCTATGGTAAAAACAATTTTAAGGGGTATAAATAGAAAGCAGAACTCTTCTAACATTGATGGTGCATTGAGTGATTTTTTTTTAAAGTGCTCTTCAGATTTGGTGCATGAATTATCACCTCTAATAGCTGATAATTAAACCACTTCAGCAAAGCTGTGAAATAGAAAGGACTAGCAATAAAATCTCAGTCTCACCTGGCAATTATTTTTAAACTATACTCCAAATAACCAGATAAATAAATCTGTCTACGTCACAGTCAATTCTCTGCAGGCTGATAATTCCATAAATAAACACACAGAGATGCACACACCCATAGCTACATCTATATGTATAAGCTTCAGTGAAATATGGAATAGGTCTTAAAATCAATTGTACAATTACGGAGAAGAATATGATAAAGCTAGAGACATACTCAACGACCTCTCTTGAACACTGTGTAACTGGCTCAAGAACAGAATATGAAAGGCTAGATAAAAAAAGAGCCAATAAGCAGATACTTTTCATTTACGGAATCTGAAAAGCTATCTGGCAATCCTGCTCATTGTTCTGTTTTAGAAGTAAACCAAACTGTTCTAGGGACAAGTATCCATTTCACCATTAAAAGAAAACTAGACATTCATAAATATTAAGTGATGATATTATCTTTTTTCCATGACTGCTTTCTTATAGGCAACAAAGGAAACATAATCCACACTGAGGAAAACAATGAATAGCTGTAGCAGCTACAGAATCTCTTAAATGGAAAACTGGAAGGACATTTTGGAAAGCTATCCCACTATGGGAAAAAGTATGAGCACCCTACAAAAGACTCTGCAGTGCTACAGATAAACTTCTACAGACACAGAAGAGACAATATTAAGTATTTCAAGCCTTATGATCTGATGAAAAATGCCCTCTGTGTTTCTTACCTTCTAATAAAGAAGGTTGTGTGCTCTATAGTTGAAAAGCAAAACAAACAAACAAAAAAAGCCTTATACAGTAGCGCTCACTGGGAATATTAACATTTAGAATCTTGCAACAAAATTATGAACTTGAGCTCAGACTTTCCCTGTACTTGTCCTTTCTTAGAAACCAGGAAGTTGGGAGTTAGATACCCCTTTAGGTAAGGAAGTAAAACACTGGAAAATTCTTGATGGTTGACAGTGAAGTTCTAACAGTTAATTTGTAATCAGGTCCAAGAACCTCTTTCAACATCTTTACCCTCTTCTCAAGCTTATAGAATTTGCTTTATATATAGTATACAAAACCTGCTGATTTTCAAAAACAGTTATGAATTTTGACATTGCAAGATGTACCTGAGTTATGTTTCCATCTCTACTTTTCAACTAGGATTAGTATTTGTTTTGTTTTGTTTTCCTTTACACAAAAGATAATATATTCCAATCACTGCATCATCCAGGACCTGGAGATGCAAGAAAAGCACTAAGTGTGGAATCATGCAAAAAAGAGACAGTGAAAGAAAAGAGGACACTAGGACCACATGCAGGAGTAAATTAACAGGGAAGAAAAAGGTGTCCACTGTTAAAATCATGACATTCACAATGCAGAAGCACTTGAAAACACTTTTGTGGGGGGTGAAGCTTTAATATTAATAATGAAAAAACTAGTCATTACAGAACAGGAAAGCTGAGGTAGAATCATGATGGCATTTGTAGAGAAAGGCCATTTGGAGCATAATGAAATACAGATTCACTTTGCCTCCACATGAGACTACCTCCTCTCCTTGATATTGTGCTATGTATTTTTCCCCTAGAAATACTTGAGAGGATTTCTTTTTGCTAGCTATAGGCATACAAAAATTGCCCCAAGGCAAATGGTAGTGGGGATTAGAACTGAGAAAGGAAGTAAAAAACATAGGAATGGGAATATGCATGGACAGAGAGATAAACTAGGATTACACCACTTTTACTGATTTTGAGGGCCACACGGAAGATCAGAGGGCTGGAACACCTCTCCTATGAGGACAGGCTGAGGGAGTTGGGGTTATTCAGCCTGGAGAAAAGAAGACTCTGAGGAGATCTTATAGCCTTCCAGTATCTGAAGCAGGCCTACAAGAAAGCTGGGGAGGCACTTTTTACAAGGGCTTGTAGTGGTAAGATGAGGGGTAATGGGTTCAAACTGGAAGAAGGTAGATTTAGATTAGAAATTAGGTAGAAGTTCTTCACCCTGAGGGTGGTGCGACACTGGAACAGGTTTCCCAGGGAAGTTGTGGATGCTCCATCACTGGGTGTGTTCAAGACCTGTTTTGCCAATTACCCAGCCCACCACAAAGAACGCCACCATTACCAGGAGACAGATGCATAAGCAGATATAGATTTTAGTATCTATCCCTGTGGGGTACAGAAATGATATTACATGGCCAGTAACAGCCGCAGGTGATATAACAAAAGGAAACTCAATAACAGAAGGGAAAAGGAACCAGGCAATCACCTCGGCAAATGAGGGGGAGACCAACCATACCCCAAATATCACCATTGCCATGCCAAACCACCCCGGCAAATACCAGAGAGATGCACCAGCAGTACATGATACATTCCACAAAGGTACATGGCCAAACTACGACAGACACCAAAAGGATCAGCAATTAAATCCATTACCAGTATTACCCTTGTCCCGTCCAATATACTCATTCTGTTCCGCCGTTGCTGGGAAATCCTGGCTGCAGCGAGCAGTCAGGGGGGCCTTGGGGGAAAACCCTGTGTAGTACGTCCACCCGCGGGTCGGCTTTTCCCCAGTTCTCTACAAGCAGGATCAGCTTTTATACTGTTGGATAAACAATTCAGGTTGCATAAGCAATCCTCAAAAATAACTTCAAAAGTGGGACACCTGCTATTTTTCCTCCTTATTGGGTTCCGTCCAAGGTCGGCCAAGCCTGGGAAGAAATCCAAAGAGAAGGCGGCACCTCTATCTCCTTTGGTTTGTCTCTCAGGATAGCTATGTGTCCATTCTTACAGATAATTTCCCAGCAGAGAAAAAGTCCTCTGCTGGTTTCAGCCATACTATCCGGTTGTGAGATTCATCCATATGTCAACTTTAATTCAGGGCCTATTTCTCAGACCCTAGCACTTCAAGACCAGGCTGTATGGGGCTTTGATCAACCTGGTCTAGTAGGAGATGTCCCTGCCTATGGCAAGGGGGTTGGAACTAGATGACCTTTAGGGTCCTTTCCAACCAAAACCATTCACGATTCTATGATTTCTCTTGAGTTATTCCTAATTTGCCAAGCAAGAAGAATATCAGGTCCAACAATTCATAGCTATTATCTAATTTAAAAATGTCAGTGTAGAAAGGAACAAGTGCCAGTGAATAAAGTGTTTTCCCTAATGAATGCATGCGTATCATTATTTTATGATGAGTACAGTCACTAAAATTAAATATAAACCCAAATGCTTCAGATAAAGCCATCACCACTGACGATAGTCATGTTTCATACAGTAGCTTTCATTACAGTGTAGGCAAGCACTGACTCTGTTTTTGCAGTACCAAAACCTCCCACTCTATAATCTACATCAGAATCAAGGAGGTAGTTTCAAGTTTTCAAAATTTCTCCTGAGCTGTCAAGGAGAGAACAGCAAACAAAGAACATTTCAATTTTGAAAAGCTCCTGCAAATTTTGATTTGTTATGAAAGGTATGTTTCAGAAAAGTCCTAGCACATCTTAAAGTTTTTGACTGGAAAAATCATATTCTTATAGAATTTTTATATATTTACAAGTTCCCTTTACAAATCCAAAGTCATAATTCAAGCATCTTCCTGTTCTTGTGATGAATGAAACAAATGCAAGTTCTAAAGTTATGTAGCTTCTGAGGATTATTTTGTCTGTGTATGGAGGTTGTGTCTGCGGGGTAGACTGTAGTCTGATTTCACTATATTACTTCTAAAACTTTGGTGCAAGAAGTATATGGAAGACCCTCTGGGTTCATCGTTTCGTTGCTTTCTGACAAGCAGTCTATTTTTATTAAACTCACTTTCCACTATCAAATGCTCTATCCATTTCACAGATTAATGAGTTTTATACCCATATTATTATTTTATATTTCATGGTAGTGTCTATTAAAATAGTAACTCAAAATTTAAAATAAAAGAGGATGAGGTAAAAAACCAGAAAAACTACTGAAAATGTTCCAAACAGATCTACTGGTTTCTGTCCTGGTCTCGAAAGACCAAGCATACACAATGATGACAAAGTCACACTATAAACCAAGGTACATTAAAGAAATCCCTGAAGCAATTTATGGTGAGGAAATATGACCTCTGATAAGCTGTGCTAATACAAAAATTAACTGCACTGGTAAATTAGACGAAGATTGATAGGTTTTACAGATGGAGCTGTGAAAAGTGAAGTGAATAGTAAGACAGCAAAGTCAGTCCTACATGGAGTATGAGAAGTTGCAGATGGATCTCACAATATTGATCAACCAAGTGGTTAAATATAAGATTAAATTCAGTGGCGCTAAGTTCAGTGCATATGAGAAAACAACTTTAACTGCATGTATACTTCAAGAGCCTCCAAATTACCTAATAACCCTCAGGAAAGATATTTTATACTCATTGTGAATGCTTTCAGAAAATGTCAGCTCAGTGCCTAGTGATGGTCAAAGGAGAAAATAGCATCATCTGAATTGTCAGAATAGGAATAGAGAGCGAAGCAGAACAGAAAATATGCCACTGTAGAAACCAATGGCATGCCCATTTCTTGAATCCTATGTGCAGTTTTGGTCCCACTATTACAAAAATGATAGAGTAGAGCTAGAAAAGGTGCAGAAAAGGGCAATAAAAATCAGATTATTGAATGGCTTTTTGGGAAGAAAACAAATAACGTATAACTCTTCAAGCAAAGAGTAAGGGGAAATACAATAGAGGTATATAAAACCAGGTTTACCAGAAAGAAGTTGCAGGGACAACATATATTGACAACATGTGCCACAGGTCATACAAAAATATTATTAGACAGCAGACTTAAACCTAACAAAAAGAAGTACTTTTACAAGTAAGACATAAATTGTACAACTTATGGCCACAGGAAGTTCTGAAAGCCAAAAATATAAATTGGTGAGGGTTTAGACTGGCTTTTAAATGCAGCAGTATGGGTGTGACCTCAACCAAGACAGTCCCCAGGCTGCCAATTGCTGGGAGGCAGGAAGGCAAGGCTGGAGACCATAATTTCCAATATGCCGTTTAAGATCAGATTATTCAGAGGGTGCTATTTTCCTTTCTGGCTTGTGCACAGTAAAAAGCATTACTATGCATTTTTGTTTTCTCTCTGGAAAAAAAATCCTTTTAAAATATTCCTATTCCTTTTAAGGCTGAAAGGTAAATACCCAGTTCTTTAGTTCCATTTCAGGCTGAAATTGCCTTATACTACTGCTTGTCACAGAGACAGGAATAGAAAAGTAAATGAACCTTTTGGTTCTTAAGTTTTTGCTAAATATTTAGTAAAACAAGGCTCAAAGAATCACACCTTAAGGGATTTTAAACAAATGCTGAAGGGAAAGCAACATCCATAGTGCATCAAAGTACAAATTTCTTAAAGTAGCATGTAAGATTTTTCTTCCTTGTCATGTCAGCTTCACCAGTTTTTATGAGTTGCAAATGCTTTGTATCAGTCATGGAAAACGCATCTCAAAATGTTCTGGCATTATACAGCAGGTAAGTCTAAACTCAAGAGCTAGAGAAAAGGACAGCAAAAGAAGTATATCTTAGTGGTATCATCAGGTAATTTTACTTCAAGGGCTCTATAGTGTCTTGTTTCTGTTTGGCACAAAATTGTACAGTCAGAAATAACTTCAGAAATGGTGTCAGAAAACTATTGGTTTAGTTCTCCTGTTACCAAACGAACATAAACTTTCTTATTCTTTATATTTCCATGCTACTGCCCATACTGTTCATAACATCAGGCTGCCATTTCTTTAGTCTTCTCAATATACTGATCTTAATGGAGAACCTAATGGATCCTACCTGTACTTCTGCAATAAATATGTCCTGCTAGCTATCTGCCATAGGTTAGATTTCCCTGCTTCAAGATCTTACTGGACTTTTTCATGTCCAGAAGCTATAGAGTCTGGACACCAACCCACCTGAGTGTCCTGCCTGCCAGCAGGTCTGGAGAGATCATTAGGCAAAGCTTGCAGGGAAACCTTTGGAAGGAGGCAGAGGTGACTGACTGAAAAAAGCATTTATTTCTTAGCAGTAGTTGGAACATAACCTCTTTTATAGCAGCCAAGGCTGTTGCTTAAACAGGTCTATGTGTAAATAGGTAGTGCTAACTTAGGAAAATTTGTACAGAAATGTTGGTGTACAGAGAAGCTGTCTTTATATTTTAAAGATTTTTATTATCTAACAATCAACAAGGAAAGACACTTCTTTTGTTTTTCTCTCTATATAGCTTGCAGATGTGGAGGTACTGAGCAAGTGATAGTAAAGATGAACATTAAAGTTTCTGGAGAAATGCTGAGTTAGTTACAGATTTCCTCTATATCTGCCTATGGAGAGCTGAATGAGGAGGGTGCTGCCCTTCTGGGTGCAGTGCAGAGCAGCCTCTTGCTCCTGCTGTCCCACTGAAACGTCATGGGGACATCAACGTTCCATGCCTCCATCTACAGTTTGCACGGTTGCATCTAAGCCACTCTTCATGGTTAAAGCACAGAAATAGACACTTCGGGGGCACAATTCCCCTCACATATTTTCATTGTGTACTGGAGGTGAAGAAGAATTAGACTCTGAAAACAACTGTTTATTTCTGCTGACTTTAAAGTGAGTCTGGATGCCTTGCTTGGGTATAGCCATCTGTGGCATAGTGCCTACAGTTAGGTGAGATGAATCTCCCAAATTCCTCTTGCTTGGTTTCCTGACAAGGCTACACCCACAAAATCCTAACTTCAGTTTACTTGGTCCATGTTCTCTTCTTTGGGTGAAAAGGAAATGTCCCAACCCTGTTTTTACGGTGTGTCTTGCTCTTGAGACACAAAACCTCAGTGGCTATGTCCCTATTTCCACTCTCAGCTCTGCAAATGCTAAGCTGTAATCTTCACCTGCTAGTCTGAACTCAGTTACTTTGGATTTGATGCCAGGTACATTGGTTCACTCACATGTTTTCCAGGTGGCTACCTACGCCCAAAAAAGAAGAGACAACAGTGTGCCCTGTAATCAGACCCATTCCCCATGGGGGCTGGTTGGACAGGCTTTACTTTTGCTTTCCTTAGACCATAATTCTTCTGTTCTTAGTCATGGACACAGTCCCAGTCGTGTCCAGGAGAATTACTCCCTTGAGTTAATACTGCTGAACCTCTGTTTCACTTCTCTTTAATCATGCTAATCTTCATCTTTTATTCACTAACTGATAACAATGGAACTGCAAGCTCTGCCTTACCTTCGTCTAAATCTTAGGCAATGATATGTAACCTGTTTAGAAATTCAGAGAAGATGGGACATATATCTCTTTGTTAGTGATGCCATAGGTGAGTTAGTGATCTGGTGATTCACAAATTGGTAAAGAAAAATCTGATAGGCAAAGCATTTTGTTGTTGTTGTTGGCATATTTTTCTGGCTTGGAAGTAATTTCTTGTCCTGCTTTGTTCAATACTGAAAGTAAAACTGATATCCAGACATCACAGTGTTTCCCTGGGTGGCAGAAACAAACAGGCTGATTTTTAAAATGCTGCTATGGTTATTCTGAAGGTCTGTCAGGAAGCCAATACTATTCAACACCTATATGACTGATTATACCTCAATCCCTCACCAGACAACCAAACAGATGTCACCACCAAGGATGCCTAGTGGCTGCTGAATAACATTTCTGCTGCAGTGACATGGTCTCAATCAGGAAAAGAGGGGATTTTGTCAGGGAAGTAATGACTTCTTACTGATACAAAATCTGGATGCTGAAAACAGTGAAGCTCCTAAGCAGTATGGCAGAGGGAACAAATTTTAAAAGAATAGAGGCATCCAACCTTACCTACGAATGGTGAATATGAGCCTAGCAACAAATATTTTGAAGAACTAAGCTGAACTCTATTTGAAGAAATACTTTCTCAGAGTGCCGGGTATGACAAATACTGTATTCTTGACTGCACTAACACATTATTCAGTCAACATAACACATTCAAGTGAAGAAATGCTCTTTGCTTTGAGCTGATATGCAGGGATGCTACCAAGGCTCAGGCATGGCATTCAAATATATTTCTAGCATGTTTTGCATAAGCCATTTCAAAGGAAGAAAAAAGCTTCTGAAATATGAAATTTACACTAAAAACAATGAGTATGTTGATGGTTTCATGACTTATTGCAGGATTAGAACAGTAACCTGTGTGTTTTCCCACCGCCTTGAAATGCACTGTGATAAACATACTGAGTTATTGCTAATGATAGTGATATGTAGTCTGTTCACACAAGAATAAATACATTCCAGATATGCATTCATCACAGCTTTAGTAAGCTCTAAAAAAAAAAAGCATTCTTACCTCTACGTAGTCAGGTTTCTTGCTAGAGACAAGAGCAGCATTTTAACTATCTACTAGTCTCTACTTCATTTCACTGTACTGCAACTTTGAAACCTCTTTTTCTCTGTCTGACCTAGCATGGATTTTTGTTTCCTAGTGATGTTTTCTTCATTTAGAGCCTCTCACTAAACTCAATATGGTCAACAGTTACATGTGTAAGGTTTATTTATGTAATTA
Organism: Eurystomus gularis; assembly: GCA_013400335.1. Taxonomy (NCBI): domain Eukaryota; kingdom Metazoa; phylum Chordata; class Aves; order Coraciiformes; family Coraciidae; genus Eurystomus; species Eurystomus gularis. Next base: position 204,695 of record VZZY01003903.1, on the reverse strand, counting down.
GTATTCTGGCTAAGTCCCAGGTAGCTCTTAAAATGTAAGTTTTACTACTTCATTTATACTCCACATACCTATTATTATTTACAAGGATTTGGGCTAGAGCGTTTTAATGTGAATACCTAAAATATCATGCATAAATCCTTACTGAGCTCCACCATAAAGAGACTGACAGAGAGGAGAGAAACTTCCTCTAAAGACAAAGGCTGTAATCAAATCTTCTCCATAGGAGCAAGCACATAAACTGCAACTACACCAGAGTGACTTACCCAAACTTACACCAAATATCTGTAGTAGAACATGAAACAAACGTTTCAAGCCTGAGAAATTTCTGGCTCCTATTGTTTGTAGAACAACAGATATTTTTGTTAAAATTTTTCACACGAATTATAACACTTGAAGTGAAAACAGTGCCTCAAGGTACTGGGTATGTCTGCACAGCACCCCAGATGTTTTTGCATTGTTGAAGAGCCTTGGCTGCTTTCTGTGAAACCACTAGATCCACTTGCTATGGTCTTCATAGGATTTTTTGCACCATGGAGGGGTCAAGCTGTGGGTTACTCACTTTCCCTCCAGTTGCTCCTGGGCTGTGTGGACATTTCTGTAGGTGACACCTGCCCACTCCATTTTATATTCTGGATACACCAACCACAGCATTTTGTTTGACTCTATCTCAGTAAAATAAGAGATAAAGGTGTCCTTGAAAACTTGGCTCTGAATAGGATGAGCCATTCTTTTAAGGGAACTTTGTGCCTCAAAAAGGCTGAAGGATCAAGAAACTGAGACAAGGGAAAAGAAGGCCTGAACCAGACTATATAAAGGCCTGGCTTATTTTAGCATTGACTTAAACTAGCTTTGTACCAGGCCCAAATTGTACAGAGTTGTTTGATGAATCAGATACTTAAGGAAGCCAACTGAGAGGACCTAAAAATGCTATGCACAGGAGGCATTGCCAAATTCCACACATGCAGCAATGTGCAAAGTTAAGAGGTCAAATGTTTCTTCAGATAAAAACATAGACAGTTTGTAGAAAATATGCAGCTTAAAGCCAATCTGTGTTATACTCTAGGCATGAATATGTTGTTTGACTAGCACAGAAGAAACCTACAGCTATCTACTTGCAGATCTCTCAGCTCATTCACACTGATTAAGAACCAGATAGTGATAAGCTAGGGGACAAAGACTGGTCTTCCAGATAAAAATTGAAAGGCCATGTGCCTTCTTGTTAGCCTTGCATGATCCCTGATGGTGTGATGGAGAGGAGCAAGGAGCATCTGTCAGTTTAGACTGCCTGTCTAGGCACACAAATAGCACAAGCATTGAGCTATCATTGCGAAAAGAGGGAAGGTTAAGTCCAGCATTTACCTCCCCACTGTATACCCAAGGGAACCTGATCTTTTCCAGGGATTTTTTAAGGGTTTCACAGCTCCTTCTCAAGTCCTTTAGGAGCACGTCCTGCCACCCTGTTCTGAAGGTCTCCAGCAGGTCACACAGAGGGGTCACTAGGTTACCCTCAGGCATATGTCAGTGTGGGGCTCCTTACAAAGGATGAGTTATTGGGAAAAGAAAGTCCACATAGCGTTGGGATCATCAGTGCCTTGAGACTATGACTTTGTCTGCTTGTAGGTGTTAAGTAGTCACTGTAGACTTGGAAATATTACCGACATATCATACCGCCCGAGTTAATTTTGTACTAACTCTGGACTTACTGTCATACACATACTTCAGTAAATATCTGTTTACTTCTAGTAAATACCTGTTTCAGTAAACACCTACAGCAGATTTCTACAATGTATGCCATTAAGATAGCTGTTAATCAGTGAAGCAGAGTTTTTACTGTTTCTGCAACAAACTTGGTAATAAAACACATTTTTATTGATACCAGCACAGCAAGACTGTTGAAGAGCTGATAATGAATTTTTAGTCTTTATTTGCCAATAAAGAAATTATAATTTGACAGGGAGGAGAAAGTAGTCAGTAGCCGTTACTTAAAACTAGAAGTTGCATCTCCAGAAGACCTTTTCACTCTGTGAGCAGAACTAATTTAGGTTTTATGCAATACTATTTAAAAGCTGTAAGGGAGATGCTTAGTCCAACACAGCCCTTTTTAAGACCCAAGGGGGGGAAGAGAGTTTCAAATTGTGAATTGGTCTTAAGGGCTTTGCAACCTGGATAGGAATCTCACGCAACCTTTGAAATCCATTGGTACAGCTCCCTTCTGTGCTTAACCTTAAATGCCTGGTGCAAAAAGATGGAAAAGGGCATTCCAGCTTTCTGACAGTCCTGAGGCCAAACTATCAAGCAGAGACATCACTTAAAAATTTGTCTCAATTCCACATGGGGCCTTTGCAGTCCAGCACAGGACCTAGGGTATGACCAAGAAAGAAAGGCAGTTCAGTGAAGAACCTTGTAGTCCAGTATAACTATGCATCATAATATGTCCTCTTTGGTAAATTTGTAGCTTTTAAGACTAAATCAATTTATTTATTGTAGATTCATGAAAAAAAATTATCAGAACTAAAGAAAATACAGACTTATGAGACATCACGGTCCTCCTGCAAGGAAGACCTGAAATCTTGAGCAGCAACAGAACTGTTACCCCCACAGTCAGCAGTACACTAATGCAAACAATGAAAATTGCTGTTGCCTAGCTGAAAGAGCTAAAACCTCACATAATGTTATCTGGTTTGACTTAAATCCCAGTTTGGACAGTTTCTAGAAAAGAAAATAAACATTATGGCTCAATGATTTTCATTCCTTGTTTTCTTCTGAAAAAAAGTTTTCATTTTGGTGTTTACCAAAAATTGAGACCAATCATTCAAAGGAGGTATTTCCAGTAGAATATAAAGAAGAATATAAATTCCCTCAAAAAGATGCTGGTAAATATCATCTGACCAAACATAAATTTGTGTTCAAAAAAGTTAATTTAAACTGAAATAGGGAAAGGCATTAGGATCAAGGCAGAGAAAGTTTCAAATTTCCTGATGGTTCTTCTTTTTATATGAAATGGCAGAGATACACCTCTAAAGAACAAGAAATTCAAGGGATTTTAAGGAGTTAAAGGACCTTTGGGGTACAGATCAGGATGACATCATCTGTGAAAACTTCGCTTTACCTGAGTTGTAGACCAGGTAGTTAAAATGTGACCCTCAATGAACTGAGGAGGCTTCCTGCCCATTGTTACTATTCTTTTTTATTTCCTTGGTGCTAACAGGGTATTCTTGACTATGCATGACACAAAGACAGCCCCTTTCCTACAGAGTAGACTGGGCTTGTAAGATTTACATCTGTAATGTATAATTGATACCCATACACTGTTATTAACGCTATTCTTATGGGCTTTGCATACAACGGAGAGTTATTAGGAGGGCTTTGAAAGAGAAGTCATGGGTAATTTGGCAAACTCTGAATGGGAATTTGGCTTCCTGCACTGTTTCCATGCATATATTCCATGTCCCTGTCTACCCTTCTTTCCTCATTAATCTAATTTCTTTCTGACTGTTCTTTGCCCCAGAGTTTAAAAAAAAAAAAAAAAAAAGAGAGAGAAATTTAAAGTTAGTTCCATCTCATCATACAGAAACTAGAAAAATGTTTCATGGTACCCATAAAACAACAAGTTCTGTTTTTTAAAAAAAAAACTCTTAAAAAGCTGCCGAAACTTCCCATCTTCATTTTTTTTCCATGAATCTACTGTTTAAATTACAGTAAGTCAAGAGGCAGGAGGGATGGTAAAGTTAAGCTCATGCTGTTGAGAACAATTATCCTGGCCCAGAGACATATGTAGCCCCAGAAGGTTGAACAGACCACCATAGCTTAAAGGCATTAAGATAAAAGAGCACGTGCGGCATGGGCCCAGTGGGAGACAGGCCACAGCCTGCAAACAGAGCCCACTCGGCTTTCATTTGATTTGTGCCTCTCTCCCTCTCTCCTTTTAAAAAGAATTTTGATTTATTTAGTAAGACCCTGATGCATTCATTGGAAAGCAAAAGAGAATGGTAGCTGGGACAGCGTGACAATATCAATCTAACATTTGCTATAGCTGGGCCAAGAATCATGGCAGCCTCTCTTTCTAAAAGATTGAAGACACTCAAGCAAGATGTAAAGTAAAATAAATGAAGTCAGGGGAAATTAGATTCTGCATGAACAGAATAGCAGCAACTATTCTTTTTTTTTCCCCTGTCTCATTAATCATGCTGGTTAATTGTTGGGATAATGATTTCACAAGTCCATGTAGTACACAAAAGGATTATTCTCAAACTGCACATAGCACTTGGCATTTACTTCTGCATATGCCAGTATCTCTGCATTAAAATGTGATGATGTTTTTCATTTTTCTTTTTCTGTTGTCCAATTTTCCTGAAAAATTAACTGTATGATGGTCTCAAGGATAGAAATAAATAGAGAGAACTTCAGATAGCAATTAATAAACATCACATATTTCTAAAAGGAAAACAGGAAAGGAGAAAAATTAAAATAAAGAAAACAGTTCTGCAGTTTAAGTCTTACCTCTATAAAAAGATCTAATCTTTCGTTAGGAGTCTAGGTACTGGGGTTTTTTTTAAGAAAAAACAGTGGAATTTGTAATATCTTTTGTCAGCTGAGTTCAGATTTCTAAAAATAACAGAATATCAAGACCCTTGTTTCTGTGACTTCAATCCTCACTGTCCAGAAAAATGTGATACCTATCTGTCACTGAGGCTAAAGGAAAATTGCTTCCGGATGCCTGCAAGAAACAGTGTGCCTACCTGAATTCTTAAGCACTTAAAGCTTACTGATTAAAAACTTGTATATTTTTTAGAAGCTGAGAGATTAATTAAATTCTTTGTTATCCCTCTCATTGATTTTTGGATTGATGACATTTTATTACTGTTTTACTCTAGTGCTTTTTTCCATTTACATACAGAATTTAAAATATCTTTTTTTCTGAAGAGCACTGACAAACCCATCCTAAATTTTATTGATTCCCATCTCCAAGCTATAGGAAAGACATATCAGATTTCTTCCAGCAAGGTGACTTGCGAGGCATTATTTTTTCTAATATAATCACCCAGACAAATACTGATTCTATAATTTGGCAGTACCAAACCTTCCCCTTTACATTCTGAAAACTTACAGATTAATTTGATACAAAAACTGCCCACCAAAGGAAGAGCAGACAATAAGATAATTCAGTTTCTGATATTTGTACCATTTTTTCCACTACAAATTGATGTTTAGGCAGATAAACAGCAAGTTTTTGCCATAGTAGTATTTTATGATGTCAAGCATGTACGACTTGCACTTCACTCTCTCTTCTGGGTGGGAAAGCAGCTCAGCAGTAATCCTCTCAGTTTACTCTTGTGTGCTTCAAGCTGCAGTGTGAGAAACTCTTCTGGGACATTTTCTTAGCTGAATTTTTGTAACTCTTTCTGACAAAAATTTGGCCCTGTCTGAGGCAAAGAAACAATCTCTCAGGATGAGATCATAGTCACACATTTTGCCACAGCACAGAATGAAAGAATGATAAAAACACAGCTCAAGTGACCTAGTTTTGTCCTCTATTTTATATTGGAGGCATCAGGAAATCCTTCACTTTCCTCATAGACATAAAGGTCCATTTCACAATGCAATTCAAAAAATGTAATTTATTTGGAAGAGGTCTCAGAGTGCCCTGTCTCAAGCAGTGTCCTCTTTAGTTGCAACACTGGATTAAGAATGTAGAATTAAAGATTCAGACAAAAATAGTCTTATCTGTTTTAATAGTGACTCTGCGTTAACCTTCCCATGCAAAAGAATATCAAGATGTTAATATTTTCAAAAAGAGAAGTTCATGTTTCATCTCAAAATGACAGCTTTCACTTTGCCTCCTTACTGTCCCACTGGGGCCATCAGATCAGGGAGGGTAAGAAATACCTTGTGATCATATCACACTGGCACATCGCAATAACAAATATCTTCTTCCCTTCACCCCTAAAAGTTGTATGATCTTGAGCTGAAAAATTAGTTTGAAACCACTGCAGTCCACACATGGGGACTCCATGAGCAGGAATGAAGGTTAAATTCAAAGGCTAAATTATTTATTGCGAACTATTTACTTAGTCCTGGCACTGAAGAACAGCGGAACAAATGGAATTGTTAGATGCAACACATATTAAGAACAAAGGCTGCAATCCCATTTCTAGTACTCCATGCTTAAATTTCCCCTGTGCTTTAAAAACTGCAGTGTTAGCTTATCTCTCTCATTAAGCTGCCTCTCTTCTATATTGAACCTAACTTGTGTTTTTTTTCCATTTTCAGTTTACCTAAAAATCACGTTCTGAAAAATTCAGTGACTATAATGAATAAAACCAGAAATGGTCTATGAGGGAGTGCATACAGTTGTACAGACACTGGACTGTTCAGAAAAGGCATCTCATTGCTACTGGGACGATAAACTATAGAGGCTGTAACTCATCCAAAATAGAAGCTCTGCTCGCCATGCTGCAGGAAAACTGCAGTGATCACAGACACAACACAAGTGCTGCCTCTGGAAAGGTGATGAGCTGTGAGCTGAAACTACCACACCAGCAATCTTGCATCCATACACATGGTCCATCCTATCCTTCTCCATTCAAAGTGTTAGCACAGCCTGTTTAATCAAGGAGGGAACAGCTGTTGGTTTCTGAGTGTGGCATCTCCCCAGCCTTATGCACATACCTCTGAGTCAGTCTATGTAGTCCTGCTAAGCAAGACCAACTGAAGGCACAGAAACTGTTCTGCAGTTTCTCCTTGGAAGGGAGGAACCACGCCAGGTTGGCTCAGCCCCCTCTTTATGCTACTTTTGAAGCTTTCATTCTCTGTGTTATTTTTATGCCCTCCCTCAGTATCTCACAGACAAGGGATCATAGCATTTTAGTCATTTAGAGCCAAGCTCTGCCCTTGCTTACACCCATGCAACTCATGGCCCTGAGAGACAGATAAACCTGCCAGCTAACCATTGTCCAAAGTTTCATATCTCAAAAAAACCCTCCATCAAAACAAATAGAAGGATTTTGCAGCTGTGGTGAACCGACCACATGATTTTTCTGCCTTATTAAAACAGTGAGCAAAAAACTCAATTTCCCATAAATCTATTCTGCATAAATCCTCCAGGAAGACGGAAGCGAGATAACGCCAGCCATAAATATCTCTTTTCCGCCTCACTGCACAAAGGGAGCACATCACTCCTGCTGAGTGCACCCCCCCCCTTCCCTCC
>VZZY01003903.1:40026-197086 GCA_013400335.1 Eurystomus gularis | reverse complement strand
GAAAAGCTACAAGCTGCTGACGTCATCAAAACAGTCCAGGTCTGCCGGTCAGACATCGTCGCCGTTCCATGGAGACCATCACCAAACGCCAAAAGGACACACGCTGGAAAGGGTAGAGAACTGATATCCACGCACACATACGCACCATCCACACATACAGGTCGTATTTTGACATAATTAAGTCCTTATTTGCCCTTATCTCTCGGTGGGTGAGAGAGGGAGCGAATGGGTGGGCGTGGTCTTCTTTAGTATTGTAATATTTCCATAGAGTAAATAAGGTTTTATTCGAATATATTTAGTAATAAACTTGTTAGATACTCTTTCGGTCTCCGTGTCTGCTTGCGAGCTTGGTGGGGAGATGTCCCAATTTACCCTCAACCCTTCTCCCTTTGGGAGGTGGTCGGACCTCTGCGCGCCCGACCGCGACAGCAGCAAACAGGGTGTGGTCAGTCAAGTAACACCGAACTGAGCTTTGAGTGAGTTATGAGCTAATTTGCTGTCATACAGTGCATTATGAATGTGGTATATAACAGAGGATTCAGTAAGTTGAGTGAGTTCTATAGTTACTCCAAATTCATGAAAATTAAACACCTTATTCCACTTTTACATATAAACACATTCTTCCTCTGATGCTCTGTGACAGTCAGTAGTCATAGTTACAATACTAAATTTCTTGCGGTACAGCACATGAGTATTACCACAGGTTTGCTCGGTTAAGGCATCTGAACCCTATCCTGAGGCTTCTCAGTAACACCAACACCTTTAATGTTCTCTCAAATGTCCTGCATCAAACATCCTTCTGAGTTTCTACTTAGGAAAACATCCCATTGACCTCAATACACTATTTTTTTTACACATTTATCCAATACGAAATATAGTAAGAAGACTTACATGACACAATATAGCAGTATGATGCCCCACTTACAAATTTATTTTTCCAGCCTTTTTAGAGTAAGCTTCTTCGTTAAAGATAAAACTCAAACATTAACATCACTGCTCTTGATTGTGTGTGAGAGTTTGTCACAAAGCACTGGTTTTGCTCATAGAAAAGCAATCTTTGGAAATGTTCTGAGCTCTGTTTTTAGGACATTCTTCCAGAGAAGTGTTGCATACCCAAAGGCTGGAATAAAGCCTCAGATCAATGTTCTTTTAGCTCTTCCCAATACAAAGATATTAAAATCCATTTTCTAAACAACTGCTGTAGGTTTATGCTGCAGAACAAAGAGGATGAGAAGGGTGGCTGTTCCCCACTGAAAGCTACCAAGAGGTCACACAAACTCCGTAGGTGTAGAGCCAAATACTTCCTGCTTCAGATTAGCAGATGTGAGCATGGAATGACTCTTTGATTCAGCTCACTGGTTATTGCTGATCTCTTCAGTGCTGGTTGCATACTGACGTGGCCATAAAGCTCTGCCTCCTGCTGGAGTTACTGATGCAAAACTCTAAAAATCCTAAACTGAGTTAATTGCACTGTGGTTCTGTTGTCATCATCCTACGTTTAATCACTTTATGTTGCAGTCTGGCATAATACTGACATTCATTCTAGATTATAACAGCGTTTACTTTCATTTTGATCTAAAATTCCTAGTTTCAAAAAAAGGTTTGTAGATTTGATAGTTTTTCATAGAAAATGTCTTCTGTGAATCAAACATTTATTTTCAGGGTTTTCAAACATTTCATAGCTCAGGAATAAATTAACAAGAAATTGGAAACTTTAAAAATTCCCCCCTTGAAATTATTATGATATTTAAAGTTTGGGGAAGGGTTTTTTTTTTATAGAATCATAGAAATTGTGGTTGGAAGGGCCCCCTCTGGATGTTTTGAGGCCACCTTTCTGCTCAGAATGGGTCTCTCACTACACAAGAGCAGGATGATTGTGCCCTTGTCTAGCTGAGCCTTGCAAACCTCCACAGATGGAGACTCCATAGTTTTTCTGGATAACTTGCTTTGGTCTCAGACTACAGAGTTTGTAGCAGAAGTTAGACATACCTATTTATGCTGTGATGCAGAAGTGCTAATCATTTCCCAAACTGAGATGTAGACACTTAGATGGTTCATGTCTTCATGAAACTGTAATCAGAAAGGAAAAAAAAAAAAAAACCTCCATAAAAAATCCCAACCCACTGGATACTGGTGGTCACATATTAAGTGCAGAAATACAGTGACCGTTGCCTAGACCAACCAGTGAAATCTGCAATACAGAGATAAATTTTACTCCCGCAGAACTGTAATCTCTAATGAAACTAAGAAACAGTAACTGTGGCAGGCTATTTGTGACTACATTGACATTTCAGAAGGACTTTGACCATTGTAGTCTATATTATTTCATTATATCACTCTGCCTTTTCCTTGACTCGATAGTGAATTCCTGTTACTTTCTGAATGCCTTTTGTACAGTTATAATAAAAAATTAATTCCAGCACAGAACCGCCTGTATTTAATGATGAAAAAAGGAAATTCACGTGGATTTACACATTTTAAGAATGCATATATTTATATCCACATGTGTATATAGTATATATAAACACAGATGTGTAGATAAAATTAGTAATATATAGGTAGATATAAATAAACATAATTATAATCACCACATAATTTCATATTTGTAACAGAAAATATACATCTATTCATTAAAAAATCTCTAAATATTTAATTATTGAAGAATTTACTTAATTTATAGATTAAAAAATACGCATTTCTAGCAGTTACGGAGTTATTCTTTCTAATTGCTCACTTCTTTTTTTTTAGTTCCTGTTTCCTTTTCCCTTTCTTCTTAGTCTTCTCAGACATGAGAGCTGTTCATGCCTCCCAAGTGCATTGAGCCACATTTTAAAATCACCTACAAGCTTGTGTTAGGTATCAGTAGTCATTAGGTGCCCCTGATGAAACTATAATGAGATGGCACTAGCTGATGGATTAGACCTTCTACTCAAGATGAAGGGAATTACCGTAACCTCTGAGGTGAAATGTGCCACAAAATAACTCAATGCAGATGATATTTCAAGATTAAATGTGCATTTGTGCCCCACTGAGAAAAATATACTGATTTATTAATAATAAAGCAGATTGCTAACAAATGCATGCTATCAGCACAGAGATTATCTTGTTTATACAGTATTCATATGTTTGAGTAGATGCGCTTTTGAAGAGAATTCAGGTAGCTTATGTTATTCATAATTGGATTTCTTTGTACCTCAAAAAGCTGAAAGACTCTCCCAGCTGAGCAATGTTGACACTTCCCATGTAGTTTCCACAGCTCCTAGAAGACCTTGTAAGAGCAAATAAAAATTATTTTCCACAAAAATTATTTTGTAAAGCAGCACCCCAGAGTCCTATCTTGTCTGGGGTGGGGTGCTCACTTTGGGACCCCAAAAAGAAGCATGTTCTCAATCTACATCTATATTGCTAAGTGTGGCTGATCCCTGACAGCCAGAAAGAGGGTTGGAGCCACACTGCTTGGAGCTACTTGCTTCTACAGAAGACTGGCCACATCCCTGTCATGTAGTACTTGCACTGGTGTCCTTTGGGCTCTAATTGTCCTGAAATGTAAAAATTGTTAGGGTGAAGCAGACTTCAGCTAAAAGCTGTTTTACAGCCCTGTGGGGAAGTGGTGGAGAGTAAATGTGGGTGAGTATCAATGGGGTGAGGGAATATGTGCAGCATTGAAGGATGTAAGGCCTTCTGCAATACTCTTGGAGGACCATGCAGGCTACGGAGAACCAAATCAGGTGCAGTCTCATCCATGCTGTCTGTATAAGTGGCTTTTGGAGCAAACTATCCCCAAAACTATACTTTGACTTTTTTTCAGATAAATCTAGTTGGTTGACTTCAAAAGAGAAGCCAAACAGCAACTAGCATTTATGTAGAATAGACCATCAGGCATCTTGTTTTATTCATGGACATCTCAAGGGAGAGGAGCTGGAGACAAGGTTCACCTAACATGCTTTACATCAAGTAATTGAATCACAACACTTAGGAACTCTGACTGGGAGAGATGGACAGATTCTGGAAGTGCATGTTAAGGGTTTTCTCATATCCCAAGAAGAACATGCTCAGTGCTGCAGCAATAAAGAAATTGTTGGTATATGGATTCAGGGTGATAAATAATGCTCAAGCAAAAAATTACCCCAGTGAAAACATGTATACCATCAAAACAACATCTCTGCTGAAGGTGAAGTTTACAGAAAGGTTCATTCAGAACCCTAACTTGCTAGTAGGGTAGAAAAGTTCCTTTAAGAGAAAGCCATGCTGAGATTCATTGTGGTAGTAAGCATACTTGTACGTATTTATTTCAAATGTACATCTTAATTATGGGGACATGACCTTATGACTTTTATGGCCATATTCTGCATTGGTGATAACCTGGGAGCCCTGGGATTCCCATCACCAGATCCTATAGCTGTCTCAAGAGATAAGGTGTGGTACGTCCTTTCCCATAGGATTGTATTTTCACTTCGTGTCAAAAATCCCAGTGACTTCACACTCAGAAGGCCATAAGTTTACACAGTAAATGCTGGGAGAAGCAACAGCTATGAGTGAAGCTGTATTCTTATTTTTTCTTATACTACATTTTTATTTCTTTCAAGACTTTTCCATGAACAATCTGAAACTTAATGTCACAAAAAAAACCCCTAACACCAGCATCATTATGTCTTCAGCACATAGTAACACAGAAGTTCTACTTATTTCTATGGATATTGTTCATTAGGTCTGTCCTTTCAAGAGATAAATGTTGTTCTGTTAAACCTCACCTGATCCCTGAATGCACATTTTGACCTAAGTCCTACAGGCTTCAGATTGACAAAGTTCTCTTCTCAGAGAGTTTTTTCAAAGAGCTTTTGAGTCAGGTTTTATGCTTGTGACTCATAAATAAAAGCTCTTAGTCCTCCTCCTAACATTTCACTCAAGGTTAATCATTATGTAATACAGAGACACCTGAGAAAAAGGCTCCCCTGCCTATACGCTCTCCAGAATACTCTAAATTCTAAAACCTTGCCTTCCTCATCAAACTCCTTAATTACTTAATTAAAACTACAGTATGTGTCTAACAAGCTACTGCAGGCTTTCAGAAATTTATCTTGCAGTAATTAAAACACAGTGAAGCCTTTATAACCTGACATTCCTTAAAAGATCTTCTTTTCCATCCCCTTTCCTCAACAATCTTCTTGTCTTTTGTTTTGCTTCCTCTTAATATCTTCATTTTCTCGATGGCACCTGCTGCCTTAGCAGGTGCCAAATTTACATAGCTCTTTACTCTGTCACCTAAGTCCCTGTGCATTGTGGTATACTGGGCTGCTTTCTGGCTACCTGCATCACCTGGTCAGCAGGATGCTGATAGGCATTTTCAGACCCAGCTAAAAACAGATAAGAAGATTATGAGCATGGGGCTCACTCTCCACTCATTTCTCTTCTCAGCATTACAGTAGAGGTCTTAAAATTTGAGAATGCCCCTGCTCTTGACAAGAAATTCAGGAGAGTCCTGCTCTGGCTTCATACCTGTGGCAGTCATTGTCCACCAGGCAAATGAGACCATTTCCAATTGATGCTCCCTGCTGAGGTTAGTACAAACCAGCACCCTAACATATACTGAGGTAATTACCAATCTACAGGAGCAAAGAGTTAATTGAAAATCACAAGCTCTTTCAGATGGTATCAAGAGTGCAATTCTCCAGAGGATCCAGAAATGGTAATTACTCAGTGAGCACTTTTCCCTATGCTCTTACCCCCTGAGGGTGACCTTACTCTACAAAAAAATCCATCCGTCTCTTGCGTGCTTTATGCATCTTCCCCATGGAGTATGCATTTTATATAACAGGATGATTAATTCTTCATATCCACATCAGGGAAAAAGAGTTCCTTGAAGAGGCAAAGCAAAAGGATTGGGGTGATGCAATTCTCGCTGAAACAGACTTTCATGAGGCTTCACTTTGCTTTTGTGCTTTGAGATGTTGTTATGTAAATGGACTTGATGCTGGTGAGTGAGAACAGAGGAGGTTTTTGCTGTGCTATTTGAAGATAATTGATTTTCAGCTTGTCTCTGAGTATTTAGTGCCTACTGGGCATTATATGATACTGTACTCTGTATCTGCTGCTCATATGCATTTTACCTGTTTACAAAGCTATGATGTACCTGGCTCTGATATTAAAGGAAAGTCAGCATGACTGATTCATGAGAACTTCAGCCCCACATAAGCTTCAGCTGTTGCATTGGCATTAATGCCACTGAAAATATCTTGTTCTTGTATGCCCTCAACTCACCTTCCACTTTTACTGAACATTTAGCCAAGAGTTTCATTCATGTCTATTACTATCTACAGTCAGAAGGCTGTCTCACTATGGGAGCACTTTCTATAACTTCATTCCCTACATGTGAAGAAGCAACTAAAATTAGGCACCTAAATTTGTGTATTTATAAGTACCCTGAATGTAAAACATTAACCCAGCTAAAGAAAAATAAAAAACAAAGACAGAAAGAAAAAAGATAGTAATTACTGACTTCAGAGAAGTTCAATGTCCTTTGATGTCTTTGAGCAGCAGAGAATTTGTAGGTTCCATCTTGGCATTGGAAATGCTGATGCTCTACACAGAGCAACAGGTTAACCAACCCAACTGGTCCTTTCCCTGCATGCTCCCAGCAACCCATCCTTTCTTTCATAGTACTTGAAAAAAATCAGTTGCATATCCTGGGGTCAATCCTGCTGTAATCAACAGACCTTTCTTGGGTTACCCTGTTCCAGCAAACAATCCATCTTTTGTGAATCTTAGTATACTCACAAATCCCAGAAGCTTCCTGGCTCAGGACTACAAAAGTACCGATGAATGTTGCTGATAGGTGTTCCTGCAGATAACCATGCACTGCAAAGATATCAAAAATACTTGTTCTAAACAAACACTCCTGCAAGTGCTACCACAGCTAGGCAGTTTCCAGTATCTCATCAAACTCACTGGCATTTCCAAACTACAACCCTCAGTATAGGGAGCTCCGAAAAATGAAAGAAACTTTTGAAGGCATGGGGGAAGTCCATGGCAGAACAAGACCTTACCTTTAGATGTCTTGATCCTCATAGCAATCCATTAACCCACCACTNCCCCCTTGTATAAAAAAAAAAAAAAAAAAAAAAAAAAAAAGAAGAACAAACAATAAACAAGTAAGGGGGCAAATGCACTTTGAGTGAATTCTCAGTGTATCATAAATTCATTGGAAATATGCTGTGCTAACTCAAGTAACAGCTGACTGAACCCTAGGGTCTGTTCACTTACTTCTTCTTAGACTATATTACCCTTTTTTTCTGCTTTATTTTAATGTAGTTTATTTTTTTATTTAATTCTGGTAACAACTGCGAGCAGGTTGCTAGTGCATTTATATATGTATTGCAGGCAGCAAAGACGCTACATTTATTCTGTCTCCCTGTCACCACATCTGGGATATCTCTGCATTCTGCACCTGGCGTGATTTACCACATGGCACAGCTCAGTGCAGATAAACACACAGAAATAGGAAAGAAGTTCTCAGTTTGTCATATCAGCTCAGTGTCAGCATTTCACACAGCCAGGACCTACTCTGCATAGATTCTTCCTGTTACACATGCATAAGGCATCTATGAGCAGCACTTATTAAGCTATTCAAAGAAAGAGACCACTCACTAAAAGCCAAGAACACTAGTGCCGCTCTGGGTAATGTGTCCACCCTGGGTATGTGTCCATCATGCAAAGTCAGCAAAGGCCAGTGCAGGTCAGATCTCACAGCATAAACCTCATTGTACTTGAGCACAGCTTCCTGTAACCTCAACTTGTTTAGAGCAATACATCTTTCAGATTTTCCATTTAAAAACCTCCGTTGAATAAATAAATAGCAAATTTTGAGATAAAAAATTTGGATGAAAATGTACAGATCCTGTCAGTTTTTACTCGAAAAATTATTGAAATAGATTCATTTCCACCTTGTCATTTTCACTTTCTTAACATAAAAGAACATCAGGAGATAAAACAGTGACTCCTAAGCAAACTGTATTGTTCACACTGAAATAATTTTGGGAGGATATAGTTACGAAAGGAAAACTTGGAGACTTCAGGTTTCATTAAAATTCACAAAAACGTGAGCTATATTGAAATATCGGTGCTCTTGTGTGATGGGAATTCTGGGTTTTTTCTGCCAATTTGTATATGAATACTAAACTGAATGCTTGCAGTAAGTGCAATATCAAACCAGATAGATGAAGGTGTGGTTTTAAGAAAGGATTTTTTAAAAGAAAAACATTGGTATGAGGTTATAATGGGGAAGAAGTTCTGGTGCAGGGACCAGTTTGAAGAATCTCATCATCATGGTCATTGTGGTCTAGCCAAAAAGCTGCCATAAATCCTATGTGCCCAGCACACCAAGTTGTGTTCCTAAGGTTGGGATTTCTGTGGATAGAGTAGAAGAGAGTCTCCCAAGGAAGCATATGAACTGAGTAGTAGCTTGAGCCACTTTCATGGGGAGCTGTGAGCAGGGAGTGCATCAAATTGCCTTGGGTCCCGTTTTCAAAGAGAATTCAGGGAAACAACAGAAGTCCCTTTGGCAACGCTACTTGTTTGGTTAGGGAGCCAAAATTTCAGACACCTAAGCACAGGCTTAGCTTTAATAGAACAAATAATTCAAAGGCAAGGATCCACTGACAAGCCTGAAGGCAACTATATACGTAGGTTTTTGCAAATGTGCATTTAAGATGCCTCTATTACTGTATTGTGGACCAGATGGATATTTTAAGAACAAACACAGCTTTATGGTGGGATAGCTCTTAAAGAAGTCAAAGTTATAGGAACATTACTAGCTGAAAGAATGAGGCATAATTTGCCTTATTGCTGTAAAACTTCTCTAAGGCTGTAGTGACCTTAAAGAGTTTAGCAGTTTTGTTCTTGAAGCTTAGATCTAGTGTTAAGCCATTCTTTGTCGTCCAAGTGTGATTCTGTATTAGAGTGAAAAGTAAAGTAAATTGTCTCGCCTAGAAGATTTTTACATTATGTATTCAGAGTTATAAAATTTCATTTTGATTTTGTTGGGTGCAAAGGGGGCTTGAAAACTGTCTTTCTTCCAAAAAAAAAAAAAAGATGTGGTCCTAAGAGGAGTCATGACAGTTCAAACTGAGGTCCTATACATCATGTCTCATGGCTGTTAAATAATTCCCAGTAGACAGTCATGAGCATTATTAATGAGGCCCCATTAATAGTTTAGAAAACCCTTAGTTGAACTCTACTTGCAGTTCCATTCATTAATTGCAGTAATTAACATTAAGGACTGCAAAAGCTTAATAAATGTCTTTTCCATTAATACGTATGATGCTTATAGTGAAGTCAGGTACTTACAGAGCCATAATGGCGGGGTGCATTTGAAGCAACGGCAGCTTTCAAATAGCACACAAAATCTGCAGATTATCTTTTGATATTTGCAGAAAGAAAAATCATAACTCAGAAACTAAAGAGGCTTCCTATTACCTTGGTAGCATGGCAGAATTTACCTTTCCATTTGTTCCTATCTTCAGTGTTACACAATGGGGTTTTTTTGGCTGATATAATGTGTAAGCTTCTGCAACAACTTGGTTGTTCTTACTTTCAGCAAATAATCACAATAATTATGATTATTATGATTATTGTGATTAATTATATGAATTGGATTCATCATTATATGAACAGAATGCAAAGCAAGGGCACAAAACAGCTCAACTGAGAAAAAAAACAAAACCCTTGCTGCACAGGTTAGGCAAAATTCTTCAAATAGATGTGGAAAGACTTAACGGATTGGAGAATGTCTTATCAGTTATCATTGCATTAAAAAAACCCCAACAAAACAACAAGGAACAGCAAAGAAACCACAAACTACGTTAAAAAATAGACATAATCAGCTTAGTCTATCTTGTCTCAAGAACATACAGAACTTAGTACATCAAGGAAAATGAAGGCAACAGCAGTATTAAACCAGAAAGAACGAGTAAGATGTCATTTTGGCTCATTCTTACTTAAGGGAAATGCATAAATATCCATGAGAATATGATTACAGGACCCTTAGGGTGATATTAGTATGACAAATTTAGAAATAAAGGTGTTAGAAGTGAAAATTCAAGTTGTTGATCAACCTATCTTTCTTCCTGGCAAGAAAAGGATAATGTGAAGTTGGTTTATTTCAATGAAAACAAAACCAAAGCCCTGTAGCAAGTCTCTTTAAGGTAGTTCTAGTTTCCTCTGTAACATGTAGATTCCACCATTTTCTTAAGAAAAACAATTACATTAATAAACACTTATGTTAATAAACAATTCTGTTAATAAATGTCCCTCTCAAATTCCAGCTGTACAATTGCATTTTGTCGACTTATATTATGACAGAGCTGTGACAAGAAGTTTTATTCACCTGCTGTTTCAAGCTATTGTGCATTTTAATTAGTTGCTACATTTCACCCTGGAAAGAGCTGCATTTCACAAGTGGATTTTAAAGACTTCTGGACATTCTTTGTACGTATATGTAGAGAAGTGCTTTGATCCTTTAAAGTATAAGGATATAAGATTATTTTAAT
Source organism: Eurystomus gularis (assembly GCA_013400335.1). NCBI lineage: Eukaryota > Metazoa > Chordata > Aves > Coraciiformes > Coraciidae > Eurystomus > Eurystomus gularis. The sequence goes on along the minus strand of VZZY01003903.1, from coordinate 186,542 downwards.
TAACTCATAATTCTGACAAATAGTTATCTGGCCCTTTGGAAGCTGGGCTGGCTTAGGAAGTGGAATCTTTTTCTTCTTTAAAAATCTGATTAAAGTACCATATGCAGTAGGAATTTATAGCCAGATTCCAGCTACTGTTAGAAAGATGAATAATATACTCTTGCTTTTATTTGGCTGCTGTGAAAAAAAAAAAAGGAATAAAACTATTTTTATCTACTTTCAGTTCTCAAACTCATGTTAAATACAAAGATGTAGCACATTTTTACTCCAGTAAAATGGCAGCTTTTTTTTTTCTTTCAAGCCTGGGGGGTTAAATATTTCCGGATTCGTCACAGCAAAAGAAAGCAAGTATAACTTTCATTAAAATTGATTTACACAATGTCAGCATATAATGTCATAAAATCATTTTTTCACTACTCTCTAGAGAACATTGTGTTCTGGGCCTTCCAGGCTGCATTGTCATCTTTGCCTTAATATCGGGCAGCCACCTAGAAATCCTGTCTTAAATGGAGCACTTTTGTGCCATTCAGAAATCTTACTGACTATAACTTAGAGGTGAAATGGACATAGAAACTAGCAGTCCGGATTGATATGACCATTATTAGTGTCTTATTAATACTTCAGCTAAGTATTAATCATCTATATTATTTCCACATATGGGTTGCTATCTATACAGGGAACTTAGCTTCTTCTTAGATTTCCATGTTTGTAAGAGACTTTTAAATACTGAAGCAAATAACAACAGGACTCTATTTCCCTGCCAATGTAAGGAGTAAGATGTGAAGGCATTTGGGTTGGGAAAATTATGGCCATGATCTGGTGACATGGTAACCTCTAATTTCAGTGCATTCTTATGGGATCCAAGATTCAAAAGAAAGCACATGAAAGAAAAGTTCCCTTCATTACTGCCTCAGGTAATAACATGATTTAGTATCAGCTGATTTTTTTTTCTGGTAATCCATGACAATTTTGCCTTGGGCCAGCCTACAGACATGGGTATAACCAGGCAGTAGCAGTTCCCCAGGTAGTTAACAGCCACCATGGACTAAGGCACTGCTCTCATTTGTTAGTCTTGGTCTGGGAAAAAAAGCAAGACCTTGGAATCTTTCTGCTCTGACTATTTAAATTATTTTAATGATTGTGGGATAACATGTTTTGAAGAACTATGGAATTCATAAGCTTAGAGAGGAGTTGACCTCTAGTCTAGCCAGAAAATTTATGGAATCATTGTGGGATGCAACAAGAATTAAACCTAATCTTATACCCACACAGATACAGCTCAGACTCCACCTCAGGTACAAGACTCATAAAGGTGGGCACTGATTTAATTATGCGATCGTGTCTAAACAGACAGTGTGTAAAGGCCAGTACAATATGGTGCTGACCTGGGCATATAACTGCTAAAAATAGAGCTGCCCCTATATTAGTAAGGAATATGATACAACAGGACCAAATCTGAAGAGCAAAAGCTTTGATGCTGCAGAGGAGCACTCTCAAACACTTTGGCCATGGCTTATTTTGGAGTAGTTCTACTCTAGCCCTGCAGTTTGAGCATCTATTAGTACTGAAAGCACATGAGCCCATCTTCTGGTTCCATTTAACCCATAAGGCATCCAGTTCATGCACTCCAAAACCACTCTACAATGTGATTACAAGTGTGGAAAATGACAATCAAAAGACTGGCTTCCAAATTTGCTTCGTCCACCCCAGAATGGAAATAAAATGGTAATACAGATGCACCCATCATTGATGTCTATATGAAGAAGGCTATTTCTGTCCCTATTGTTGTCCAAACCCTAAAACTTAGTTAACATCTTTGATGGCCCAGCAAAATAAGCCTATTATTGCCCACCTTCAAAGCTATCTTTCTGTTGTCCACCAGAGTGAGAGGCAAAATCATGTTTCCACCAAAGTCAACAGAACAATTTTCGCTAATATTCATTCAGATAGGATTTTGCCCAAGACCAAAATAAAGTCTCCTCTGGTGTGCGAAGAGCTAGAAAAGACAAGAGCATGAAACCCTGCTTGTCCTATGTGATGGATGGTTGACTGGCTTCAGATATCCCAGAGGTCTCAGCAGGAAGATGCTGTAGATCTAGCAGAGACTGTACTCTTGGGACCTTACCTTAGATTTCAGTGGTAATTCACATCCCAGTTGTCACAGTTGGGACAGCAAACAGCACTGTGCCTAGTGGCCCAGAACCTGAACTCAATTCTACTTTTGGTGGGTCAAGCAAGTCACCTCAGCCTCTGCCTACCTCCTATCTGGGTTATTTTAGCTGTAAGATCAGCTGTGTATGGTCACTTTCCATGCTTATATGCAAGAGCTTTGCACAGTAGGGAGCTCTGAGCATGACGGGTGCCAGCCTGGAACAAGTACCAGCATTAAGATACAACGTTGTTCTCTGAGAGAATTGCTGTTCCTCCCTCTCCTCTGAGCTTCATCTGAAGTTTCTCATCTCATAAGAAATAAAGGATTAATGTCATGAAGGAAAATAACCTGTCACCCAGGAGAATCATGTTTTGTGAGACTTATCTGTTCCTTATCAGTGTTGGCACTTAACTAATGTTAACTGAATGCTGATCAATGATAGCGAAGCTGTTAGCTGCATAGCACTATTTTGCTCCAAAAGTTTTCTGGAGCTCTATTTACTTTATATCCTACTTTTCTTTCCTCTTCATTTTCTTTAACAGCTTTTATTCACATGTGAGTTTCTGGCAGTTTCAATATGTTAAAATCCATTTAGACAACATTAAAACTGAGAATTCTCCACTGTATAAATTTAATTCCAATTACTCTTATTCCCTTGTTATCTGCTGGTTATAATGTGAAGTACTTTCAAAATTGGCATATTAAAGAAGCTATAATTTGCTCAACAGCTGTAGAAACTGTGATAATTAAAGGAAAAATTAATTGGTTTTATTTTGATGTTTCTTTTATTATATTGCAAGTATGAGGATTTTCTTTTTAAGGTAAAAAGTCATCAATTCTCATCTGTCCATCCATCTATATATGTACCTCAGCAACGCATTTCTCTGAGCACCTTCTAAAAATGAAAATATGCAAATAATCTTTATCTCTTTCTTCTCCCATCAGCCTGTAGAAGAAAAAGATTACTAGATTTTAAAGTCAACAAGGACCACTAGGTTATTTAGTATGAGAACCTTGATCAAGCACTACATCTAGACATGCCTTTATTGAGCAAAAGGATGTGATTTCAACTCAGGCAGTTCCAGACAGGCAGTCAGTTTTGATATGAAAGCTTCAAGAAATGAAAAATTCATCACTTCCTTCAGCAATTCTTTCCAATGTGTTCTGAGCACCTGTGTGCCTTCCTTCTGATTGAAACTCTGCAGGTTTAACTTCCAGCTGCTACTTCTTACAGTGCCTTTCTCCAATAGTTTAGAAAGCTGTTTAGCAATGGCTGTTTTCTCTTCACAGTGGCACACAGACCATCAAATCAAAGCTTATCTTGGTCTCTGGATAAGTTATTTAGATTTAAGTGTCTATGTTTTCTATTGTAAGAGAACTTTAAGACCACGAGTGAGATATATCAAATTTCTTCTGTCCTTTTTAAAATTGCAAGATCCAAAATGAGACTCAGCAGCTTGATTTGGCACAATTACTACCAGGTGAAGTGTCAAAACCACTTCCCAGCTCTTAATCCTTATTCCTTTTTTTTGCACATTCAAGGGCACTAGGCCTTTCCTGTGGCTTTAGGCAGGTTGTTCACAGGGAACTGCTTCATCAGCATGATTCTTAAAGCATTTGCAATCTGTTTGTACGGTCCTTTCCTCAACTTTAACTGTGAAGGACAGAATTCTACTAGCCCACACACTAGTTTTTAGTAAATGTTCTAGCAAGTCCATTTCCCATGAGAGATGTGTTACATATCGATTCTTACTATGGACACTTAATCTCCAGAAGAAAGCTGCAAAGAAAATTCAGTTCAGGCAGACCTAGCTCTGGAGATACAGAGATGAGCATAGAGTGAACCTATGTGACTAGATTAACGAATGGAGCAGATTGGCTCAATTTTTAATAATAAGTGGTGTAGATCCTTCCAAAATTATAATTAAAGAATTATTGACATGTCTTGGCAGATATTGTCCTGAGCCCTTCTCTTCCTTAAACTTCCAATCAATACAATGAGTATACAAATATTTATCTTTATAAGTACTTTTCATTAAAACCTAATTATAGTATACATCTGCAATTAATTATTAGCTGGTTTAGGTAAATATTTTACAAGGGTATATTAAATAAAGAGAATCAGTCATTCTTCACACAGTGTAAAGTAGAGAATTGTTTTAAAGATAAGTTTAATTCAAGTTAAACAAGATGTACTGTAAACGTTCCCTTATACATTCATTTGACATCCAAGCCTCTGGAGAACTTTTTGCTCTTTTTCTACTTTGCTCTGCATCAATTTTACTTCCCCTCTGGACATCCATTACAAAGAGCAATTGGGTTGCCATGCTCAGACACCATTGCTGCAGCACTACCTTGAGCTGTTTCCTTAGCTCTCAGGTTCAATTCTGATTGTTTACTGACTTTCTCCAGGTTTCTCAGAACACCTCCTTATGGCTGATTGCAGGCTGACTGAGGTGCCAGCTTGAGGTCTGTGTCTGGAAAAGGCAGGAGGAAGCCTGTCCCTGGGGATAAGGAGCCCAGAAGCACTGCAAGTACATTAGATTCCACTGTGAATTCCACAAATAGTTAATAACAGGCTAAATTTCCTTTCCCTTTGAACCACAAAAATGGACAGAACAGTATGTAGGAAAAAAACAACATGGAAGAATAAATGATTTTTGGTGTCTTAGTTGTCACAGTAGGGAGAAAAAATGGGAAAGCTGCATATATCTTTCTCCAGGTTGCTAACTTATGTAATGGAAGGTTTTTACCCAAAAAAACACTCAGTACCAGCCACTATATTCCACCTAAATGTGTACTCCTAGTACTGAATGAAACATAATGCAAATGAGGTTAGTATCTTCTTACCACCTGGTAATCTGTCCTTAAAAGGTTAGAAAAAAGAGTGGTAATAATGCTTGAGCATGCCTGAATTATAGCAAAGGAGACACAGGTTCCATTTTTTGCTGCTGCAGACAAGATCCGAGAGAATTAATCTGTGGAGAGACACAAGGATATGACACTTTCTAAAGGCAATTACTTCCATTGAGAAATGTTGTTATAACAAAAGCTTTCCAAAGTGTAAAATCCACCTTTGACTGCACACATCTGCAAAAGAAGGGAAAAAACCCCACTGAATTACCAGACTGGTATTACTGATTTAATGTAACAAAGATCTATAACTGATTTTAAACAGTTCAGAATCATTTCTGTAATTAATCATACAAGTCTTACTTCAGTTGTTAAATCGTTTAGCCATTGTACAGCTTGACTAAAACAAGGCACGTGGTAGTTGTTAGGTCTCACATGCAAGTCATTAACATTGAAGGGCCCTCCTAGATATTTCACTGAGATTTTAGATATAACTTTATAAATGCCCTTTGAAAGGAAACTAATGTCCCAAAGCAAAAAGAGAATTTGTAAAGAAACCAAGATATTTTCTTGATGTCTGTTCAGCCTTTCCTGGAGACTTGGAAACACGTCCTGGAAGCTTTTCCTTCAGCAGCTTGATTCTTTGCTGCAAGGTAACAGTATCAAGGTATTAAGGGTAAAGGAGCAAATGTGAAAAAAAACTCTGCCAATAAAAGTGACCCATTGGCAGGAAGACACCATACATTCTTTCAATTTTGTTCCTGTCTTTTTTTTTTTTTTTATGGTAGCAAACCGTTTTACTGTTTCAATATTCAAAGTAGCAGATGCAGTAGGGTAGGCTGCTCAGAGGAATGTGGGGACCTAGTCTACCAGGGTGTGCAGTGCCCATTGACTTGTGCAAAACAAACTGCAAAGCCATTGCAAATTTCCTACGCTCCTGCTGGTAGTATTGCACCCTGATCTCACATTCTCTTTACACTTTGGCTATGCAAAAAGCAGCAACAATCAGGTCCTAGTGTTCCTTCCACCATATTGTACATCTTTAATATAACAGGAGAAAACTAGAAAAACTATGTTGTGAACAAAGAAGCAGTTATGGAATTGTGTGTGGGTCTTTTTCATTAAGTGCTCTAAAAATATTCAAAAGTGGTTAGCCTGGCATCTCTGGGAAAAAAGATTCATTGATTTTAAGAATTTAAACCCCCTAGATATAAGTAAGTCCAGAAGCAGTATAAGAAAGTGAGATTTCTTCGGTTATTATCTGGACAGTTAAAGTAGAAATATTTAATTGTTCCTCACTTGACATTTAAAAGAAAAGATGAGCTCTTTTATGTTAAAATTGTGCAACAAATTTAACATTTGCTTTTGTTCTTAAAAATATCACTGTGTGTGTTAAAGGCTCATTGACTTCTCTTTGCATGGGTCTGTTTACTAGTATGCACTGTATGTTAAAGTGTCTGGCGTCAGCTGAATAGCATTATTGGCCAGAAAGCATATTTATACCCTTTCAGTCCAACATATCTCATGAAATAAATCAAATTCACATAACAGACCTTGCAAAGAAGAGTGAAAGATTAGAGGGACTTTTTACTCATTAACAGACAAGAAACCACTTCTGACATATAAAAGTGCCATTTCCATGTCTCTTGCTTAAGATGTGTAAACAACAAAGCAATCCTGAATTGTACACAATTTCTGGTAGAAATGAAAGCCAAATGGCCAATTTGAGTCATTTTATGTCTTTCAGCTGAATAGCTGTGAGGAACATCCTTTGAGGCAGACAAATGATCTGAGACAGTTCCCAAAAGGTATGATTATATATAAGCACCAGCTCGCTGTTATGATGATTCAGTCAAGAACAATTGTGAATGCTTTTATGAGTTCTGCAAAGCTATTAACCTCAGCAGAGTGCACCAGTCTTTTTCTTAAGTGTCATAGTTCTGAAAACCCTACAGCAAACTCTCATGCATAATATGATGAGCAGGTCTCCATGTTATTGGACCACATAGTCCAGACAAGCAAAACCTCAGACTGATGGACAGAGGTGAGCAGTGAACCTCTACATGGCTTAAACTGTTTGAAATGAGTCTTAATTCAATAACAATTGGATCTCTGAAAGGCCTTTCCTAGGACTCTGGACTATCTGAACTGGTGAAACTTAGGTAGGTGATAGCTCCTGTCAGAAGTTCTTCATAGTCACCTCGAGATGCAGATTCAGATGTTCAGATTTCTGCAGCAAAATAGGTAAGGACTGTGTATCATGAAGTCCAGAATTAATTCAGACTTAGTTAAGTCTGTGACTCTTAGTTAAGAGTCACAAGAAGCAGCAAAACAGTGAGACTAACATTACACCAAGAGAACTGTAAAGGAGAGGCTCTTGCCTTGCATGTTGTTGGGAGTCAATGACAATTGACCACATACAGAGCATGCAAGAGGTGGTCCAGTAGAAAGCAAATGCTGTTACTGTCTATATGCAAGATAGACTATTAGGAAGGCTTAAATGCCAGAATGTAATAATACATCCTGCTTTCATTTCTGTCTGTCTTAAAAATCAAAGACAATCAAAGAGGAAAGACAACATTGTGGTAGAAGCATAAATAATGGACCTTTATGCTTAGTGAAAACAGCAACTCTGGACCTATCAAAGCATAGAGTTTCTTAACAGAAGATACTTACGGAAATGAACGTGGCTTAATAACAGTCCACGTTAAAATGTTGTGGGCAAGTATTGTACAAAATAGATAAAATAACATGTATGTATAGATTATAAGCATAAAAGAATTGTTATGAACATCATTTGATGACACATTTACTTCAACAGCAGTGAGCCGGCAGAAAATGGGATGTCCACATGAGTAGCACTGGTTCATGTGAACGTGAAGAGTTCCACCATGAACAAAGCACCTGAGGACACAACAGTGGTGCTATAACCCCCTCTTAATTGAAGGAAAACTTAATAGTCAAGGCCATGAGCTTCTGTTCTGTGATCAGTGATCTTTGGATTCATTATGATACTTTGCAGAGCTTCAAATATCAAACACATGTATAGGAAGGGTTTGTACACATCTATTTTCCTGTTTTGCAGCAAATTATGGCTATTAAGGGTCCAGACATATTAGCTCTAAATATTCACCTATGCTACAAAAAATTTTCTCATGTTAGACATGTAGCTACACATATAACTGAACTTAATTTTCTAATAGGCCTCATCAGAAAAAGCCCTTGTCTACAGAAGAGCATGACCTAAGTGGGCATAGAATTAGAACAGAAGAAGATTTCTATCCATCTTACTACAATGCTAGTACGTTGATAGAACACATCTTGGTTCAGTGAAGAGCACCTAGGCTCCTAGTCACATTGAATGAGTGAAGAGGGATTAGCAGGAACACACAAGGGATGTCTTCCTGTATCACTCCTTTGCCAATTTGTCTTCATTGCAGTAGCTGAAGACGAAGCCTGCACAGCCATGGCTTCTTTTCCTGCCTTCCCTTTTCTTACTACTCTTTTCAAACTTGGTAGGACAAAGACTGATCAATGATAGTTTTCAAAGAGATTGAGTTGAGCATGTAAAATTCCTCCTGTCAGCCTGCACTATGTAGCTTACATAACCTTGACTGACATATGTGAAGCGGTTCGGTGAGCTGTGATCAACTAGGGATTAGTCTGATCTTAAATTTCACTAACAGATGAAGGGGTTGGATAAGGGAAGTAATTTTTTTCTTCTTCTTACTTCTGCTTTTTATAAGTGGAAAGACTTGTTTGCAAAGACTGTTAATAGAGAACTGGATATTGACCATTTCTTCCCAGTTGCATAAGAGGCATGGGAGAAAAGGCTTCAGTTGCCTGTGGTTTGCTGCTCTTCCAGTCTGAGGATTTGCTTGACTGCTGTATTAACCCAGGCATTCAACCCTGAATTAGGTCCCTCTAGCCAGCAACAGCTCACACATGAAACCCATGCTCTTAGAGCAATGTCTGTTCTGACTGCAACATGAATAAATATGAAAAGTCTTGTTTTAACCTTGGTAGTTTGTGTTCTGGTGCAGCAAAGATGTGTTTACACAGCTCAGCTCCTCAAGTAAGAGCTCGTGCTCTCTGGCAGGCTTGCTCAGTATTTCAGTATTGAAATTTGTGCCACCATCTCCTTGTTTATTGGCCAGTGTAATTAGATTAAATACATCTTGGCACTGTGCCTAAAAGCAATGCATTCATTACACTCGTTGCCATGTAAGTTTACTCCTGCAGGGTGGAAACACTTTCAACCTGAGCAATGGGTTCATCTGAGGGGTTTATAACAGACTGCAGCTCACAATGAGGAAATAATCCACCAATCTGGCACAGGCTAAACCTTTATGCATTCATACTTACCCCGTGTCTCAGTTTCATATGGGGACTCAAAAGAGTGGTCACCTTTTTCTGTAAAGAAGAGTGAAAATATCCCAGAATGGCTCAACTTAACAAGTGCTAATAATGATTGGACATAGCTCTCTCACATGAATGCTACACCACCACTTTGGATACTTGGTGGAGTTTCCAAAAACTTTGCTGTAGACCTACCTATTTGCCAAGATCAGCTCTTGAGTTCCTGCTTTGGTTCCAAAAAGTGCACAGAGAGCTGGTGAGAAATTACTGTCATAAAGTATTTTTTCAGCAATTTTTGGTTCACTAAAATGTTTGAAAAAAGCTGTGATGTACAACAAGAAATCTCTTAAACACTTGATATCTGCTTAAAAGAAAGATCCAGATTCAAGTCCTTGGCCGTGTCCTAACAAACTAGCTGTTTTGCAAAGGGTGTTTCTCCAATATCATTTACCAAATGCAAACTGAAAAATATCTGAAATCATCATAATTTTATAGGCTAAGAAAGCTGTCTCACACTAAGTAGGAAACCCATATATGTGCAAAAGATTGGAGGGGTTCACAACAGCTGATTTTAGCTCTTTTTATGAGAGAAAATATTTTTGAGTATACTATCTCTAAATAATCCCAGATTTTGTGTCCAGGGAAATGTAATTGCAGTTTTTCAGTCAACTTTATTTTATATATACAAGCTTAAACCCTCACTTTATTTGCTGAATGGGTGGGTCATGACTCACCGACATAATCTCTTCAAAGTCTGCCAGCCTGGGTGCCTTCCCTAATGATATTGCTTGTTTTGTGCATTGATACAGTGACAGTTGAGAAAAATGCTTATTCTTTGAAAGGTCAGTGTACAGCTTAATCTACATCAGAGGAATCAGTTTCTGCAAAGCCTATTGCTGAAACATAGTTTTTAACCTTTTTATATCTCAGCTTTTCAGTCCTCTTTTCACTTACTGTGTTCTGAACTGACACACCAGCCATTTGACGTTAAAGTTTGAATTCTTCTCTCCAAAATGCTAAGTTTGGTAAGGTCAGGGGTATATCCATTCTTCCTTGTCCTCAAGAGTATTTTAATGAAAGACCAGTATTACACAGCTCAGTGCTAAAAGGATTACAGAAATTGCAGAGCACAGCACTCCCAATGCTGTTGTATGTGGAGCATTAGAGGCAAAAGTGGTCTGTTCTTTCACTACGACTAACGTTTGCATCCCATCATAACTGGACAGAACCTCAAGAGGTATTTCTATCTACCCACTTGTTTTCCTGCTATTTGCCATCAAGATGGGGTCAATAAGCAACTTGAGGCAGAACAGAACTTGCTCAGTGCAGAGTACACAATCAGCGCTGAAAGCAACTACATTAACATTCCTCTGCCTTAAGGCCTTCCAAAAAAGCACAAAGTATTGTGCTTTTGAGAGTGTTTCATACTGCATATGCACACACACACAGAGAACACACTGTTGCAAAAACAGAGTATTTTGCTATTGCAAGTTTTTCCAGGACAACTAGAGAAATAATTTAGGTGGGCCAGAGGTAGATGTGCAAACTTCTAATGAGACAATCAGCAGAAAAGCAGTGAACCACATAGAATCCTACCACATGACTCTACTTGAAATTTATTATGTGAATTAAATAATACAGTTCAAAACCTTTTTACATCACTTTGCTCTTCTCCCTTGGCAAAAGAGAATGAATTAGACAGCTGTCACCCTGTCTGTAAATAATGTTCAAAGCTAATTTCTTTGAAGATGTTCCTTTATGTGCATTTCAGTAAGATGAATGTAGATAATTAAATATTAAGATATTTAAATCAAGTTGAATATAGTCAGCAGCCAAAGTAAATTACTACCTTGTACTGAATCTTTATCACATGTATCTGCTTGTTGTGTTTTGCTTTGTCTTACTCTGTTCAGAAAGTGGTATAAATGAATTGTTACTAGTGCTGGATATACTAGTGCTCAGATGACAACCTCTTTTTTGGACAAACAGGAGCAAATTTTACCCTGGTTTGTGTCTTGCTGGACATGGCATAAGATGTGAGGATCATGTTCTGATGTGAGATATTGTATTCTGTGCTCTGTACTCAGAGTAAGTTACTGAGCAAAACTTTGCAGTGAAAGTCCTTCTGAGGTCAAGGGGAACAACCAGAAGAAATGCCCTCTATACGAACAGCAATGCCAAGGGGGAAGATGACCACAAGGATGGAGAGAAGCATTGGAGCAAGTCTGGTGAGATTTTTAATGCCTATGGAGAGGCAATCAGGATGTTAGTGTTTAATATCCCAACTCCACACCATCATCAAAGGGACCTTTTTCACTGGGCTTTGCCTGATGCATTAAGACGCAACACACCACGTCTTTTCCTTGGCAGGAGGAGATGCTGAGCTAGCTGCACCAGAACTGAGCCCGCACTCCCAGCTCTGACAGGCCATTAAGCTATGGTTGCTGGATTTATCACTCAGACTTGTCAAATATGTATGTCACATGACAAGCAATATGAAGCATTAACTGATTGCGAAATAGTTCAGTATGAACTCAATAAAGCAAATATGGTTACTTTTTACTCCATGAATTTTATGCTATGCACTTAAGCATTCACAGACTAAAATATTTCAGAGCCACAAATCATTTGCAGCCATCATCCATAGCCTATGAATGAGACCTGAATCTGCACAAGACAAGGCATCTCTAGGTAACTAAAATAAAATTTAATTCATACTTATTGATGCTAGCACTAAGAAGAGAGGAGGAAGGTGGGCATGTGTATAATCTCTCAATTGAAGCAGAGTTATTATGGAGGTGAGAACAGCAGAGCTGTCCAAAACTGAGACTGCATTTAACTTGCTTCCAAGCTCTTTTGTGTGCCATACGTTGTTATGTCAAGTCATCCCACATACAGTCTGGTTTGGTTTGATTTTTTGAGTCTCACACTCCCTGGGTCAGGAGAACAGTGCCAAAAAGACACAATTAACAGTGACAGGGTAGACACTCTTCTGTTGTTTGCATTCCCTTTCTGCTACCTGCAGCTCATAGTTTACTGGAGGAGAATTAAAGTAGGTAATGTAAAAGTATGGTGAAAAAGAAAGGACTGTATGAAAACAAGAAATATGTTATATTCCTTAGCTGCTAGTTTCCAAGAATCCTAATACAATATATTTTTCAAGCATGTATTGTTCTTGTAAGGAGGATGTAGCCTTATTTTGGAACAGCACTGCTACTCTGCAATGCATTTGCAGCATTTACATTTCAGTAATTAAGTTATTTATTGGAGAACTACTCTGTAAATTCCCTCCAAACAGGCAGTAAAAAAAAAACAAACCTATATACACACACAGTGCATGAGTGATTTATAGGGACTGGTCACCTTTAAGCTATGTAGCAAAATAATAATTCATTCAAGTTAGATGGCTACTTTTAGTGACATGTACTAAACAGTTGCCATGTAATACCTCCTTGTAACCTGATACATTGCAAGTTGCCATTGCTCTTTGCAGTATAAAAATTGTGACAAACCTACTGAAAGAGTGATCTCTTTCCTCTTTTAGCTGGCTGTTCTTCCAAGATTGTGAGAGGAATAGCAAGCATGTTTGTAATTAAAGATAATACACAATTCTTCTGTGTTATCATTTTACCTACAAAAACCCAGGGTAAAACAGCTTTAGCATGAAAAGAAACACATGGAGCTGCTGATGGGATATTCTCTGCTTGAAGTACAGCTTAGAAAGAGCAAATATTTTGAGCATGGATCCTAACAATAGAAAAATAAATATTACAAATAAATGTGCCTCTGTCTGGTCAGTTGTCTTGTATAATAACAGTCTCCAAACCAAGTGCTGAAATAAAACTCCTGGACAACAATTATCTGCTATCATCTAGGAAGGTGGGACTGCCTGTAATCTCCATTCACTGTCCACAATCATCAGCAAACCCTCTTGGTGCATGGAGACTGTCAGGTATTCCCTTTCCACAAAGGCCAAGCCAAGGCAGTGAGAAGGTCTCCTGCTGACATATGGCACATGGACATGATGGAACTAATAGGAAAATATGTGCTCTTAGGAAAGCACCAGAGTTGCATACAAAACATGAAAATTAGTTTTGAGAAGCAGCACGGAGGCCTTAATATCTTTCAGAAAGAAGGAAAAAGAGATACAAGTTACCATGAAATTTTAACGGAAGATAATATGTTTAAGAAAGCTCTTTCACAGAAACCATTGGAATTTCTTGACTATTTCCAGCAAAACTCCCTGCCATTGCCATGTCCTGCTCAGCAGGGCATGCAGAAACAGGAATGGCTTGAAGAGGCTCTGAAGTCTGTCCTGCTACATCTGCTCGTAAGATTGGGGTCTAGTCCAGATGTTTTCTGATCTTTAGGCCAGTTGTATGTAGGTTTGTGAGACCTTATTCTGGTCTGTAGAGCCAAGGCTGCATGGCACATCTCAGGAATGACGCCTTGGTATCCAATTCAGAAAACAGACTAGTTCTTCTTATTAATAAGGATCATCTTACCACTGTCACCTCTCACTTCTCCTGCATTAAATAATCATAGCTGTCCTTTCTGGTTATAAAATCTACTAATTCATGACACTGGATATAAAATTTATCAAGGCTTTGGAATATTTAGATCACGGATTTTTGTTCTGAGCAATTTTTTTTTATTTTAATGTCACACATACGCAGTTTTGCCAGTTATGTCAGGAAGCAACCCCCATACCTATGCTTTAACTGGAAAAATCGAGCACCAGTTCATTATACTTCAATTTATTAACACGCCTCAGTAGCTCCCAGTGGAAAACAGGCACGGGTTTTCATAGAACCATGGAAAAACTTCTGAGAATGCAACAACAATCCAGTATGTGACATCTTTTAGACACTATAATGGAAAGGACTATGGCAATTTTATGTGGACTGTATGGAAAATAATGAAATACAAAATGTATGAGCAGAGCACTGTCAATGAAACTCTGCAATAAGATTATTTTTCTACCCAGCACTAACTCCTGCTTTATGATGCACAGTGTATATCACAACCTAGTATTTCCCAGTAGAGCCCATAACAGTGAGAATTATTGATTAAATGTTAACCCCTTGACTCAGAAAGTTGAAATTTCACAAAGGCATCCCATTACCAGCAATCATAATGTGTCGAGAAAAATCAACAATTCCAAACAGTTGCAGAATTTTTGTCTGTGGATTTCAATTTAAACACTTCAAATGTATTTTTTACCGCATATAATTTTAAAACGAGTACACTTCAAAATATAATGTTGGATAGTGTAACCAAAATATGGGATTGGATAGTATAACCTACACACACACACACATATATTTATAAAGTAGTGATAAGATATTATTTGCAAATTAGCAAATACAAAAATAAATATCAATTTGCATATGCATTTCAACTTACTGTTATGCTAAAATGTGTATGTGTGTTTCAGCTACTCATCACATTAACTTTAGTAGTTTCTAATAATTGGTTATTTGCACATATAATTATGGGAATTGCAAAAACTCTTAAAGTATATAAATGTGCAGACAATGCATGTCTTTTGTACCTTTAATTTAGTTTACTCTGAATTTCTTCATTGGTTTTCCTTCTAAAATTCAACTTCTTCCTGGCAATTTTTTTTTCCTAAAACCTTGACATCTTATCTGTAAGACAAGCTCGCATGTTTCCATTTTTGTAATGAAATATTTATGAGAAGTAGGATTTTCCTTATCTGAAGAAAATATATAATTTAAGTCAGAAAATGTTCAGCTCCTACAAGCATAATTGGCAAATTTAGAAATAAGCAATTCTCAAAATATTAATTCAGATGAAAATCTCTTAGGTTCACACAGCAGAGTAAAACCTCAAGGTGAAAAACACTGGAATTCTCTGTATCGCTTTCTCTGGGTGGATATTTTTGACTTCATGATACAACAATGATTTTATTCACAGTGCCTTATACTAATAATGCTGTCAGCAGAGACAGCTCCCAGCAAAATAGCCAAAACATTAAGTTGTAAAACTTATACAACTGGGTCAAAACTTTGTGATTTTGTCCACTCATTTGGTTTAGTTCTTTTTTTCTTTGTTGGACAAGAAAATAATATCACTGATTGTAAGCATTGCCACTAGTTTCATTAATGCTCTAAACATCAACAGCCGGAGACATTTAGATGCCTGCTTTCCCTAGAAGTTACCTCTTAAATATGTCAGAGGATAGATGTGTCTACATTTCCCAATGGGACTGAATCACAACACAGCATAATGAGTCAGCGTGTAAAGCACTGTTGTATCTGCCCCAGAAATTTTTGTAGGACGTTCTGGAAACCTCTTTAGCAACACACCATTGCAGTCAGAAGCTCTGTACATCAAATCCATGTTTATGCAGTAACCCATAAGATTATTCCTTTAGAAAGTCCTTACCAAGGGTGTAGTCAATGGCAACAATATGATGGCTTTTATTTATCAGGAGCAGTGTGAAATCCAAGCACTGTACTAAATAAGGAGGGAACATATGAGAAGTCCTACAGAATTTTATCTTTCATTACAGGGGAGTTCCACTGCGGTGGAGTTTATAGACTTGTGATTTTATGGACTGTGCTTTTGATTTCTTATTTTTTTATCCAGATCTATTCAATCAATTACTTTCATTTACTTTCTGGGCAGGCTGCAAGTTATTGTGTGACAAGTTTTCAGTGCTTGCAAACAGTACGGGACAATATTTATCACAGCAAATAGCTGTCTCTGGAAATGTTTCCTGGGATCTTATTCTTCCTCCTCACCCACCTTCCCCAGTGGCCCCATATCTCTTGGGCATGAGAGACTACTTTTGACACTATGCAGAAAGAAGGAGATGGTGGTCAGAGGTCCTTTAACATTTTTACAAGTCTTGATATATTGTTCATAATCACACTGTAATTATTGAACATTACAAAGGTCCAGTTTAATCAATGAACAAATTAAAATGAATAGCAAATCTATAGGCAAAAATAATTTGGTGTCACTGCGCAAATCCAATCTGAGGCTTTGTCACAGATGGTCTCACAAGAAACAGCTAGTGTTTCTTACTGGATTTCTTTAAAATCTAAACTAACTGGACAGCATTGCAGAAGTACGGAAAGCAGGCACATGATGCCTCAGTCCCTTTTGCTCCCCTTTTGTTCTCCATACTGGGAAATCAGCCACAGTTTTTAACTCAGTACATTCACTGCGCAGAGGGATGGGTCAAAGGCAAGGCATGGGAAGGAGGTTGCTAGGTGCATTTCTCAGCATGGACACTCTTTGTTGGTCTGAGCCTGAGTGGATCAGCTTTGCTCGGCCTCCACTGCATCATCTATATAACAATCAGAATATAATCAGGTGCCACAGCTCTCCCTTTCGTTGTTTTAGACTGCCCAGAGGATGGCCACCTGCTATGCAGAAGGGGGCAACAGCTCTCTCCTTCCATGTCATAAACAAGGGTTAAAGCACACACACAAGAATTGAGAAGTATGGAGTTTTAGGCCCCTCACAGCCATCAGAAAATCTACTTTTTCCTTTCCCTAGGCAATGTCCAGACATGTACAGAAATGTCTCTGGGAAGTGCCCAGATCATCAGACTGTGATTCAGCTAAGACATTTGATTCCCCTGCTGAGGCTGTGACTCCTGAGACAGGCATGGAAAATTGGTGGAGCTGGAAAGAGAAGGTAATGGGTAGGAAGGAGCCCAGCACGCTGAACTCTCTGGTGTCATGCTGCAGAGAGTGAAAATACAAATTGGTTCCAGAAAGGTTTAGACCAATTCATGAATGATAGGTCCATTGGGAGGTATTCGGTAGAAAGGGACAACTTCATCTTGCTCAGAAAGTCCTCAAATCACTAATTGCTGGGGGAAGATGGATATCAGTAGAAGGATATTTCCATATTTATCTTCTTAATCATGCTCTTCCCTGAACATTTACTCAGAACAGAGTGCTGAGTTAGGCAGGCTCCAAGTCTGAACCAGAAAGGCTGTTCTACTGCAAGGGAGGTGGCTCCAACTCCCAAACTTCTTTATGTGTTTTGTATTAAATAGTCATTGATGGCAGGAAGTGGGGGACATCAAAAGAGCAGAAATAATCCTACAATCAAGCAAAAGCAGGAAACATGCACAAGAGAAATGACCACAAATGAGGAGACTCAGTTCAATCTCAACACTACAGGAGATCTTAGTGGTCGTGTTGTCCTTGTAAATGTGCCAATGCATGCCATTTTGGCTGGCTGCAGTTGCCTGATGTACATGTTTCTCACAGGGAACAGAGGACAACATTCATTTCACATAGACCGCTAAACAGCTGACAGATGATAATGACTTCGTGTCACAGATGACCCAAAGGTGAAGGTCTCCATATCTCATTATGCAGCCCCTTAGCTGTCCAGTAATCTCAAGTACTTTTTGTTAGGCCCACTGTTTTTGTTGGGAAGAAAGCATTCAATCATGCAGAATATTTCTTTCCCTTTGCCGGATCCTTCCTTCAGGATGGGAGGCCCCTTGGGCTTTTCAGGTCTGAGATGCTGTATTTGGAAGGTTATTTTCACCAGCTTGTAAAGCCTGAAGCAGGCATCACCAGTCCCAAGCACACAGAGCTCTAATTGAAACTGTTCCCAGCAGCTCTGTATCTACATATACACATCCTGATTATGACAAAGCTCATGAATAATCACTGGTATGAACTTGTTCCTCATTGTCACAAGTTCAAGAAAGCAATGGGGATCCAATTGCATCACCCAATCCCTCTGCATGGCAAAGATGACAAAGTTCCCATTTTCTAAAAATAATTACATAGCCCAGCGTGAATTTGTGCAGCAAAGGACGCCAGGATGACTCACAAGCATGGAGATTATGAAAATGTATTCGTGCTGCAGCATTAGGATTAAGACAGAGTGAAGTTGTAAATACTCAGCTTCACTTCAGTTTTCACCTCAGCTACTCAAACTTCTGGCTAACCCCATTTGCAGAATTAACTCTGCATTATTGTTTCCTTAAGCACCCAAAAACATTCCCTTCTAAAAGCTTTTACATGCGATGAAGCAAATTCTTCTGCTTTTACTGCAGTGCTCTCCCTCCCTTATTAACATATGTGGTTTTCAAAAGGGGAAAATATAAGCCAGGCAATTTATGTTTTCTGACCCTATGAATCTAAAATGAGGTGGTTTCATTGTCTTTCTTTATCCACACTGTAATTGCTGTTGCTGGTGTGTTTCCAGAACGCACCTCTCTGTTGATCCATACACAGTCAAAGTATATTAGAATATTTCAATGCTTTTGCTTTCTTCATGGCTCTTGCAATGCTTTTCTTTCATATTCTTGATCCTTACTGGCATGTACTGGAGTACCTCCACTGAAGCCAATGAAGTGTCATTTATTTGTGCATGCTGAAGATTTGATCTGAGACCTTTAGCTTTATTTGTCTTGTAACACAGCCTAAAAAGTTTACTGTATATTTTGGTCTTTTGAAGAACATAAATATATATAGTTATATATGCAAACTACATATGAAACACTCAAGTAAAACTTATGTGACCATGATTATACAAAGTAATAGGGGATTTAATAATGCCAAGAAATTTATTTTCAACACCTTAAACAGACCCAGGTACTGAAAGGTATAGAGTGAAGTCTTGTCTCAAGATGGGACAGAGATGGTAACATTCACAGTACTTTTCCAGAAAATTGAAGTCCTTTCTATTGGTTACTCTGATCTTACAAATTAACTTCAGCAGATAGAATTTAGGGTTAGGTCTGGTCAAACTGGATATGCTTGTTTTAAGAAAAATTCGGATTTTTTAAAATTGTAATTAGAAAAGAATGTTTTGGAAACATTGTTATAACAATAAACTTCTTACCTTGAAAATTATATTTAGGAAAAATGTTTATTCCAGTTGCAAGATATAACATTTATTTCAAAATACAGACATTTTTACATGCTTATGATACAGTTATGGTTTTGTTTTATTTCATTATATTCAGTAGCAGGTCTGTATAAATGTCATATCATGTAATGCTTAAATCTGGTGTCATGGAAAAACAAAGCATGGGCATATATATATATGTAAAAATTCAAAATGTAACATCAATCTCTTTCAATGATAGTAATTCCAAAACAAAATGATTTCAACTGCATTTTTTTCCTTGATAACTTTGATTTCAATGAGCATACACTGCAAAACATCCTAGTGCTTCTATGTACACTTTCCCAAGAAATTGTTTTGACAAAATTTTTGGACTAAGTGTGTTCAAGATGCAGAAGAGGTAGCTGATAAATGTGACTGAGATAATAGCCAGAGACTGTAATTATTTCTCTATAAAGACAGTCAGGCAGTGGAGCAGGCTGGCCAGAGAATCTATGAAGACCCCATCCTTGGAGACTTTGAAGACCTGACTAAAGTCCTGAGCAATGTGGTCTGATCTCACAGCTGTCCAGCTTTCAGCAGGTGGTTGCACTGGAGACCTTCTGCGATCCCTTCCAACCTAAACTACCCTACTATCCTCCAGTTGTAGGAAATGTGAATTGTGTTGTAGAGCTACCAATGCTTTCCAATGTAACTGGGGAGCGTGCTACAGATTAAACTTTTTTTAAATTCTATTTTTAGTTACTCTCAGAATGTTATTTCTTTTCTAGAATCACCGATAGGACCTGTTTTGACCTGCATGGATTAATGACACTCTTTTGAGAGAGGTATAAACTCAAATCAGTCACTACAAAGTCTTCTGGAGGCCAGCTACAACTTCCAGTGCAGAAATTCTAGCAGATACATGAAATGTCATGGACAGCATGTTACCATGATCTGTAACAGGGGTACTAAAGGGACAGAAAGAAAATGAGGTAACAGATACACTATTAAGAGAGAAAGAATAGACAGGCTCAGGAGCTACTGGTCTGGTACAGCTCTCACTGAATCATGTGCTTCACAGCTACAGATTGATCTGTTGTAACGTAGCCTTCCAGAGCCATGCTCACTATCAGGATTGTAATATTAAATCAAAGAAAGTTAGGGGTTGGAAGGGACCTCTGGAAATCCTCTGATTCAAATCCCCTGCTAAAAGAGGTTCACCTAGGGCAGGTTGCACAGGAACGTGTCCAGATGGGTTTTGAAAATCTTGGGAGAAGTAGACTCCACAACCCCTCTGGGCAGCTTGTTCCAGTCCTCTGTCACCCTCAGGGTGAAGAAGCTTTTCCTTATGAGTCATCATAAAAGAAATACCTCATATTTATCATTTGCAGCTTCCCAAATGCTGAACTACTTGTGCCCTGTCTTATCTAAAATATATGGCAACATCACATGAACACCTTGGAATTATTTCATATGATAAAATTAATAAGCTAAAATAAATATGGAAGCACATAACATAAAACAGAGCCAGAAATGTAAGCATCTTCAAAGCTAAAATTGTTTTTTGCCGCCAGCCCTTTGCTTTCACCTGCATTCTCAGAAACCTAGGACAAAAGATTAACTTCACGATATGCCTGCTGTTATAAACACCACATTTGGGATATTGTAAAATATCACCTGCACCTTACTAACTTTCATCTTTCTATCCAATTGTAGTGTTATTGTTAGGGACCTCCTCTGAAGTTGAGGGTACAAGTAGAAGTAACTACGAACTAATTGTACGTGCTCAATTTCAGAAACTTAGATCTAACCTTTGGCTTCTTCAGTTAAGGTCTACAAATATTCACTCTTTTCCCCAGTCTGGGTGTTGTGCCGGTTCAGCTAACATCATTCTATGCTGCCATCAGTTGCCTGATCACACAGGCCAACAAACTCAGCAACATCTCCTCAGAAGTCTTCTTTCAGACAGTCCTGACACAGGTTCCCGAGGGCCCAGCTCCTCCGCTGCCCACTGTGGTGCCAACATCACCTGCCAGACATAACAGACAGACAGGGCTCTCTCAGTGGCCCCTCACATAGAGAACATCACCAAGAGAGCTCAGCAAGATGCAACCAGCCCCAAGAGAAACCACACCCAACAGGAAACTCCTCTGACTGATCAGGTCCAGGTTGATACAGTCTTGGCCTCACCCACCACCCCAACCACAACCACCTGGGGGAGGGCGGAACTGCAAAGACACAGGTGGGCCAGGTTCTGCCTCTGGACCATGAAGCCAATAGGAAAAACAAAAGATTCTGCTAGGTTGTGACTCATCCACAGGTCAGCTCCAACTTGGAGCTCAGGGCCCACAACTCAGGCCCCAGCACTTCACTGAGTCTAAAAATTCTGCCTCCAGCTCATCTCTTTTTGACAAAAGCATTTAGAGCAGGTACTGTGTTCACTTGTAGAGAAAACATATGAAGATCTCTTCCACTGAAAAAAAAAAACCAACCAACAAATCATTTAAATCAAAGTAGCAAAGTAAAAGAATGAGAATAGTCACAAAGAGAAAATGTGATTATAAGATGTAATAAATACTACTTATTCCACTCCAGTTTACAACCATAATGGAACACCTTTTTTTTTTTTCCTTAAAAAAGTTTACAATTATACCTAAAATGTGATACTTTTAAGAATTTCCAAAGACAGTAAAGAATGTTTCCATCCAAAACCCAGGCAGTTTGGAGAGATGTATGGGACCTTAGCAACCTGGCTAGCCACATGCCACTTACAGGCTGCCAGCAGACCTTTGGTGCAAAACTAATCACCTAGAAAAGATCAGGAGAGCAGACTAGGCTCATGCTGCTATTGATCTCCAGTCAGAAACTCGTGTGTTTAATAAGAGACTCTACAGCAGAATAAGCCACAATCAGAGTATAAAAGTAGGGGTTTAGATTAAGGCACCATCTCCAGCATTAACAAGGTTATGTTAAGGTTACATTCAAGTCATCACCACTGCTTCCTTTTTTTGCTAGTCCTGTGTAGTTCATGTAATAACCAGGCACTGAGCAGATAAGGTAGTTTTCAAAACCACAACTGATAGTTAGAAAATGGAAGGGTAAATCTCCAAAAAAAGAGCTGAGCATAATCATAGCTCATTTTTAATGGGCTTTCTGCAGTGAATATAGAGAATTTTGATGACTGGATAAGCAGGAGTATGGCAATATGAGGGACAGGACAGCATCTCAAAGACTACAAGGTCTTCTGTGATTTGAATTGATTGCAAATGAGATACACTCATTATGTTTTGTCTTTTTTTAAAATTTTAAGTCTGTGCTCCCCCTCACTGTTCAGAGAAGGCTAATGTTGATATATCTCATGCAGGGCAGGTCGTGCAGAATGTAAAGGGCAACCAAGGTAAATCAGTACCAGGATACACACTAGTTGCTGAAAATTTCTAGGCTGCAGCATTTGTTTTAAATGTGTGTCTTACTCTTTTCACCTCAGCACAGATTGAATGTTCATCAATGTACTGCTTATTGACCTTGTGGTCATACACTGAACCAACCACTATATTATCACCGACCTTTTTCTTGCCTTTGCTGCATTTATAATACATTTTGTGAAGTCCATATCTCATAAGAGGTTGTAATGTTCAAATGCATTGTAAGGAGGGGAAAAATCATATAAACAAAGCGTTCGAGAGCTTCAGAATTGAGAATATTCCCAAAGAACTCAGTTTAAAAATACATTTTGGATATTGCAAAAAACCCCTTTGCATCATGTTGTTTCTTTCTCTGAATAAAGATAATAGAATCCTGACTTCAGAGCCATTTAACTAAAGCACATTTCTAATACCATAATCCACTGAGCTCCATAACACCTTCTTGCTTTGATTTCTAATGTTCCATATTTAGCGATCACCTAGTTTGTTTTGGTCTGTAATAGGAATAGTATTTATGAGTGAGAAACGTTCCAAACATCTCCTGTCCTTGAGAAGCCATTTTCTGCACTTGTATTCCTCCTACACTATGCTCTGTCATATTTAAGAACCTGCTCACATGTACAATACTGCGGCTTCAATTCCAGGGGTAAAAAGGTTTCCTCTTCCAAACATGAAAACCCACTATTCCTATGTATTCCTGAATAATTTTCAGAATTTTTTTTGGTGAGTAGTTCTGAGTGCTTAGTGCACAGTCACCTTCTCTGTATTGGACAAAGATGTAAGAGATGCTTAAGGGACTGGGAAAATGCACTACAGCAACAGTAACCTGTAGGTTTTAAGTGCAACAGTAGTTGGTACAAAGAAATAAATCAGCAGAACATTCTTGCTTTTTACATCATTTTTTTTAAATGGAGATTGTTTGGGTGATGTAGACGAACTAAGCAAAACCTTGATAATGGCTCCACGAGACATTGCATCTCAGGCTGAGTGAACCTTGACTGTTTTACCTTTCTCCTTTTTTTCCTCAATGCAGATACTCCCTTGACAAGCTGCTAAACCTCTTAGTTTACCTTGAATTTGGTTGAAAGGAAATCAAACCCAGAATAATAGGACACAGCATAGCAGAAGCCAGAGAGCTGAACAGTAGCAAATTGAGTAGACAAATTGCAAGTCATTCATAGCTGATAAGTCATGGTACAAAAATATTTGGAAGTTCATACCTGTGAGAAAAGAGAGGTATTCCTCATAACCTCACCTCTTTAACACAGTGTTGGGATGCTGTCTTTATAGTAGGCTGAATATTTTAAGGAATTTATGATCTGGATCATATATTCTTTATGAATATTCCAAAAACATAATTGGTCTACACAGTCTTTTGAAAATGTGTTTTCCTTTCTGGAGTATGGTCTTTGTTCCTCCTTCGCAATCATACAAAGCTCTTCTTGACTAGTTAGCGTACAATAGACAGAGGTGGAAAGAAGTCATGTCCCCTCCATATTGTCACAACAGAGACAGGGCAATGCCAAAACCCCAGTGTCTTTACTTTTCCAGGAATTCCTGCTATTTCACTTATTTTGAGAAACTCCAAGGACTGCAGACAGTTCTGCAACCAAAGGGGAAATATCCTCACAGTATAAGTTTTCGTTGTATAAATTGAGACATCTGTCCAGAAAATCAAATGGTGTAACTTGGTGAAGTGTTGAGGCCTGAGCTGTGGGCCCCAAGTGGGAGTTGACCTGTGAATGAGTCACACCCTAGCAGAATCTTTTGTTTTTCCTATTGGCTTCATGGTCCAGACTTGGCATGGTGGTCCATGGCAGAACCTGGCCCACCTGTGTCTTTGTGGTTCTGCCCTCCCCCAGGTGGTTGTGGCTGGGGTGGTGGGTGAGGCCAAGACTATATCAACCAGGAGCTGATCAGTCAGAGGAGTTTCCTGTTGGGTGTGGTTTCTCTTGGGGCTGGTTGCATCTTGCTGAGCTCTCTTGGTGATGTTCTCTATGTGAGGGGCCACTGAGAGAGCCCTCTCTGTCTGTTATGTCTGGCAGGTGATGCTGGCACCACAGTGGGCAGCGGAGGAGCTGGGCCCTCGGGAACCTGTGTCAGGACTGTCTGAAAGAAGACTTCTGAGGAGATGTTGCTGAGTTTGTTGGCCTGTGTGATCAGGCAACTGATGGCAGCATAGAATGATGTTGGGTGAACTGGCACAATACTTCTTTTTTTAAAAGAAAGAATACCCTCATGGGGGCACAGCCATCACTTCCCATCCAATAGATCCATGGGTCTATCCAGAACACACACATGCCTGTTTGTTTGTTCAGAAAAATCAGAAATGAATGTTTTGCACATCTAATATTACTGAAAACCCCTTGTAGAAAGCTAAGTATAACACAGGTAAAGTCAGATAAGCCTAAAGCAAGCAACCGAATACCCCAGCTGTAGAAATCCTGAGGCCATGTCTCATACAGCAAGTTCCATTAAAATACAGATTGTATCAGAGAAGAGATGTAGCTTTGTACTTTAAAACTTGCCTATTGTGCAAAAGGCATTAGGCTTATATCAGTCTAGCTGAGATTTTTATGGCAGTTTAGATGATGGCAAATTATTAATATAGAAGTACCTGTTTTATCAAGAATATTACTTTGCTTTTTGTCTGATTTTCATCATGTGCCATATGTACAGCAGTTGATCAAAGGCTGTGAATGCATTATCTCTTGCCTTGCTTATCATTTCTGAGAAAAGATGAGAAGGAGGAGATGGGAGGGACAGAAGATGATGATCAGAAATAGAAAAGTTTCAAAGTAGATCAAATAAGGCTGTCTGTAATAGTTTCCCTTTAATGAAAGCCATCATTAATCAGCTGTAATGGTGGCTAAGAGTGTTGGTGAAACAGCACATAAGCTGAAAAAAGCAGCCTCTAAGAATAAATGTACACTGCATTGCAGCAGACGTGCTTCTCATTAGTTTAACTTAAATGTCACTAGTTTAATGGGGAAAGCGATTTAGCAACTGTCCTACATGGAAACTGTAGTTTCTTCATCAGCCTCTCTCCAAACTCCTGATCAGTGTACATGCATAGCAGGCCAACAGCAAATACGCATTTGTGAATATTTTCCGGACCTTTTTTTACAACATCATCCAAAACAACTCAATGAGTGGGGGGATCCATGGAGCTCTGTTACTGCCTGTGAATGAAAAATTACCTTGCTTGAAGCCACACCAGAAGGATTTACAGTGCAGCCCAGCCAAGGAACACCTAGGAGACAAACGAATCAACAGCATCAATTATATTGGTGCAGTGTCTGCCTGAACCAGAGCTCCTATGCTTGGCACCAGTCTGAAGCAACACACACTGCAGTTGTTTCCCCACCTGCTACAACCTGCTCCACCCTCCAAAACCTGCACACCTCCCTGGCTTACATCCTCTCATCAAGGGGAGGCGGATAGGGCTCTTAAACAAAGAAACTGGCTCAGCTTTTCAAGAGTCCCTTTAGAAAGTTCATCTAATAACCTCCCCTTAAGAGTGCCATATACACGTCATGATGGTAAAAGTTGTGTCATCCTCTGCTGTTTGCAGGGACAGACCACAGAGCTGCTCCCGGGTGGGCCAGCGAAGCAGGTTGGAGATGGAGCAGAGACACACCAGGAGAGCAGACTCACCATCTGAAAAAGCCCCTAAAATAAGAGCAAGAGACCAGGGATTAGAAAGATCTTGAAGCTGTCCTAACTTTGCTTCTGCCAAAGTCCAGAAACAGGACCAAGGGGAACCATCCCATAGCTTTGTTTTATATCTCTCCCATATCTACATCATTGAAAAAGCTCATATTAATTGTTAAGAAAATTATCTTTTAAGCATTAATGTTAAGATTAAATATAGATATTTTGCATTTATTTTAATATAAAAAATAAGATTTTAATATAAAAAAAAAGATTCATGCTCTCCAAATGAATCTAGCAATCGGGAAACTTCCAGTAGTGCAATAATGTGAAACGCTCAATACCAAATATTCAGTTATAAAATCAGGGCTTTGTTTCATTTAGCCAGCAATATTACATTATCATGTACATATCAAGTTGAAAGACAATTGATGTGACTGGAAATGTCTTGAAAAAGTAAACTTAAATCTTTGAACAGAGGTGATAGGATGGTAAGCATTGCTCACCTAAATGCATGTGCCTTTTGAAAGGCACAGAAAAGCTTTACGGAACATCAGAGGTTAAAAAAAGGACAGGTGAGTGCTGACAAATTAAGCTTTGATTTAATTACAAAATGAGTGGCTTTGCTCCATTGTTGAACTTTTCCAGAATGTTTTCACACAGAGGAGAAAGACACTTTTTCTGAGAAGAATTAAGACTCCAGATTTGAATAATTACTTCTGCTTTGCTTGTTACCACAGGAACTACAGTTAATTGACACCAACTCCTCTGAAACTGTGGATGTAAGGGAAGCTTGAAAAGAAGACTTCAACACACTAATTGATGGGCATCAGATAGAATATTTCCTGCCTCCTTTTAACAGAAGCTCTAAGCTGTCAGAAATCTTAGTATCCTAAGCCAAAAGTCATATCTACTTCTATGTTTAACAGCCCTTGAGGATCTTTCTTTTTCCATTAATTCCATGAACTGCCTTTTGCAGCCACTTATACTTTTAACATCTTATAGTAAAAAGGCAAAAACTTCCCCAGATTGGCTCAAGTCATGCAAGCATTAGAAAGCAACTAGTGAAATAATAAATAATTTTTCCATATATTCTCTTTTCTGTGAACAGTTTTGTAGGATTTTATCCTCTTCCAAATTACAACATGCTAATCTCATCTCTCCAAACAAGAAGTCAGGCACCTTTGATTGAAGGATGTGCTGATCTTGCATAACATTTGCCATTTCACCGTTTGCCCAAGAATTCTAAGGAAAATAGGAGTATTCAGTTGTATTGTTTTTATTCTATGGCTTAGTTAATAGAATAAAGTTCCCTTCATATCTCTGTCTCATCTTTTTTTGATGAGGAAAGTGAGAAGAGTGATTTGTCATCCCGGACGTCTGCAGCTGCCTGCCATGCCTCTGGGTGCCAGTGCTTCAGCAGGAACTTTGTTGATACTGTAGGAATATGCAATCATGAAACAGTCCACAAAGCCATAATGTTCCTGTTCAATGTTTTATATTAATAATCTTCAACAACTCATTATCAAATTACTCAGGTACTTTTAAAAAACACTTTAGATAAGGGCCAAATAAGGAGCAGTTCTAGCTGTCTTTACAGATATTTCTGATTATCCACCAAGTTTTCCTATAAGAATGAGCTCTGCTAGAACAGTGGAGTGGCTGAAATTCAGTCATTCTGTGTGCCAGAGCCAAAATGTACCCTTTCACCTCCAGCACTAGAGAACAGTTGGTTTTCATAGTAAACACACAAAAAGTCATGTCCTGCTGATTTGGTGTACTAACTGAGGAACTAAAAATATGCTTTTTGACCTGTCAGAACAGCTGATCTTGTAATTCCCTTCAAGATCCAAGTGACCTGCACAAAGAAATGCCTGCTTTGTTTTTTGCCTAATCAATCTCAATAAGCCAGTACACTAAACAACAAAGTTTTCATCGAACTGAGCTGCAGCTGCAGAATATAGCTTACTCCGACTCCCTTTTACTGCACATTTGAAAAGAGAATTCCGCTGATATTAACAATTAGAACCAGATTTTTGCAATGTGCTAATTCAAAATGCATGTAGCAAATGGGATCTTCTGCCTGCAGACAGGACAGTTGTCAGCCTGTCAACATCTGCATTTAGAAACTAAGGTAGAATTGCTTGTACCCAGATATCTGCCTTTAGCTGGCTGCATGTTCTCTGTTATTGACGCTTGGTTAAAACTCTGAAGAAACCTTTAATAGTATATCAAATAGGAGGAGTTATTACCCTACTTTGAGAAGACTCCTTGAGCTTTTTTGACTCTGATTATCTCATATCTTTACCAGTGAGAACTGGTAGTGAGCACAAACAATAACCCCAACCGGAAATCTTTACTAAGTGGCACAGAGCTGAAGCCTGACAAACTGAGCCAGTAAGCACTCCAACAGGGTTGGGGCAAGGCAGGTACCAGAAGCATTGTCTACAGCATTAGCAATGGTACTGTGCTCCTATCTGTCTAGCTGATTCATTGCACGACCTATGCTCAAGGCTTTCCAAGAGCATAATTACTTTAGGCTGGAATTGAAACACTCTGACAGATGTTCATCTTGGGTCTTCCCCCCCAGATGTTGTCATTAGAGTCAGTGGAATGTTATTTCTAAAGAGAGGTGATGGAGTAAGGCTAGAGTTGTACATCCATAATGAGACTGGAGGTGCTTTCTTCCTTGGAAAAAGATCATTACACATGCTCAGGTAAAAAACATGCGTGTTCAACACTGGGAGTTAGCAGCCAGTATTTCTATGCCATTTTATTTCATGTCTAGCTATAGGTCTATTCATCAACTGTGCTGTACAGTGGACCAGCAGATTGCTTTGAGAGCTATCAAAAAAGAGAGAAGTTAAACGTAAAAAAAGAGGAATCTGAAATCTGAATTGTTACAGTAACAGCTGTTGACAAATACAGTACAGAAATGACCCAGAAACCAGTTAGCTAGCAACATGAAGCAACCAAATATATAAACTTTGCTCTGAGAGGTTATGAAATAACCATCCTCCCTGTGATGAATGCATGTTTGCACTTTGACCTTCAGCCATGAGATCCTCCTGTCTCTGTCCATTTTCTGCCTGCTCCAGCACAGTCAGCAACACATCAGAGACTGTCATGAAAGATCAGCCTGAGCTGCAAAGCACCAAGCTCTATAGAGTTCAGCTCTGTTTAGCTCTTAGAAGAGCTTGGTTTTGTTTAATTTGGTAGAATTTAATACTAGCATTGTCATCTGCCAGAGATAGAGCCCAAAGAGTAACATTTGAATTTAAACACTTTAAATACCATGTACAGACTTACATAGATGCTTATCTAGATGCATTTTTTCGCTGCTTAGAAGGAGAGGGATGCTAAGCTCTGTTGGTTTATGGTGGCAGAGAGGAAAATGTGCAGTGCCAAAATATTTCAAATCAGATCACCATCATGAGATCTGCTGTCTCAGAAGGGGAAAAAAAATATAATCTTGCCTGCAGGTGGGCAAAATTCAATGTTGCCAAGAAAAATGCAAGCAAAACTGCTTTCACCTCCAAGAAAAGTGTCTCCAGCTGCTGCATTATGGTACCAAACAAGTCCCACATGTTAGATGAGGTATGCAGTGTGGTGCTGAAAAAAAGAAATGGTAGGCACCATCTGTATTCTTATAAATTCAGCAGTTGCCTAGAGAGTTGCTGCCATTGAAAGAAGCAAGATTACTTCTCTGCTATTAATAAGGAAACTTGACAAGACTGAAAATGACTTGAAGGAGTTGTCATTAGAGAAGTATACATTCCACAGCATCTCCCAGCAAAGTGAACACAGCGCTGAAACATGTCACCATCCTGTGACTGCCAAAATTTTTCAGTAAATACAACCTAGTTCTTGAAGAGGAAGTGGCTGGGGTAGTAGCAAATCTACATCTTCTCAGAGCAGTATTAGGCACTGTTTGGCTTTACTTCTTATGAAGTAAAAGCAGCTCTATTGGTGAGTAGGGGTGTCAAATGTATACTGGACAGCCCAGCATGACGCAGACTTGAAATCTGTACCATGAAATCAGGAAAGAGTTGTTCTGCAGCTTTGCTGTCAGCACACGTAAGAAGATCTTCCAAGGCAAGGACCACCTCTCTGTGTCCACACTCCTCCAGCCGATTGGAAGTGGCATGAAATGAAGGGAGAATTAAAGGGATCAGTAGGGAAATCTGTGGCAACTGCATGACACTGCATTTTGCATTGCTAGATACATATTTGCTTGTGGATCTGAGAAAAGGCGCGGGAGTTGTTGTCATGTTCAATGAACTCTGGAGCTTTCATGTGCCTGGGCTGCCTGCCTGCCTGAATGCCGCTGCCTTCTCTAAGCATTGTGCACCATGAAAGTGAATAAACTTCTGCATGTGGAGTGGCATGGAGGTGAATATGCCAAGCAGCTCATTAATGTAATGCTGGTGCATTGCTCATTGTTAAGATGCCAATTCCCATTTTGAGCCTGGAGGGTACAAAAAGGGCAAGTAAACAGTTAATGAATACCGTTCCTCGAATTGAGCAGCTGAATCTGTGCTGAACTTTTAAATCTTTTATAGCTGTGATATTTCAGAGTCCTAAAAATGAATCAGAACCTCTGACAGGTATGCCACGAAGTTCCATATACATGCTGTGCCAAGATTTAGCACTGAGTGTTTACCTTCTGATATGCTGACAAAGAGAAAATGGTTTATGCAGAGGTCTGTGGGCTGTTTTGCACCTAAAAGAAACTGGTAAAATTGAGATTTTTGCTATTTCTTTTCTCATATAGAAAAATTCCATTGAAATACATGTAGTGGTTTCCCAGTACTATCACAAGCAAAAGGTTACTTCATCACTAAAATAACGTTGGTGCTCAAAGCCTTAATATACACATTACTGAGGAGGTGCACTCAAGGTCAATATTGAAATACAGTCAGCAGTGTCCCAAATATTAAACTAATCCTCTATACTTACATTACCCAGTTCATCTCAACACTCCTTCCTCTCTGAACAAATAGGTAACAGTTAACTAGCCTGAATTATAACCACAAATGCAATGCAGCCCTTTTGCAGCTTCTATTTACCATCCTGCAGTAAAACTGCATGCTTTTGTGGATCAGGAGATCACATATTTCCTGGAAAAAGAAGTAACAAGTTTTCCAAGGAATTTCTCATTTTTCCATAGCCAAAGAAAATTGAGAATGTAATGTTTCATTTTGATGTAAAACAGCACTGCTGCTTAGGTTTCTGCTTTTAGGTTTACAGATTCCCAAGGCTGTGTCTGAATCTGTTACTGATATCTCCTGTGTTTTTGGGACTTTCACTCACTGCCCTCTTTGTGAGACCCACATACAGACACTATAAGCTTTGCTTTTCCTGTGTTGAACCTTGCTCAACAGCCACCTGCTGGCATCCTCATGCTACCAAAGCAGTGGCGATGATAGGGTTTTTCAAGACCCGGCTGTATGATGCCCTGAGCAACCCAGTCTGACCTCATGGCTGAGCCTGCTTTGAGAGGAGGCTGGACTAGAGACATCCTGAGGTCCATTCCAGCCTGAGTTGGCCTGTGATCTTCCTACCTGCTGGCTTGCATAGCCTCTGAAGCCGGAGCATAAGCAAGGGTATAAGGAAAGCTGAATAAAAAGTATCTACTACAGGATGGATTTGCTTTCAGAAGGATTTTGAGGTACAGAAAGAAAAATTTCCAGAATTCGTTATTCCAGAGGTTAACCTTTAAAATTTTCTTGGGTCAGTAGACTTTTTTCACTTAATTCCTCTCTAGGATATTATCACATACAGAAAAGGAACTGCTGGCAAAGATGCAGGTTCATTGTGCTGAGGCAGGGTGTGGGGTTTTTTTCCACACATATGCCATGAATGTGTTTTTGTGATGTGGTATTGGGAAGTCCTGAATCTCATCTAGACATCTTCAGCTGCACCCCAAGTCCTGTTGTTGCAATGTGAGCCTCTCTTTCCTTCAGCAGACAGAGATATTCTGACTCTTAGGCAGACATTTCTGTTCAAGTCCATATTCATAAGAAGTATCAATAAAAAAAAAATAGTTAGACATTCACAACAAAAATCTGGCAGAGAGGAAATAAATATTTCTGCCCCTTCCTTTATTTGAGTAAATGTACACAGAGAAGCAATTAAAAAAGGCTTAACTTAAATTGACTTTCTAGATGAACAATGGTTTGGATAGAAGTGATTGTGTATATAACATTTATCCTTTGGGTTAATGATGCTCTATTCCAATTCTCCTTAATCCTATTACAAAGTCAATAAATATTTCTTTTTTCCCAACACTCTTCTCCAGCATTGTTTAGAAAAAGGAAGAGGAGAGGAGAGAGGGGGGAAGGGGAGGGGACGGGAGGGGAGGAGAGGACTTGAGTTTGAGGAAGCTGCGGTATCTGGAAAATCTTTGCATTAAAAATTGCTCATCTGATCTCAAACTTCCTCTCAATGGCATTTCAGTGGTTCACTCCAATGCGTGTCAGAGCCCATATGATGTGTTACGCCTCACTGAGGGACTCTTGGCACAAAGCACCTAAGAACATATAGCAAAAACTTCCATTAGTGTCCTCTCTATCCCACCACCATACAAATACCACTCATATGTGGAGATGCCACAGCTTTTAAATGTTGGTTTCCTGACATGGTATTAGATTACAAAACATTTTGCAATATTCTCCCAAAAGTTTCTAGAGCCTCATTTTTCACAGCTGCTAGTCTTTGGAATCTGACAGGAGAAAAGCCATGGAGTCGCTAGGTGTCTTTCTTTGACTATATATATAACTTGTGTACATATATATTTATTTATGTATAATCTTGTTGATCATACATATATATACAAATATATGTAGCTGTTCTTTTCACAGCTACTTAGTGATACCCTAATCACGTAAATTATTAAGTCAAGTCCATTTATAGCCATGATTACAGCACATAATCCATCCAAAAGACAACTGAATGGATTGGACAGAAAAAATTCTATCTGATCTCTTTTATTTTAAGGATTTTGATGGTTTTTTTGTGGTTCCCACTGTGTTTAGCTCATTTAGAAAACATCACAGTCCACTTTTTGCATGTTTTTTGAGAACATCTCCGTTAAAATACCATCATAACACAATCTGGTTTTGTTACACCCATTGACAATCAACACAGCTTTTTTTGTTCCTTGAACTGTGCTTATCAGCTAAACCACAAGTGGGAAGCACAACAAATGCTTCAGAACAATGCCAGCAGATACAGAAACTTTGTGATTGTTCCTGTCCACCCAGCTCTTTATGAAAACTGCAGGTCTCAAAAGATTAAAATTCTGCCTTGACTGGGTTCATTTTTTAATAAAGAGGGGGAAAAGGGACAGGGAGCCTTGGGAGGATCAGAAGAACATATTAGCTGTCTACAGAAACACTAGTTATGTATCATTAACTCCACTGAAGCTATTCATAGTCAAAGCTGAAAAATCCCCAAGTTGACATTCCTTCCTCCCATGCTGTCAGAGGGGAGGCCAGAGACAAGATTTTCCACTTCATCTCCCAGTTTCCTTTTATATGCAGGCTCTCAGCAAACTGCTCATGTTGCCACAACAGAGGCCTTGAACTTTCAACGCTATCTACAGAGACAGACCCTTATCCCTGATCAATATGGCTCAGCAAAGAGGCACAGGCTGCCCACACATATCTTTGCAGGAGTGGGACTTACGTTTTCAATGAATGAATTTGCTTTTCATAAAAGGGCAGAATGTCACTGCCAGTTGGTGTCTGCAAAGTGAGCTAAGAAAGCTTCATTTTCATAGAAGAATAAGAACGGGCAGATGCTTTCTTTGGAGGGTCAGTCTTCACTGTGACAAAGAAAAGTCAGCTGTACATCTACTCCTGACATCTTTTCTGCATCGGGAAATAAGACCTAGCTAACGGCAGAGGAGGTGATATTCCTCCAGAAGAGAGAGTTCTGTATTAAGTCCAGTCTGAATATCGACATGCATGACCTAAAGAAGAAAAAAGCTACATTAGTTCATTTTTCTGAAATAATGCTAAGTAAGGATGAAGGACAAGAATATTGTGCAATTCAGAGCATGATCAGAGAGCAACAAAACATGAATTTGCTTGAAAACATGCCATCTATGAGAAGAATCACTCATTCTGTGGACACTGAGGAAAATGAGTGGAAAACCTGAAAAACATGACCCTGATGGAAAGTGACATCGGAAGATGGAAGTTAGACACAACTAAGATGCTTTGAAAAATGCTTAAGACCAAAGGTGTTTGGTTGGAATGCTGTCATCAACTTTTTCCTGAAATATTTTTTTAAGAGAGGAACCTAGAAGAGCCCATGTTTGTCTCCACTGGCCAGAGGAACTATCTCCAACAGAGATGGCTGCAGAACCAGAGACAAGATTGTTGTTTCAGTTCAGCACTGCCTCCAAGCTCCACCATGCAGCCCAGCTTTTTGTTTGTTTGTTTCTGTTTTTATGTCAAGCATCCTTTGTTTAGGGGTACAGTTATTTCTTCTTACTGCTTCAAAGATTATGATATACTTTTGCCATGTGGCACCTCACCCCTCTAAGTGTCTGCCCAACATGTACTGATGTACAACAGCTTCTTTAGAAGATCAAAGTGTCACTTTTAGAAATAAGAAAATGAGGAGTTTATTATATTCCTATGATGTTTTTCTTTAAGTCATTCAGTTTCCAAAAGTATGCCTGCACTGTGTATACAAGGAAGATGTAAACTTATTCTGCGGAGAGTGCTGATAGAGGGACTGCCTCCCACAGAGGAGTTGCCTGTATTAAATATGTATATGATGACTAAACAAGATCCACAGGGAATATTAAAGTGTTTTAATAACTGGAGTGTAAGGACAAAGAAGAGAGAAGAATGTAGGTGCATATCAACAGCAAAACCAAAATGGAATAATGTGATAAAACATCTTTGACATTTGCATGCTTGTGACATGACATTAATATTAGACCTGAAGACAGCCAGCAGGGAAAAATTCTGCATAGACTAAGAAATGCTCCCTACAAAAGTCCACAGAGCATATTTCTCTCAACTTCTTTCTCTGTGTTTGTATTTACAAAGCTAAGATTCAGAGACCCCTACCAAAACTCAGTTGTTCAGATATGATTTATGAAACACCAACAAATGTGAATACACCCTAAAATGAACCAAGCCAGAGCATGCCTCTGCTGCATCATTTGTACCGAAAACCTGATCATCATGGAGGGAAAACATGGGGGCAGTATCCACATGATAAGAATGAAATACAAGTCAAATGCATTCATGTTGCTTACTCAGCAAGGCCACTCTTTGTGTTTTGCTTCATGAAAAATCACTCAGTGTCAATTATGAATACTACAGCGTTGATTATCCAGACTACAGGCAAGCTGTTTAAAGCTGAAAGGATGGGAACAAAACTCAAAAAAGGGCCAGAGACTATAAACAGATATCTCTCCTCAGCTCTCAAGGACACACGTGTCTCTGTGTGTGACACACACACAGTATGACACACCATCGCACGTGAGCAGGACATGGGGTTCAGCCAAAATAATATTTCTGTTCTTATTACCTAGGAAGTAAATTCAGATTTTGTCCATCTGCTATGTCAGGTGGAGCTTGTTCAGTCTAAAGGTGGAGGCAGGTCTATCTCCTCTGTTGCCTTTAGGAAGGAGTATAAATAAAATTCTGGAACATATTACTTGCAAAGTCCATGTTTCCTTCTCAGTGACAGGAAATTCTGCCTTCTGTACACATACACACAGTCTTATATGTGAAACAACCAGGGAATCATTCACCAGGTCAACTGGATGCTGGGATCCCTGCCAGAAAGAAAGGGCCCATCTGTCTCTTGTGCCCAACACTGGACCCTTGAGCCTGTGACCAAATGGCCCATCATTGGCAGGATGGCACAGGATGAGACATCTTTGTTTTCAAAGCCAGTCAGCACCGAGAGGCCACTGATTCACTGTGGATATAGAAACTTTCTTAAACATTTTTTGTTTCATGGTGGAGAGACTCTGATAACTCCACATTGCTATCATGGGTATAAAAGACATCCTCAGTATCCAAGCAGAAGCAATAACAGTGAGCCAGCTAAACTCCCCAGGCACACTAGACCAAGCAGCAATAATATCCACCTTGATTTAATTTTAGGTGTCACAGACCAGAGATTTTCTTAACTTTTGTTTCTGTCTTCATTATAATCAACCACAAAAAACCTCCAGCAATCCTGGTTATACATTACTATGAAGCTTTCTTTACCGTGTTTCATGTTGGCTATTCCCAGTACAGTGTATGTTAATCTTTTTCAAAACAGGCCTTGAGCTCACTGTTCAGTATAACGTTTGGGTTTTTTCTTAAGGGAGAAATGCAGATGATCTTCTTCCAAGTAGAGATCAATCATCTTTAAAGAAATTCTGTATTGGATTGTTCTCTCTTTTTGCCTAGTTTCCCTTTGAAATAAGAACATCTTGATTTGAATGTTATTTCAGTGACTCTCTTACATTAAAACTAGAACTCAATAAGTATGGGAAAAAGCAGGTGGGAAGAGACTTTCAAACCAAAAGACAAGAGTTTGTTGTGTTCTCACTAGCAAAGAGGAAGGGAAGAAATTTCTGGAGAAAAAAGACAAAAGCATCTTTTCACTGCAGGTCTTCTTCCTTCCTTATAGGAAATAACTGTAATTCTCTACAAGTGCTTATTCCAAAGTCCCAAACAAGTCCTTCAGAGCATCACTTGTAGACTGTGCCTCAGTCGTAACCCCAGTAGTGTTTCCCAACTACCAATGCAAGTTGCAATTCTCTTCTGCTTGAAGTTGTGGAGAGTTTCACCTGAGCAAC
Source organism: Eurystomus gularis (assembly GCA_013400335.1). NCBI lineage: Eukaryota > Metazoa > Chordata > Aves > Coraciiformes > Coraciidae > Eurystomus > Eurystomus gularis. Next base: position 149,434 of record VZZY01003903.1, on the reverse strand, counting down.
ATCAGAGTAGATAATGGGAGCCAAGGGCTCCTACAGACAAAAAACACTACAGAACAACATGATAGACATTTCAATTGGCTCAGACACTACCTATCCCCAAGAATGCCAGAATTAGATTAGCTTATGCAGAATCCCCCTTATCAGTACCTAGGCAACTAGTGTTTCTCATTTCAAACTGATTATCCAATCACAACTTTACCTCTGGATTTTGGGGTGTTTTTTTGTACACTTTTATGTTTTCCATTACCCTTCATTTGTTGTATAATTCATGAGGAATTACTGGAGTTTCCTAAATGTCCCATACTATATGCTCTGCCTACAGTCCTCATATTAAGGGAGAAGAGGAGGACCGGGAAATTTCTTCCATATTGTGAAGATCTATCTGCCATTCAGGTCTATCTGAATGGTCAAGCAAATCCTTAGTTTCATAGAATCACAGAATAGTTTAGGTTGAAAGGGACCTTTAAAGTTCATCTAGTCCAACCCCCACGCAATGAACAGGGACATCTTCAACTGGATCACATTGCTCAGAGCCCCATCCAGCCTCACCTGAAATGTTTCCAGGGATGGGCATTCTACCACCTCTCTGGGCAACCTGTGCCAGTGTTTCACCATCCTCATCATATAAAATTTCTTCCTTATATCCAGTCAAAATCTACTCTCTTTTAGTTTAAAGCAGTACCTCTTGTCCTGTTTCAACAGAGCCTGCTAAAAAGACTGTCCCTGTCTTTCTTATATGCCCCATTCAAGTACTGAAAGGCCATAGAAAGGTCTTCCTGGAGCCTTTTCTCCTCCAGGCTTAACAACCCCAACTCTCTCCGCCTGTCCTCGTAGCAGAGGTGTTCCAACCCTCTAATAATTTCCATGGCTCTCCTCTGGACTCATTCCAACAGGTTCATGTCTTTCCTGAACTGACTCTAGAGCTGGACACAGTACTCCAGGTAGGGTCTCACCAGAGCAGTGCAGAGGGGCAGAATTACCTCCCTCAACCTGCTGGCCACACTTCTTTTAATGCAGCCCAAGATACTGTTGGCCTTCTGTGTTGCAAGCACACATTGCTGGCTCACATCTAGCTTTTCATCTACTGGTATCCCCAATCCTTCTCCACAGAGCTACTCTCAATCCCTTCATCCCCTAGCCTTTATTGATACTGGAGGGTGACCAGACCCAGGCACAAGACCTTTCACTTGGCCGTGTTGAACCACATGAGATTCACATGGGCCTACTTCTTGAGCTTGTCCAGGTCCCTCTGGATGGCATCCTGTCGCTCAAGTGGGATCAGGTTTCTGATGCTTTCATCTTGTTTGGCCAAATATTGGCATTATAGCTGCCGTTTCTCAGTGTCCTTACCTAATGTGCTGTTCATGACATGCAGAGACAAAAAGTCTGAAGCCCACAGCCGTCTCACAGCCCAGGAGATAGACTGATACGAAGTAGGCAGAGAAGCTGGCAGAAAACATGGGGAATTTTTTCTAACTAACTACACTCACTAACTACATCTTAAAGTGCCCAGAATCAAGATGTAAATATGCAGTAGGGGTCCAAAATTAATCTTCTGTATATGCCATATGGAAGACTTGTAAAATTTCTAGAAATAGGTCTTCTTGTGTTAAACTGAACCAGGTAGGTGTTGAAATGACTATGCTCTGCCTATGATTCTGTCTCATAGTGGCAAAAACATTTCCAGCAAACTATCATTGCTGTATGTGAGGGTAGATCTTCAGTGAATGTCAGAGGGAGGCTTTGTGCAGAACCTGACTGCAGAACAAGCACGACTGGCCTGGAACAATCCTTACAGACACGCAACTTCTGCCTTTCCTGCCAGTAGCACAGCACGGCAAGCAAGAGCCTGCCGGGGACCCATCTGTGCTGCGCCCCCAGCCTCAGCCCCATTTGCAGCCATTCTCTTCTCTGTTAGAGCAGCCCCAAAGCTAAGGATGTTGCCTTTGGACACAACGGCTTCCCAAGAAAGGCTGTGCTGTGCCAACCCACTCACCTCCACACCCCATCTCTGACTTTCCTGAGTGCTGAACCCAGGGATCTGCTTCGCTTATGGCAGTCCTTACTGTTTTCAGCAGCTCTGCTCTCTCCTCGCCAGCCTCTTTGTCCTGATGTTCTTGAAGCCAGTATCATTATGCAACTTTCCAAAGCTCTTGGGCAATCTGCTTTCATTGTCCTGCTTTCCTTTCCTTATCAGTATTTATACTCTTAACTCCAGCACCTCATTCTTTACACGTGGCATGTCCCTCTTTCTAATGCTTGATTACTTTTTGCACTCACTTATTCAGAGTGACCTTTTTCACTCCTTGTGTATTTATCGCTAGATGGCTCTCATAACCCTTGGGCATATTGTCATTTATCTTTCAACCCATTCAATTCCCTCCCCATCCAATTCAGCTCTGCTTAGTATCCCTTTTGTTCCTTTAAACATTGTGCTGCTGAAAGCAAAGAATTTTAAATATTTTAAAAAATAATAATAATTTTCCTAGATGCTTCCCCACTATTATGTTTCCAGAGGTTACATTTCCATAGAGAAAGAACAGTCAGATGCTTTCAGTATGAATGGCTTAAATGTTAGGTTGAGGAAAGCAGCGGCAAGGCAGGAATTGGAGGATGACATAGCAGAGGGGCAGGGAGAATGGCATGGCTGCTGCTGCCGGTGCAGCAGATGGCACAGAAAACTTCAAATAGTGTCATATGATTCTGCTGTTGTATCTTCCTCCAGAGAAGACTAAGGCAAGAACTTATTCATTCCGGAGAGAGTCTGAACACAACTTCTAGTTCTTTATAACCTGTGATGTTTTTGAAGGAAAGTTTCACAAAGTGGTGCAATCCTTAAATCCAGTCCTCACCTTTCCTCTCATTCATTATGAAGGAAATTAGCCACATCCTACATTGGAAAACATTTTATTCAGTATTTTAATACAGCTTGTTGTATTCACATCTAGTTAAATCTGACACAATGCTTTCAAAGTCACTTCACAAAAAGTGGACTAGATTTTTTATGGTGATGGACAAACATCTTTTGTACCGTAAACAGAGCCCTAGAATAAAACTTGTTGGTAATTTTAGTACCTTCAGTATTTTTAAGGCTATAACAAACAGTAATTTTTTAACCCCATTTGCAAAGGCTGACTACATGAGGGACTCCAAGAGCTCCCTTGTACAATGAGTCAAGTTAAATTGGCCTCTTTGTTCTCTACAGAAAATTAAAATGAAATGCCCTTTTATTCCTGCTTTAAGATATAATCTGAACGGTCAATTACTAAGGATTTTCCTGCTCAACCAAGATGGCAAATGCAAAATGGAGGCTATGGCTGGGAATAAAGTATGGACCAGCTGCTTTGGCTGAACTGTGGTTCAATAACCTAATCACTGCATGAAAAAAATACATTTTCAGCACTGGTAGATGGCACACTATCAAAATATCTATCAGCCTGAATGTACTGTTACATATTTACTGAAGGAAGTTTAATTCCTGAAAGCAAGCATTAAAATTAAGACACACAGTAAAACAGATATACTTGCACAGTGACTGACATCCATCACCAGGATTTTAATCTATTAGGATGAAAATGTAAGGCTCAATGGAGAACATACCCACATTTCAACATTTGGGTAGGTCAAGAAACAGTTCTGCAATTCCCTGCCTAGAAAACCAGACGTACTTAAGCCCATGTGGTGATTTGTTGGCACCAAACATCGTTCCTACTGAGCCAAGGCAATCCACAAGTCCTACCACTCCACAGGTCTCCCCTTCCATGTCAAGAGGTGAAGAGGGCAATTTACGTCCTCCCAGTCCTGGCAGCAGAGTTTGCCATCTCTTCCTTTCTGCAGGTAATATTCAGAAGGCTTTCTGTGCTTAATTTAATGTAAGCCTCCTAGGTTCTTCTTTTTCTGTTTCTGCTGGGCTGGTGTTAGCTGACCTTCAAAAAATATTGAGTCCCAAGTTTAACACTCCAGCGCTGTGTGTGCCTCTCAGGGCTATTGTTTCAGGCTGCCTGCAAACTCAGGCATGCACCAGCTTGCCATTACATTCTTCTTGTTGAGTTTTCCCTGCAACTATAGCTGATAGAAACTTATATTTTACCATGAAAATAAGTCAGATCTAATCTGATCCAGGGCTTTAAGCAAGAGCACATAGTATCTGTGGTTTAACGAGCAGTGACAGTTGTGTTACATACATACAGCAGCACGTCCCACGGCTGCTAGTCGTTTTCTTGCTTTTACCCTAATACAAATTTTACTATAATTGGAGAGCAGCAGAGAGGCATTTTTTCTAAAGCACAATGAACAATGACATGCTACAGGCTTTGCTGGTCTGCAACTCTGATGAAGTATTTCAGCAGTTGTATAAATAAATTTATTTGACCATTTTTTGCCATTCTCATTAAATGAACATTTTACCCATTTCACATACTTGGGTTGGATCAGAAGTGTTGAAGTCTTGTACTGTGTTTCAATGTCTAAAATAATACAGTGCAAGCAAAGCACCAGTGTAAACTAATGAAATATTAATATCTTGTTTGGAAACTGTGTGATTCAATCAACGCTGCACTCATCCACTGAGTTACATGCAAGAATCTGGTATACTCAGATGAACTTGTTTCATTCCTGAGTATGTCCTGACTTCTTTTGTTGGGACAGAAATTATACCACATCATCATCCACTGCTTTTGATCATGATTTGATGAGTTAGGTTAGCCTAATTGCGAAAACATCATGTTTTTCCTTCTTCTGTTTGGTTGTTCATTTGCTCTGTGATTTTCATAAACCTGACTCTGTCCAACTAGGATTTTTCCTTTATTCAGCCTTTGTTTCTAAGGAAAAAAAAACCTCTTGTGTAATAGAGAAGAAGCAAGAAACACTATTAAAGGGACTAAATTTAGGAACCCATTTGAGCAACCCTATTTTAGCAGCACCCAAATCCAACCATTGCTCTGGGACTCTAAAGCAGCTAGTTAGACCAAGTCTTTGATTGTGGCACCTAAATGAAGATTCAGAAGTCCAGCTGGAGCTAACTCTAGAGACATCAGTTCCTATAGTTCAGAGTGACAGCCACAAGTCTTCCCAAGCCCACATGTGGGCTCTGACATGAGACACGTTTCCCACTGCAGCTTCTGGTGTCATCTTTTTGCAGCTGCACTTCCAAGCCCACGCTCATGACATAGCCTGACACTAGACAAGCAGAAGCTTACGGAAACTTAATTTGCATTTTAAGATTCATAATGGTAGAGGAAGAAAACTACAGATAAACTATTGTTGTATCCAGAATAGTAGGTTTCCTTGTCTTCTGAGAAAAAAAAAAAAAAAAGATCATAAAGATCAAGTGTGGCAGGTGCATGGGTACAAGGACAGTGGCAAAGCAATGGTTAAACCAAGATTTGAAGCAATTCAGGTTTCAAGAATTGTAGGAATTTAATATGTGTTTTAAATGTAAACTTACTTATGAATTCCCAGACTAATTTTTATAGGTTGAATTATTTAGAAAACACTGTTTCCTCTCAAGGATTCTTCCCTTAGGTAATTGATAAATATGTATAACCCAGACTCCCTATTAATGAAGATTTTTGCCTGGGAATAACAATTAAGAATCTTTGTCAAAATCCCAAGTTGAAAATAACTGTCATTCAAATGTTATTGTTTCTGAGTATGTGTAAAATACTGCCTTCCAAGATCCAAGGAAAAATCTTTGTTGGCACATTGTTTGAAACAATGCCTAACTAAATGTGAAAGGGTTTGTCTTAACAGCATACCAATGAGGTATAGCTGGCAATCAGGTGTGACTTGTTTAACAAATTAACAATATGTTTCTCTAACAGGAAATTTGTTGCTCCATATTCAGCATTGAAGATTTGCAGCTACTTAAAAAATCTACAGAGACTTTCAACATAATTAAGGTTAAATTTACTTTGAAATTCATGACGGCTGTATAAAAGCAAACTAGCAATATTGTACATCTGGAAAATCACACTTTCATGAAATTCTTTAAGCCTTTTGTTAAGGATAACTCATTTACACCTAAAAATTAAATGAGAATTCATCAAACTATCAGTAATAGCTGTATCTAATTCTGAGGGGTTTTGTGTTAAAAAATCAGGTGTCTTCACCTTATTCTTATTCGATTTGTAAAAATTTCTGAAGACAAGATGAAGACGAATTTGAGGTTATACAGATAATTATAATTCATTCCATGCTAAGCTACTGATCTGTTCCTGTTTGCTAATTTCACAAATTACTGCAGCATTTATCAGCTTGCTACAAGTGGCCATTTCTGAACAAGTTTGGTCTAATCACAGATTTCTATGCTTACTCAGCTAATTAAACAGATGCCTCCCTCCCCTCAATCCAAATAGCTGAGATATGATGACCTCTGTGTCAACAAGTTACCTGTTTCCCCAGCCTGCATCTGATCCAAAGTATCCCAAAGCTGAAAAAATATTTGATGAAGTACTATAGACTGGAAGAACTTTTAATGGAATCTTGTTACTTTACAAGTCCTGAAAAATACTTTCATTATTCTTGTTACTGCTGTTGTTTTAAGTCCAAAGATCTATATACTATATGGTATCAAAAGATACATAAAAACATCTCCTCCCTTTTTTACCAAAGATGGGCATTATATGGTATACATCTAAACATGCTTAAAGAAAACATGACAAGTGTTCATAAAATGCACCCATAAAAGGCCATCTTCAAAATTTTATCTCCAAACCTACCAGTTTGGAACCTACCAAACTTCGTGATTTTTCTTAGCAAAACTATTGATCCAAATTGAAATAGATCTCTGAAAAAGCTATCTCCATTTCAACCAGTGCTTTAGTTTTTTATTGATAGGCAATAAAGCTTATAAAAATTATGTGAAAAATCCACATTATGGAGAAAATTAATAACCAAAAGAAACTGAAAGGAAACCCCACTTTGGAGCACACCATCATGACGGACCTCCTGCATTCTCTACAGAATGGGAAAGTCTTGTAAGTGCATTTCTATTAGTGATCACTTTACTTTTGTTAGTTTTCACATGGAAAATCACAGACTAGTAAAGGAATTCAACCCCTCATCTGGGCTGTCTGGGTTTTTTTCCCAGATGACTTGTATGTCTAAAGCTCCTAAGCAACAAGCCCGCTACAGCTTCCCATGAGAGACTTTGCTCACCCTAAATTTGTTTATTGTTTACAGTATGAAAGTTTTTCATGGGGTGTGTCCTAAATGTTCCTTTCCACTGCTGAACAGGAACCTTCCCTTTTCTCCTTTTGCCCCCTTTGGGATACCCCACCTTCTTTACCATGTTGATTCCATCTACCTTTCCCCATAACATCTTTCCTCAGTGCTCTTTAATTCTTCTCCAGTTGTTTGGTATCACTACAGGGACCAGGTTCATCTCACTCATCTTAGAATAGCTGAAGCTTTAATGATCTGCTAAAATAAATCTCCTGTATTAATGATGGTAAAAATTACATGAGTTAATCCCAGCACAGGTGATCAGAAAGGGCCACAACATCATCAGTAGAGCAGCCTGCTTTCCCCTTTTAGTAAGATTTAACATGATACGTTTAGTGCACACTGAAGAACCCTGTAAGTCACAGTGCACTTAATAATAGCCTTGGTTTATGTGGACGCTTTTTTTCAGAGGAGAGTGAAAGATCATATAATTACTTCGTTAGCCCAGAATCAGACATTTGCTGGGGAAAAAAAAAAAAAAAAGTAGAATTGTAGGAAACGTGGCCAATTCTTAGCTTTTCAACAAAAACAGATAAATTAATATTTATCAGACATTTCATTAAAAATTACAAGAGTTTTGTATTGAACTCAACCAAGGTTGAATAGTTCTTAGTACTTAGGATATCATATGAATATATCATAACTCATAAAATGCAGGCAACATAATCAGGCAACATAATGCACATTTTACTTTCTTTTAAGTCAGGTTTCTTCAATTTGAGATGTTATTTTTTTTTAAACCTAATTTTAAAAGCAAATTCCATGATGGTGAAAGCAGCATGGACTGAAACCAAAACATTTATATCGTATCATAAAACCAAAGACAAGGTACCCCATTCCTCTGTTTCTTATTCCAGCAATGCTGAAAGTTTTCAGGATCATAACATAGTAGACTACCTAGCAGTACAAATAACAAGGTAATATTTAGGTGTACTCCTATTCTTATTGAATACTATTGTATTTAATCCACGCATATAGAGAGCAAATCTGAAAACATTTGAAATATTTCTAAAAGAAAGGAGAATCAAATTCATTTTCAGAGAAGAAAAATAAAGTCTTTTATTATAAATCATATGAAATATCCTAAGCAAAACCAGTCAGTGCCGGTTCTTTTAATATGGAAAAGACAAAGGCTTATTCTAACCCAATGAACATCTGTCAGTGTTGAAATCATATAATAAGTTATTAAATCCTGCTGCTCCTGCTAAGTGTAGGAGATCTTCTAATTACATTATTCTACGGATGCTATTAACTTTTATGAACTTAAGACCAAGTTTGGTTTTCAGGTATATTCAAGTAACTCCAATGACATCAGTGAGAGCTCTAGAAATATGAGACAAGATTTTAGTCTGATCACTGATTTCTGACCATATTACCATATGTCTGCCTTGAAAACACCCATAAAGGAGTTTAAGCAAGTCTATCTGGTGCAGAGAGAGACAGCGACAAATATGCTTGTAGATACATACTTTCTTAGAACTCCTAAGGAAGAGTGCATCAAAGCCACACAGCCAAGATGTTCTGGAGCTCTTGGGCTGAAAAGGTCCAAACCCAGAACATGCTGAGTGTCCTGTTCGTTCACTGCAATGATCTCCCATCAGTCCTGGAGGTGACTTAATCAGTCAGCAAGAACTGAGCACATCTTTGCCTATCAAAGCAGATGTGAGATGGTGATTCTCAGATAATTATGAAAACTAAAAGCCAGAGTGCTCCTTTTTGGTCATTCACTAAATCCCAATAGCACTACAGGAGCTCAGATGCCAGAGGAAGCATCTGCCATAATACATTTAACCTGTAAAAGTAGAACAAACTTAGTGATACCTTTTAAATTCCTTGGAATCATAGTTAGCTGCATAGGTATATAGTTTTTTGGTTTTCAAGCCTTGATCCCCAGACACTTGATCTGACATGGTGCCATGTATCTCCAGACTTATGTTGTCTTGGCAGATACATAGTGACAAAGTTTTGTGTACTACCAGCATCTTCGTATCTCCTTCAAAAGCTGGAAATGTAGTTCGACTCTTAAGTCCTCTTAAGATAATTGTTATAGATTTACGGTAAGAATTTTTTTTAACCTAAGTATCATTATGCCCCATTATTTCTAAGGACAATGTCATATGATCCACGAGATACAAATGCCATACATACTCAAGGATGAAGATGTACATATGTCCTTGTATGCATATATACACATGTATGCACATGTCTGTGTGTAGCTACACGTGTGTGTACGTATGTATATAATATAATCAGAATATAATAAAGATTTTAATTTTTAAAAAAGGAAAAATGATTCAACAAAAGGTTTCGCACTCTCCAGTCTCTATGTATGTATGCTCTTCTCTATGTATTTGAGTGAATAGAAGAATAAAGCATAGATACTGTATTTTATCTGCACGTTTCATTATGCAAAGTAAAAATCTAAATTAATAAAACTGCTTTATGAAACATACCTGAGGTCATGCCCACGTAGAGAGCATTGAGGCTACAATGCCAGATTAATACTCAGGCCAAACAGATCAGTTCTTCAAGGTTGTCAGAGATTGCTGATGTTATGGATGATGATTGGTATCAATCAATCTTTATACATTTCAAAGAGAAAACGAGTAGGGAAAAGGGTTCTTTCAGAAATACTGCATATGGGAAATCCCATAGGAAGTTTTATGGCAAGTTAACAGGATAATGGAGGACTCATGAATCCCTAGGTACATTAACAAAATGTATTACATTGCAAAATTTCAACTACCTAGCGCCATAAGAGGGAACAATTTGAAGAAGGTATCTGCCCACTGATCACTGCAATTCTTTCTATTATGACTTTGATATTGCCTGGTTTCTACACTCTTTTCAGCCCATAGCACTTACACTTTTCTGATTTCAAAAATCAAAATATCCAATTTGCTGTGGAAAAGACAGAGGAGCCTTAAAGCTGAACTGGACATTTCTGTCTTACTCATAGCATGGAGTGTGTCAGCTGAGAAATGTAGAGCATGCTGGTAGCAGACAAGATGTTAGTAATGAACCAAATGAATCCCTGGTGTTACTTCACTCACTTCATTAGAGCTATCCCCAGGACAAATTTGTCTCAGTGTACTGAAGACTCTAAAAGTTTTGAGCTGAAGAGAATAGCAGTGCATGGGAAAATGACAGTCCTTCCCTAAATATTTAAACTGGATTGTGAATCCAGTGAATCTGATTTCAAATTGTTTGCAGCTTGTTTTTGATAGTCTCTTGAATCACTTTTACAGTTCCAGAAAGTGTTGAATGATCCAGGCAGCAACACGGTGCATTAATAAGCAATGAGCTACGCAGTACTGTCAAAACAAGCTAATTAGTAAGTTGGCTGCTGGGTTTTTGCAACCACTAGCTAAACTTTGGCAATATAAACAGGGGCACCTACAGGGAGGTCCCACAAGCTCTCTGTACTTTAAGATTTAAGGACTTATTTTTAAACATATAAATAGGACCCAGCATCAATTTTCAGCAGTGCAAGTACAAAATCATTTTCCAGAAGTCTCACAAAAGCTTTATTGCAGTGATTAGGTAGAAAGTTTCCTCTCGTGATAAAAAAAGAATCCCATAATATAAACCAAAAAGGTGATGTTTCCTGATACATTGTTAGGCTCATAAAACCTGACTCTAGTTTTTCAGGACTGTAAACAAAGCAAGGCACTTTGATGCTCTAATGATTGGATGCTAATCAGAGGGACACACAAGTTCATAATATATATGAAGAACAGAATATGTTAAAAGTCCCTTTTTGTGACTAGCTCACTGATCGCTTCTCCAGTGACTCAATCAAGCTTGTCCATGAAAATTAAAGGGTACTGTGCCTAGCCTTTCTTTGCAAGGCTACAGGAATGCACCCAGACTACGCTGGGCAAACACTAGTAAGTCCTGTCAGACACTTCAGGTAACAAAGAGAACTGCTATGAACAACTGAAATATTTGAGTCCAAAGAAATGCTTTCCGTGGCAGAAGTTCTGAAGGTATTATTTGTCTTTGTAAATATATATATATATGCATATTTTAAAAACCTCTTTATACTTGATGAAAGTTGTTAAATTTTATCACCAGCCTTAGAATCTCAGAAGCTGTAGTTATCCCACTCAGGGGCAGCATCCACCCACTGACACCACCTTCGCACCATCTGCGTCTAAGGGTAGAGTCCCAAATATTTCTACACCAGTGAACAGCAGCAGTAACCCTGGTGGCTTTTGAAACTGCCTGCTTGGCCAGGAGGCAGGCGAGCATTTTTCTTGCCTGCAGACTCTGCCTCCACAGCTGCAGCCTTTGCCACCTGAAAGCTGCAATGCCAGTGCTACATCTATGTCCCATTTGGAAAAGAGAACTCTTTTGCAACATCATCTCCACTGGCAAGTGCCTTGCCATGAGGATGTGGTACTTGTGCTCTGTGAGTGAACATGGCTTTTCTGAATGCGTTAACTTTGACCTGTGAAGCTCTAATCAGTTTGTTATCTGTCTGCTATGGAAATCACCTCTCTCCGTGAAAAAAAACACTGCTTGCTCATTACTTTTATTACATATGTTAGAATGTAATGTTTTTCAGATGTGGACACCAGACATACCTGTCCGCAATAAGAAAAGAATGGTGTCTGTAACTAATAAGATTCCAATTAATGATCTTTTCCCTGGGCCGTTTTCCACACTATGCTTCTGTGGAAGCAGGTTCCTGTAAGGACCACAGGGGTGAGAAGACCAGGTGAAAACCAGCATCAGCAAAGATCAGACTCTGGCCCTGTATCTAAATACATACTATAGATTAGCATCTGCTTGCTAGAACAGTTAGCTATAGAAAAAGGAACTGGCCCTTTTCATTTTCACTGAAGAACTCAGATTCAGAAGTAGCGATATTCACTTTAAAACCAGGAATCAAAAGCAACCTTCTGAGAAAGACAGTGACTAATAATACCTCTTTCTAACCGTGGTCCTGGCTGTAATACTGTGATGCTAGCGGTTTTTATCCAACATCCAAACTGTGCAAATGTATATATATTTTTTCAATGGCTAGTAGTATGAAACTTTGTATTTTATTCTATTATGTAAACTTTCCCATTCAGGTGACAGCAATTTATTGCAGCACTTCAATGGATTGTAATGGCTGTAGTAACTGTGCAGTTAAGTGCTGTTTCTAAAAAGTAGAACTGGCAAAACATTTAATGAAGCATTTGGCTTTCTGTGCGACGAGATGAGAGCACCCTGTTGTATGCCAAATCAATCTGATTTTGCACAATATATCCATTCAAGCAGCAATTCTGGAGGCTAGAGAGCCAGAGGAGCTGAGAGACAAGATTTTCTAGGCTGTAGAGAAAATACTACTTCCAGATGTAATTTCCAAGTACTAAGAAGTGCCATTTACTCTGGGAGACGTGGATTTGCAGCATGATTTGGGTAAATTCTGTGGAAGCTTTTCAATCTTTGCTGAAAGTCAGCAAGAGGTTTTTTCGATGTTACTGCTGCTACCATGCGTTTAACAATCTTTAACACTGCTAATTCCCTAGGAAATGTATATACTACAATCATACTTCACAAGGTGAGACACACAGATTGCACAGCTGCTGAGAATGAGCAGCTAGTTCCACATTATATGTGCAAGAGCCATGCAAAAATTTGGGGTTTTCTCTTTTTATTTTGGAGATGGGAGTGCTTTGTTGTTTTTTAATGCTTCTTTTTTGGCCAATTTCCACTCCATGTTCAATTTGAAGGCAATTCATGTCCATATATTTCAAGAGTACAGAACCTGACAGGGGCAATATTTCATCTACTGTCATTAAAGAAAATATTACAATTATCACTTCATCCAGACACCAAAAACCCTCCATAAATTTCTTCCATAAATAGCTATAAGAAAGAGTAGAGCATCATTAAATTCTTAGCACATACCTTTTTAGTGACATAAGAGCAGATCCCAGTGGTTCCTGGATCCCACAATTATATCAGATTTCTGGCCTTGAATAATCACCTCAGGGCAGCCTTTCTTCAAGTTTCTTTATATGTGCCTGGAAAACACTTTCAGTGTTCACAAAATCCACACTATTAAGTGGAAAAGAAAAGCAGTGACAAAGTAGCTGAGCTCTGACATTGCCATGTTCTCAATCTGAGAAAAGAGTCATAAACTATTAGTTTTAGAGGCCCCACTGTTGTCACCTGCAATGTTACCAGTACCTTTATCACCCTCAGTGACTACTGACTCAGCAACTACTGAGGCTCAAAGAGAGACTTCTCTTTGGCTGAACAAGTATTAAACTATGTCATAGGATTGATATTTTTAGAGGGCGTCTCTATCCCTTCTGTGATGATGGAAAATAGTTGTTGATACCAACACACAAACTGGAAACGTTCAGAGACTGGAGGCTGAGAAGAACAATTCTCCACAGCTTGAAATCAAAAGTTAGCTGCTGCTGCCAGTGGAGCAAGCAGTGCTATGTCCTCTGGCAGATGAGCACTGAGCAGTATAGAGAGAGGACAACCTGGCAACCTAAAGTTAATATGAAAAGAATTAATAAATATGGAAGAATTAATATGAAAATTCATAAAACCTTTCTAGATCATGCCTGTGGAACACAGTACTGTGGAAAGGCCCAACATATAGCAACAGCAACTACCAAGGCTACAATGAGGTGAGTGGGCAGTGCCATAGGCACAAGTGCCAGGGGAAACAAAGCATTTTGCACAGGAGGAAATCCAGCCAGCCACCCCCCCACAAGCAGAAATGACTCGTAGGTATGCTCCCATCAGCAGACCATGCTGCTAACTCCATGCATTTTTTTCTTAAGAGTATAAAGAAGAGCATAAAAAGTGGCAAAACCTGTTTGAGACCACTCAGAATCAAAGCTATATGACCCCTCTCCAAGGAATTTTCAAGCCAGATGGTTGCTGCAATGAGTATTAATAAGTCACCTTTCAGCTTCAGAGCATCACAGGAACAGGAACAGAAGTCTGCATGGAGATTACAAAGTCACTCTGCAGCAGCAGCAGCAGCACTGCAAGCAAAAGGGACCCTGGATTTTGGCTGGGGTGTGACTGAGACTGTGGCTGCAGCAAGGCTGAGCCAACTCCCAGGCCCCTTTACGCAAACAAATAGAGCAAAACAAGATTTTCTTAGTGCTGCTACCTCTTGCTCTTTCACGGCTCCTAAGATCCTTTTTTGTTGTTGTGGTTTTCTTTTAATTGGAAAAGAGCTGGTATTTTTCATAGTCTCATAAATTTTTAAATAACCCCCGAGCTTAATAAAGTCTTTTCTTCTGCTCCATGTTCATAACACTTGCATTTAATCAAGCCAAATGCTCCTTTTTTACCATCTCTTGCATGGCTCTCTTGCATGTGTTCAAAAGGACTTGTGGTCCCCTTCCTTTGACTAAATCCTTTATAACTGCTCTTTGCAGAAACCACCAGTTCCAGGGTTGTCACCCAAGATAAGAACATTTCTGGATTTGAATTCTCAAAAACAAGCCATGGAAGACATAGCCATTCCAAGAAGAAGGGTGAGTCATCTGGAAAACAGAAGATAAAATACAAAATGCCCTGTAATAATTGAACCTTCACTCTCTTGCATAAAAAACCCCCCATGGAATTAAAAAGAAATCAAATATGGCTTGGTTTTTGATCCAACTAGCTAACTATGTTTTTGAAGAGGCTTAAGGTTCTGCTGCATTTCAAAAAGTGATTCCTTATACTTCTTGTAAAAAATCCTTACTGGACTATTCTTCAAGAATAAGTCAAAACTGCATGATCACTTCTGCAGGGTACACTGTTTTGGATCATTGTTCTGGAACAACACAGACACTTGATTCCAGAGGGGACATGTTGCGCATGTAAAAGTAACATCATTGCAAGAAAAATCACAGGAGAGTGGGCAAAGAAAAACTCTCAGAGAAAAAAACGGGGTTTAATCTTCTCATCAATTACAATACACATGTTTTTTACTGAATTATTTTGCACATTGAAGCAGATACCAAAAGTAAAGAAGGACGAGATTAACGGTATAACTGCCTAGGGAAGCAGCTCATTCTCTGTTTCTGGTACAATTTTAGCAGTAAGTTTAGACACAGCACAATAAATCTACAAGTGGGTATCAACAAAAGATGTTGCTGCAAATGAGGCAAACAATGACGCCTTAGAGAATAAAGATCAAAAAGAAGCAAATGGCAATAATTTAAAGCACATAGGAATACAATTGTTGAATACTCTTTAAAGCATAAATAGAACTGAAAAACCAGAATTCAGTGCAAAACAAAACAAAATGATGGCTAGCTGCTCTCTGCTAGAGCCACTGAATTAGCTCTAGCACTGAATGACAAAAGATCCATTGCTTAGGTATTACTAGAATAAATATCCCAATCCAGAGTAAGGAATTAAATCACCTGAAGGGTACAGAAACATTTCAGAAAATTAAGTTGGAAGACCTTGTGTATCTGTATGCAATCTGACTTGGCCTCTGTTCTCCAAAAAACCCCATTCCTTAAGCTACTGTGAACTATGGGCAAGCAGCACTCTTTTCTTTTGGAAGATACAAACTATTCTCCACATACGTCCAGCCAAGTTACCAAGTTGCTATCAAAACTGCAGACATGATAGGGGGGATGAACTGGATATAAATCTAAGGACAAATGTTAGGAGATGCATTATGAAAAAATAGCCTACAGTGTTTCCTCAGTCCTGCTTCATACAGCCCAGGTCTGACAACTGAGATAAATTCAAATTTGTCTTATTCGAAATCAATAGGTCAATTAAGGGAATAAAGTGCTCTGCATTGTGACTGAATGTCTCTGAATTTGACTTCTATGCTTTGTTTCTGGGACCTAACAACCTCTGTCTGCAGTTACAATAGATTTCTCCCAATTGAAGTGCTTTAGGAATTTGTTTGCTAACTGAATGAATTATTATCGCACAAAACAAATGATGCATTTCTATGCACTCTCACATTTTTCTCAATCACCTGTTTCAGCATTAGCATCTCTCAGTTTAAGCCAAATAATGTCATAAACCATCACAAGAAAGATCTGGGGCTACTCTAATTTGTAAGACAGTTTTCCTGGACTGCCTATTCTTTCTTTTTTTTTTTTTTCATAATACCTATATACATTAAAAAGCCCCAAACTTTGTAAGGGAAAGTATAATACATGAATGAAGGATTTAAATCCTATCCCATTTATTCCCACAAACACACATGGTCTTCTTTGAATGTCATATCAGTTTAACTTGTACGGTTCCCACTGAATCATGATATACTCCAGTGTGAAATCAAAGCAGGCTTGTAATAGGTAGCACAGCCAGAGGGGACTAGCGAAACTTTAAAAACTTAATATCCATTGTTCATTTCAGTTTATCACTTGCATTATTAGCAGCAGCTGTTCTACTGCAAACCACATTTTCCTGCCCTTTAGGTATGCAGTGCTGCAACTCTAAATAGCTGCAAAATGTTGATGTGGCCTGTTGAGAACCACTGACTGCCATCTAAGCGTGCTGGGGAATCTTAGCAAGATACATTTCATCCTCCTTCTTGCAGAGGATGAGAGGATGCTCTGTTTGAAGCTTATCCACCTGTTTATTCACAAGTGACTAAAAATATTCTTGTTAATACAGATGCTGCTTCACACCATAGCCTCCGTTAAAATCCTGTTCATCCGTATCCCATATAGTTTGGTGGTTCTCATAATGTATTTTCAAAACATATGCCTATTCTATGTTACAATTATTAGTAAGAAACCTTTACAGATCTATCCCACAGCTGAAGCATGGGCATTCCTGCATCTGTGTTCAGACAGAGAAGTTATTTCTTCCAATCACTGTACTATTTTCCCTAGAAAAGGTGACATGCAGAAGGAACAAGGGAACAAAGAAAGGGAACTGCAGATCAATGTTCTTCTAAAAGACTCATGAAAAGCTTTCAGCCAAGGGAAAAGAGAAAGGGAACTGAATTCAATTCACTTTTGGGGTGAAGATGGTAGCCTAATAGTGGGCTATTAGAAGAGATTATATTCAAATCATTCTGTTTTGACCATCCTTAACCTAAGTATTTTCATCTCATGAAAAGAAAAATATTCATTGTTTTCTTGAGACATTTCTATGTTCATTTCTAGCCAAAGAAGTATTATGCAATAAACCACAGATTAATTGTAACTAAGGAAAGGAGTTTTAAAACTACATAGACCCCACAAATCTTGGGTAATAATAAGCCAGATATAACAATTATACACCCAGACCATCAAAAACACTGTTATACTTCCCATCTATGTTATTATGCAAACTAACATTTTCTTTCAACATTCTCCTTGCAATTGTCTTTCCCTCCCTGGCAGAAAGACTTGCTTTGCTAACCCTCAAATCAGAAGTAACATTGCAGTGGAAGGAAACTCCCACATCATCGAGTGAAAATTCCTGCTGTCATAGATAACTATGCCTGATAATCTCATGCACAAACTTCCAAGTCTACCTTATTCCCACTGGAAAGCCTTTCCAGAACCTCATGGCACTCATGGTCAGAAACTTTCCTCTAGTTTCCAGACTGAAGTTCTATTTCTCTGCAGTGCCTTCCCAGCCAGATGTATTTGCAGACAGCATCCATATATCCCTTCTCAGCTCTCAGGTTAAATAATCCTAGTTCTGTCTGTGCAAAATACATCTATTTTTTGATCACACTAAGAGGACCAGTTTTAGACAAACATTCCTTGACCTAATTTTCCTATAATTAAGCAAATATGTTTTCTCTATTCTTTTTAACATTCTTTCCCAGTTCTAATTTAGCTGGACATGCAGCGCTATTCTTTTTATACCAGTAGTGCCTACCTTGCAAAAAACAGCTTTATTCACTTACTAGTTTTTCTGCCCAGTATAGGTTCTCCATGTATTTCTAATATCTTTCTGATTTGAAAGGACCAAGCCTAGCTTGGGAAAGAGCTTTCTGGTAGCTTGTATACTGCTGGCAGAAAGAAATTCCCAGAGTCCTTCACAGTTAGTTCCCAAGTTCTTCAGTCTGGGATAAATACATTCACTTACTTCTTTAGCATGTTGGGTTCCTTCTTGAAACGATGAATCTTGGTCACAGAGTTACCTTTGCATCAAGTTCTCTTTTCATGTCTAAATGTTTCATGTCTAAATGATGACAAGGGGGTGTACTTTTATGAAGCACCTCTTTCAATGGACATTTGGCTGGCTACCATGCTATGTATCCATTAATTTGGACCTGCCCTTACAGTTTCCTCCTCTTTTTTCTCCCTGCTGTTTTCAACTTTTTGAATTTCATCATTATCCATTGCCTTCACTTTTCTCACCCAAGAACTCTTACAGATGTCATTTCATTAAAAAGTACTTTCCTCAGGTAACCCCTCAAGGACAGCATTAGCCTGCTGCTTATTCACACAGTCAATATATAAAACACCAAGCATGTGAACCCCCAAATAAATTCTACAGCCTTCTGTTTTGGCTCTCGCAGTCACCAGTTACTTGGATTGTTAATTTTTTCCTGTCCCTTTCAACAGCTGAATATTCATTAGCAGCAATTAAAGACAGGAAATCTAATCCCTTAACTACAAGCCCTTTGACCTCTCACCACATACAAATACAAAACTACCTTTAAACCACAAATGACAACTAGACCTCCTCATTAAGAACTGCAGCCTAGCCAGTGAACCTACAAATGATGAAGTGCAACATAATAAAACACTAAGCAACAAAAAATGCCAGTTAACTTACTCACAAAATACAAGAACTTTTTTATCCTCCACCAAGGTCAATTCCCATCCAGATACTCCAGTTTACTGTGCTCCCATCAGTGGGTTCTTTTATGATATGGAAAATCCAAAGTGCAGTACCAAGTATATAAAACTGTTGGGCATTTTTGGATACATTGCTTCATTAGATGGGTGAATTCATGCTTCTGTCCAAGTTTTCAACTACCTCTCAACAGCAAGCACAGGAGATACTGTGGACTCAGGACTGCAACCACATGGTAAAAAATATTAGGAAGATGATGGTAACTGACTTTAATAAGCATAGGTTAAACAAGGAATGTGTTACCAGTATGGAGAGAAAACAGGCAACTTTGGTAACATTTTTGTGCATACGAATGAGAAAAAATATAACCTAAGGCTCTATATATATAGTGTAGTGTACAGCCTAATTTTGTTTATTTATTGTTGCCATATAAGTTCCCATCTATGAGATGCTGAAACTTTCCATAGCAAAGCTACATAATACAAAGGACATTAATTCCTTTTCCTTCTTAATCCAAAATTAAGAACATTAAAATGCATTAAATTCAAGACATTATAATTTAAAGGGAGATTTTATAAAGGCTCGTTGGTAGTCAAGGCTATACTGGTATTTCCATTCTATTTTTTAAGTGCTTATAAATCAGCCATAAATGCTGCTCATTTTGGAACCTGCTATCCAAGTTTTCAAGCCACAACCAATCATTCATTATATCTTTTCTTGAAAATGTGATTCAGATCAATCTTTCAGCTGAGTGAGGTGAGTTTTTGGATGCCAGTGATCTGAAGCGTTGTGCCAGAAGGATAGAAAAAATGCATTATAATGAAGTTTTAATGTAAAACAGAGCTCTTGCTTATTTAAAATAATGCTTTTTGTAGTCTGCAAGAAAACAAAACCAGAATCCAAATAAATTACTATAGTTTCTTGAGCTATAATGTACATTTGTAGGTTTTGAAAACAAATGAAGAGCCAAGCCAGTAAAGCAGTGAGGACATCTTAGGCTTGCATAACTATTTCTCAGCTTCCTAGCTCCCACAGCTCCTAGAGCTACGTGGGGAGCTCTGTCTCCATAAAAGCTGGAAGCATGCAGCCTATGCATCCTCAGAGTACCTTTGCTTTGCAGTTTGTTGCCCTGCATTTAACAAAGCAATCTCCACTTTTCAGTGGCTGGTCACTTCCTAACTGGGCTTCTTCACATTTTGAACCACCTTACAGGTTGGAGTGAAAGAAGGGCATGAAGACTTGTCTTTTCAAGCTCCAAGCAGGCTGTTACAACAGATCCAGCAGTTGGGAGAGAAAGAGAAGATTAGGACCAGCTGCAGCACCCTCATCTGTTTGTCTACTTTATTGTGCTGCTCATAGACAAGCTCAGTCATACTGAAAAAGCTATCTTACTAGTACTTTAAAAGCGAAAGCCACTAGACCCAGAGAGGACACTTCTATCACCCAACTCAGCTTAGAGACATATTTTGCAGTCTGCAAACACACTAAATCTTAAGGAATTCTGTTAGTTCTTATGGTGAACTTCAGGTCAAAAAATCACAGGGCAAGAAAGGGACTGAAATCAAACATGTCCTGTCTCACTAAAACTTTTGTGCTTATTAATATTCTTTCTATAATTACCATGTATTACTGTTGGCATTAAGAGGCCTCCAAATGAATTTTGTCTCCACTATACTCAGTGCTGCCTGAATGTAATGAAAATAAGGGCCATAGCCAAAGAGCTTACATTTCAAATCCACTGATCAAAGTATACCAGCAACAATACTTAAACTTTCAAGGCTTATTAACATCAGAAACAAAAAATTTAAAAACCTTCCAGAACTGTGCAAGATGATCTTTTGCCTCTGAATCTGGATTAGTGTTCAGTTTGGAAGGAGAAATGTGTTTTAATAAAGTCAAGAACACTTTCAGCTCTCTATGGAGGCACGCATTGAAGTGATTAAAGAATGGCTCTGTGGGATAGCTAGCTTTCAACCGAATAGGTGAAGAATCTTATGCTGAGATCTTTTGAAATGGAACAGCAGCTTGGATAAATTGATTATGTTTTTCACAAAAATATAACACTACAGTTAACAGATTCTGACACAAAAAAAATAACATGCATGAAAAATAATACAGTTTCAGAACAGCCTTCAGAATTTTTTTATAATTCGCATTTGTAAATATCATGTTTATTTTATAAACATGTCAATATGGCCCTAAGAAATATTGAACTGTAGAGCTGGTCATATTATTATTGAGGATATGCTCTCGTTTATAGCCCTTTTTTTGCTGTTTGCAGCTTACTCTTGAGAGTAGTTTTAGTAGACAGTAGTTTATCTATGTACATTTCATAAACTATTTACTTTGCCTTTAGATCACTCCAGGTATTCAGTTGTTTACAATTATTGTTTCTATTTCTTGCCTGGGTGACTATTAGGGTTTTTGTCTTAAACAGAGTGCTGAATAGTTTCACTATTGCCTTGCAGCTATGAAGCAAGTTTTCAAGGTTGGAGAAGTGGCTATACTGAGGAAGATAAATCAGCCTTCAGCAGATTTTTTTTTTCCAGGAGAAAAAAAGTGTCACAGAAAGGTGCAAGAGTTGCTCAGAACACAAAATCCTCTTTCAGCAGGGAACTTCCTTCAAATCCCCTCAGGTCACAAGGATTTGTGTATGCCCAGTTTTCTTTAAGTATTCTCTAACCTACTCCCCTAACAGGGATAAGGCTTCCTAGCTCTGAACTTTTTATTTGGTCCCAAGGACATGGGACTCCTGAGGACTAGTCTTGCCAGTAAAGACCATAGTGAAGAAGACATCAAGTACCTTAGCCTTTTCTACGTTCTCTGTCACCAGGTCAGCAGCAGGTTCACATTTGTCCTAGTCCTCCTTTTGCTGCTAATATACGTGTAGAAGCTCTTGTTGGCCTTAAATCCATTGCCAAATTCAACTTCAGATGGCCTTAACTTTTCTAGCCCCATCCCTATGCTTTAAACTCTGTCTCTGTATTCATCCTGGGTGATTTAAGACCCTGCTTCCAACTCATGTATTTTTCCTTTTTTTTGTAATCTAAGTTTATTCAAATGCTTCTTGTTCACCCATGCAGGCCTCCTGTCACTTTGGTTTGTTTTCCTGCTTGTCAGGATAGATCATTCTTGAGTTTGGAGGAGGTGACCTTGAAAGTCAACCAGGTCTCCAGGACCCCTCTTCTCTTCAGGGCTGTGTCTCATGGGTTCTTCCAAATAGATCTTTGAACAAGACAAAGTCTGTTCTGAAGTTCAAAATTGTGATCCTGATTTTTGCACTGCTCCCACCTTTCAGAAACCTGAACTCCACATTTCATGGTCCCTGCAGCCAAGGCTGCCCCCAACCTTCATAGCCCTGACCAATTCCTACATGTTTGTAAGTATCAGGTCTGTCAGTGCATGTCCCCTTGTTGGCTCACCTATTACTTGTGTCAGGAAGTTACCATCAGAGCACTTCAGAGAACCTCCCAGGTTGCTTGTGTCCTGCTGTGTTGCCCTTCCAGCAGATGTCAGGGTGGTTAAAGTATCCCATGAGGACCAGAGCTTGCGAACATGAAGCGTCTTCCATTTTCTCTGTAGAAAAAGACCTGGGAGTCCTGGTGGACAACAGGATGACCATGAACCAATAATATGCCCTTGTGGCCAAGAAGGCCAATGGCATCCTGAGGTGCCTCAACAGGAGTGTGGCAAGCAGGTCAAGGGAGGTTCTCCTCCCCCTCTACTGTGCCCTGGTGAGACCTCATCTGGAGTATTGTGTCCAGTTCTGGGCTCCCTGGTTCAAGAAGGACAGGGAACTGCTGGAAAGGGCATAATAAAGGGCTACAAAGATGATTAGGAGACTACAACATCTCCCTTACGAAGAAAGGCTGAGGGACTTGATGCTTTTTAGCCTAGAGAAGAGAAGACTGAGGGGATATTATCAATGCTTATAAATACTTAAAGGGTGGGTGTCAGAAGGATGGGGCCGGGCTCTTTTCAGTGGTGCCCAGTGAAAGGACAAGAGGTAACAGGCACAAACCCGGACATAGGAAGTTCCATCTAAACATGAGGGGGAACTTCTTAACTTCAGACTCTTAAACATGAGTGGCAGACCACTGGAACAGGCTGCCCAGAGAGGTGGTGGAGTCTCCACCTCTGGAGACATTCAAAAGCCCCCTGGACACTGTCTTGTGCAACCTACTTTAGGTGAACCTGCTCTGGCAGGGCAGTTGGACTAGATCATCTGCAGAGGTCCCTTCCAAACTATTATTCTGTGATTCTGTGATTCTGTCTGCAGCAAGGTTCATCCTGATCTGTCTGCCAATAGCAGGGACCCACCACGAAGTCACCCGCTAATCCTAAACTGCAAGCTCTGAGCTGACTCATCATCCACCCCAGGACAGAGGTCCATGCAACCCTGCTGCTCTCACATGGCAAGGGCAACTCCCTGCCATCCCCCTGCATGGTCCTTCCTGAAGAACCCCTATCTATCCATGGCAGCACCCCAGCCTGACCCTCTGGTTCAGCCCAGATCTACCTTTGTGGAAACACAAACATGCTGTTAGACAGCTGAGCCATTCCCAGGGTTAAGGCACTATAAATTCTTGTCTAAGCTTTATGTCCCTTCATGAATTGAGGCAATTCAGAGAGCGGGCAGCATTCTTGTTAACAGTTCATTTTCTCTCCCCTTTCCATCTCCTGTCAGGAAACAACTTACAGGTCTTCATGACGGTCTTCTAGAAGAAATCATAGTTACTCAGAGAATTTAACAAACAATAATTCAAGGAAAAAAAAAACAACTTTGAAATGTTGTTGTAGCACCTGAAGTCAACATATAGGAAATTTCACTGCTGTGCAAGCACCCTCACTCATTGCATTTCCTAGTCCTGGGCTAACAGTAGTGGAGTGAAATAAGTGTTGTTTACTGTCACGGTTCACCACATTTACACATACTTTTTCCATCATAGTTTGGGTCAGTTCTCCATTTCTGAAGGGTGAGTGTTGTTTAATTCACTGCGAGCTGAGTCATGACCATTTGCCTGTATGAACACTATCTGAGCATGGCACACTCAGGAAATGCATCCGGGCTACTTCCTACATCCACATGTGGAATGTGGACGCTACTAACTTCATATTTCAAACTCTCAGAAATCTAGAGATATTTATGACTCGACAGCCTCTTAGGGGGACTTAAATGCACATTGTTGCACCGTTAAGTACTGACTGTCCCAAGAAAATATGGGAGTAAATACTCAGCCAATACTATCTCCCTCACCATGTATCAAGGAAACACATAAAAAAATTGACCTGAAAAACACCTGTTAGTTAGGAAAGACCAGCTAACTGCAAATAGCCAGCTAACTGAAAAGCACCTGGCTGTCTTGAGTGTTCCCAGCTGCCTATCCTCCACCATAACGCACAAGTGAAGCCTCTACGTGTGGATAAGAGTAACTTCTTGACTCATTAAGAGATTGGCTGCAGAAACCCCACTCACTCATACACAATACCAGCAAGGGATGTCTTCTCACTGCTAAGAACAATGACAACCACATCTAGCCCAGCAGTTACTGCTCTTGCTTATTGTGTTAACAACCTTGTGCACATGTATTTTACCAAGGATTACAGTTGTCTTGATACTGTGCAGAAAATACTCCTTCCTGGACCTTTTTCTATTCAAATATATGAAATTCACCCATTATCGTGAACATGGAAAACAGCAAGGAGTGTTGCAATTATACAGTGAAAGAGAACATAATTTCATTGATCCCAGCATCCTACCATCTGCTGCCACAAGGATATGGTGCTTCAGAGAAGAGAGAGACAATTTTCTTTCTTTGTCCCCCACTGCCTATTTACTTGCAACCTAAACCTCAAGTTTAGCAGTCCTTCTCACCTCAGGAAAGATTATTGCAGAAATTTTGAACTCTCTTAATTTAGTATAAGAGCTCTAGCAGTAACAGTTGTTATAAAACTTCAGAAAACATGTATTCCAATATTGTTCTGGACTCTTTCAAGCTGCATAACAGTCCCTCTGAGATTGGCTTGAAAAGTAAACAGAAAAGCAGGATTAATAAGTGAGCAACAGGTAATTTGTACACAATGGCAGAATGAAGCCTATCTAGTAACACAAACTGCTTACAGAATGATCCTGTGAAGACAAGTCAAAACATATAAAATAAATGTTTAATATTTTCTTATTAATGTCTACATCTTTTTCCTGACTGACTAAAAAGAGATGGCATTTAAAATGGATATATCCAATGAGCTCAACTCTGCAACTCTGCTGGTTTCTTGTACAGAGTGTAGTAATCCTAGACTGCAACTTTTTCTTGTTTGATCTTCAAGTTTTAAGCCAGAAAAGGGATCATTAAAGCATTCTCAAGCATTTTTTGGTCTTTGAATTCAGTCACATTTTCTACTTTCTATGGTTTAAATTATTCATAGCAAATTGTATAGGTTCAGGTATCAGCAAGTCATCAGCTAAATAACAAATTCAAAAAGGACTCTGCAGCCATTCTCATAATGTATCAGAGGCATCCTGTACCCAGGCAGGACCGATCACTCCTTTTCAAGTAAAATTTGCAGCTGAACTCAACTCATCCTTTAATGACTTTAAAGCCACTTGATGCTCTAAATGCACAGGTATTAGGTGGTTATGTTCTGTTAAAAATTTCTCTAAATCTGATTAAATGGCATTCCCAGCTGAAGTCAGTTGACTGAAGAATACATGGATCCCTTTATTCCAACAGTACACTCTGTCAAAAAGACCCTTTAGAAGGGATGAGGAGAGTCTTCAGGTATTGTCTTGGTTTTGTTTGTTGGATTCCTTTTTTTCATCAATCTTAATCTAAATTAATCTCAGGCACTAGCTGTGAACCTCCTTGGAGTGGTGTTCAGTTCACGAATTACATCTTCTTTTCTACATCCACTTTAACAGTCACTACCCAGTAATCCTCAACCTCTTCTCCCCATGACAAACAAAACGTAGCAGAAATGAAGCAAAATTTTGGCCAGAAAATCCAAACTGATGAAACAGCAGAGATTCTACTTATTCCCAGCAGTCCTGAGGCCAACCTGAAGATCAGTGGTGTAGATGGTTCAGATAGGGTACGTGGAAGGACCAGCTCAGCATGGGCAATCTCTCTGCACACCCTATGAGGACCAAGCAACTCAGGACACCTTTGGGCACCAGCAGGCTGTCTGCAGGCTGACTATATGTCAGCTCTGGAGACATGTGGTGGGCCACCATGCCAAGTTCATGGTCTCTGGACACTGGTCTGGCTGAGAAGTGCAGGCATGTGCACAAGCACCTCCCTAACACCTGAGAGTACACTGGGCTTGTGAGAGAAAACATGCAAAGCAAACCTCCTACCCAGAAGAATTTATGATCTAAAAGACTGGAGGGACATTTCAGTGTGTTTTATGTCCTGGGACAGGTTGCAGAGAGAGGGGAGAATGTGAAACAAAAGGTGAAAAAAGATATTTCCCATTGATCACTTTAACAGCACACAGCAACATCCATATGTCATGGATGCCTAACGCTTGTCTCTAAATAAGGTATTTATTTGGGAACATGGCCAGTTAGCCAGCTACCTGATCACACGTGGATGAAAGCAACTGATTTATGTGAGCACACCGGCCATTTATACACATAAATTGCACAGCTACTCACACTGTACACATCTGGGTTTGAAAGTCCAGATCTCATTTTGTAAAGAACTGGGGGAGGCCTCTGGACAAGTAATTGATAAGAAGTAAAATCCTTTTGATGTCAGATCCCAAGGGGCTGGGGATGTCCAGTGTAGCTGTGCAAGGTAACTTACAGGCAGCTCAGCAAGGATCTGGCCCGGTATAGCCTCCTGCTGTTTCCAGCAGTGACAGCCTAAGGCACACAAAGAGAAGCAGAGCATCAGGCTTACTCTGTTTATTAGTATTTTCTTGTATCCCATTAAGTCCATATTTTTCTCAAAGTCTTGTGTAGTTTTGAATAAAACACAAAATGATCTCCAAAATTAGACTGATCAATGCATAGAAAGCACTCTAAGCACTCTGTCTGCGTCTGACCTGTGACTGAATACTCACCATTATATTTAGCTCAACCATTTGCAAGTCTGTGATGTCAAAAAAATGCTCTACTTTGAACTAGTTTTGCAAAGTGCTCCTAAATTTAACTCTGAGTCAACACTGTATGACTGCACATTTAAGTTAACCTGCATAGTCAGCTTATAAATTTTTAAGAAGCTTTTTCTCCTCTAGCAGTGAATGTAAATCTGAGCTGTTTGAACAAAGACTCTAATTTATCAGTTATAACAATGAATGCACCTTTCTGGCTACTGCTTGAAATACACATTTTTCCGTTAACATTAAATGGATATAAATGACAAAAGTTATGTATAAAATGCAGAATAAAAATCAGAAGGCTGGAACATAGCCTGGTATAAATCACCAGCATCAGTGGTGTTATGCCCACTTTTTGTAGCTGAAGATCTGGCTGTTAGTTTGCAACTTCTCGAGTTACTTTTGTGATGTATGATGCTCATAATCTTTCCACCCAGTGTTAACTTTCTTTTTATTTAAAACAATGATAATACATTGTTCATGTTTTCACTCTGTCTGCAAACATGTCGCCTGTGCAGTCAACAAGTTTTGAACAATGGTTATTGGCATTAAAACTATTATGATTCTTCATAAGCATAGGCTTGCATTAGAATAAAAAAAAAGCATTGTCATTGCTTCTAGTTGTGGCCTACAATGCAGAAAGAAGATGAGAGGATTATTTTTTAAAAATGTTTGGGGGACAAGGTAGAATTAAGTAAATTAAATAATAGATATTCTATAAAAGACCTGCATGGAAGAAAAGGGCAGAAATGCATGGGGAAGAAAGAGATTAAGGAAGAGATTAGGGTAGTGATGGCACACTTTCTTATTACCATGTTCCACTATTTAAAGGATGGCTACAAAGAAGATGGAGACTCTGTTTTTACAAAGAAGCACATGGAAAAGATGAAGGTCTAAGTTACTCCTGGGGAGATTCTGATTATACACAAGATAAAATTTTTCACAAGGACAATCAGCCATTGCAATAATCTCTGAAGAGAAGTGGCGGAGTCTCCAACATCGGGCACTTTTAAGACTCAGCTGGACAGGGTGCTAGGCCATCTTGTCTAGACCATACTTTTCCCAAAAATGATGTCTCTTCCAATCTGATATTCTATGATTCTATGATATTTTTAAAGTAATGGTTAAACCAAAATCAACTAGCATGTGTTTTGTATAATGTCACATTCAGAATCACAGAAAAATGAGCAAATATTACCTCTATGGGAGCCCTCCTTCTTACAGTAGTAGTAGTAGCATTGTGTACTGAGCAGGCTTGTAGGATCTCTGTTATGAATTAAGGTCCCACTGAACCAAATGGTGTATAACAATGACCCCACAGCAGGGTTTTTGCAATGAAGAATCAGAATGAATACACCTCTGCTCCCAACACATGAGCCCACAGCTGGTGGATGCAAAAAATCCACCACAAGCAGTTTTCTCAACTCTTTCCTTCTCTACTTCAAGCATTTTGTGGTTGCAACAACTGCAAAAAGCAGGCTCTGCCTTTGCCTCGAATCCTAGTTCAAGATTTTCCTGTCAAATAAATGGATCCTATGTCTCAGTTTAGACCAGCTAAGACATTACCCTACTGGGTACATCAGCAAGCAGCATAGGCAGCTTCATTGCATTGATGGTCAGAACTGCATTTTTAAATCTCCTAAACATCTCCCCTTACTGTGCTTTGATTTGCACAACAGAGCTTTCTCAGAGCATGCAAACCAGATCTCTTTCACTGAAGCTAAATCCAAAGATGTGCTCCTGCCACCAATGAGCATTCAGTCTACAGGACCAGACTACAGTTAGCATGGAGTCCCCAAACCCACACGTAGTACAGAGGTCAGTGCAGGTTGTTTCACTCAGTAGATCCACTTCTAATCGAGCACACCACCTGCTAATGAAGGAAGAGTTATGTTCAACCACTGCACAAAGGGACAGTGACAAGTGGGGACAAGGCTGATTATAGTCAGCCAAAATCAACTGTCAAGCCCTAACAAGCTTGTGATGAAGTACAGCTAATGTAATTATCACCTTAGGGTCCACAGAGAAGTACACTGATGTAGTAGAAGACAAATGGGCTAGTAAGCAAGAGTCAAAGAGGTAAAAAGCTCGGATTTCCAAACTGAAGGCTGTGATCAAGTCAGCTGCATGGTAACAGTGAGAAAAAATGGAGTAAGTCACAATGCAAGGTAATGCAGCTCACAAAGAAGTGTAGGAGAGCAATTATTTGAGTAAGGAACTCAAAGACCATAGTTAACGCTAAATAAAATAGAAAATGGTAGTTCCTTAACTCCTTTGACAAAAAATAAACAAACCCCAAACTATTAGGAGAGCCATCTTTCTTTACCTTCTTTCCTTTTTCATCATGAAGGCTGCATGGTTTTTTCTACAATTCCCAAGACAAGGATGATGGGTTTTTCTGTTGACATTACTAGTGAACCACACATGAATTCATAACAGCTCCCATGTCCCAAGGAGACCACATAAGAAATTACCTTCATGCAAACATCTTTATTTTCCTTGATATCTGATACCATAAACCTGTTCCTTCCCTCACGGACCAAAGGTCTTTGGGGGAAAACAAAGTGGACGAGAATTTCTGCAGAGACAAAAAAGGTACAGTTTCTATGGAAGAACTTTGTAGACTTTTTTCTTACATTATAACAAGAAGAAAACAAACCCTAAAGCATTGCATTTGTAGGTCACCTTTAAATAGTAAATAACAAATAATTATACATACTCCATCATACTGAGTTCTGCATATCACATTGATGTTCCTCAGTGCATCTGTCTTTCATACTGAGGGCACTCATCCATCAGCTAGTCATCAACAAGCCTGTCACATGGGGATGATAGAAGTTATCTTCAAGGTAAGTCACTGACACTACTTAATTAAATATCTTGAAATATTGCATATTATTTTGCTATACCACCACTGGTGACAATGGTAATTACATGGTGATTCCCACAAACAGTTTATGAATCTTCAATTATTGTACTACTAGCCAGATTTGACATGATTACTGCTAGACTGTAATGAATTATTTATAGTTAAATATCTGAAATATTCAACCACCTTTTCTGTTTATAAGTTATCCAAGATTGTCCATTCTTAAAAGTTACTCAGGTTGTTTTTGCAAAATGTCCAATGACTAGGTGTTTGAAAAATTCCTTAGGATTTTGACTTGGTAATTTCCAAGGTAACAGAAAGTTGCAACACAGGCCTAACTCATAGTCATTCTAAGTGTTTACAGAAAAAAAAAGTACATCTATAACAACGTATTTCGAGTAATAAGTATTTGATTTTATAAGCATTCATAAGAAGTGTGAACTCAGGGACGTGTATTCCTCACGTTTCCATTATCTTCCTCCTCAAAGGGCATATAGATGCAGCAAGTGTTGCTTTATTAGGCAAATGTGGGGCCTGTTTCACAGTCTGTCAGCAGACACACTCCCCTTTGCAGGTTATAGCATCTGGAACCCACTGCAGAATTTACAAATTTCCAGATTTCCAAGGATGACAGTGGATCATGTTTCTGCCTGTCCAACTCCTTCCTGAAGTTTCAGTGCAAACCAGAACCTTCTTCCAGGGAGCTGACAGCCGTAAAGCATTTTTGAAAATATCATAAATACTTTTGTACCACTGCAAATCATAGCATTTTCTAGCATTGTTAACATTAAGGTGCTATTTCTGACCAAGCAATTTATTGATACTGTGTTACGTTTGTTCCAAAGGGATCTTGCAATTTCTCCAGAGTTTGCTTCCTGCTGTGCCTTCCACTGACAAATGCAGTTCATCCCACGGTGTGTCACAGACAAGGCACTTTCCGGGAAGTCTAGCAATGGTGTGAAGGATTTCAGGGAGACATTAGCAGACATGAAAAATATACAACTTATTTTACTTAAAAGCTTGAAAATAGTTCTATGTTCTTAAAAATTAAAAATTTCATTTCATCCCCTCTTTTTCACTAATTATAATTGCAGGACATAAATCCACACTAGTGTGCCTCAGAGTCTCCTCCAGATATTTTGTTTCCATGTGCTGTAAGGCTATTTTCTCCTTTTAATTTCCATCTCTCTTATTCTCGCTAACTCCCAGTATTTGCTCTACCACATCTCTGCTAAGCTCCAGGTCCCAGCAGACTCTCCTTCTCCAGTTTTTTATTTGCTTTAATACGCTCCCTGCCTGAAAAAAAGTGTTATCTGGTTTTCTGCTCTTCCACTAATTTTCTTCTCCTCTTCATCCTAAACATCACTATTTCTTGAAGCACATTGAACCACCTGAATATTTAACTGCCGCGACAAAGCCTCACCTAAGTATTTAATATATCTTTTTCATTCCCTTTGAAAAAGGGTCTGATGTTTTTCTACTTCATGACTAAATTACCTATATAAACACATCTCAACTACCCTGCCCAATAAGGATATCTACTTTGCCCATGGATGTTACACCACAGAGTAATCAATATTAGTGTCTGCTGTCCTGGTTCCTCAGGCAGCAGTTGTGAAGTCCAGCCATCATACTTCACCAGACCCTGAACCAGACCCTTAAGGGTCTCTCTGACTTTTATGAATATGGCTCATCCCTGGAAATTGTTAAGAGACAACAGATGTTTTTCTGAAAGAGATCGTCTAGATATCTCCTGTGCTAAACCAGTCACACTCCATGTTCCTAATCCCAGTACCTTTGCCACAATGTCTGTTTTTACTTTACATAGAGCACCGTGTTGTACTTCATGGAGTAAGGCAGGGAATACTTATCACCTGCAGAAGTGTTATGATCATTTCCTCCTGACATTATGTTATCAAGTGATATAAACTATGATGAAATGTCATCATTCAAATACGGTAACAAAAAGGAGTCAACTTCAAACATGAGCTGACTAGAGTACATAGAAAACACCCCCACTTTATCAGCAAATAGTGGAAAAGTATTTGATAATTTATGTCATAGCATACAAAGTCTCTGAAGTCATACATTATTCATGGAAAAAGTCATCTACTTTGTGTCTTTAAAGAAGACACATTAAAAAGTACAATGTTAAAAATAGATGGCATTTTATTGGAGATCATAATTATTTTAAAAGTTGGCAACAGGGCTTTTTAGTTCCTGAAATGACCTTTCAAGATGAAATGAGGAAAAGAAAAGCTGTTCTGAGGAAGAAGCCTTGAAAAACTCCAGTGCCTAAAGAAGGCATTCTTCTTTAATCTGAATTTTAATATATTCTCCAATGACAACAGAGGCCAATACTTCACAATTAGAAGTATTACTAAATAGCAGCATAGGTCTGTTGAACGACACAGCATTTGGAACCTCATTGTGGCCAAAATTGTCATGATACATCTATAATTTGAAAATCCAAACATCACCTGGGCAGTAAATGAGAAATGCACAAATATATTCAAGATCATAAGTATGACCAGAAAGCAATCCCTGAATACCATTTACATGTCTCAGTATTTCTACATATATTATCAGTAAACAGATCTGCTTTCATTTCCCTTAATCAGTGTTCATTCTTCTGCTTACTTTCCTCCTAAGCAAAGACCATGCAAAAATATTGATAGTGTTACACTTCAAATCAACAGTAACAGCGTAATCAGAGCTGGAAAAATAATTGGCCAAAATTATGCAAGAAAGCAGTTAGCAATTCTGGATTACCTTTTGACTCTCTCCTCCCCACCCTTCTGTCATTTTTTCTGTGGTACTTTATGTGTGGTCAGTCTCTGGTGCAGGTGCTAGAGCTCCACGTGTGATCTTCTATAGCATTTATGGGGCAAGCCAAGCAAGGATGAAGGAGAGAAAGTGCCAGCCACGGGTGATCAGGATGCTGTGCAAAGATATGATGCCAACCAATTACTTTAGCTTTACCATTATTCATTACCTGCCTAAAGCACTGTCAGCTCCTCAGAAGTGTTGCAAAGGAGATAGGACCCAAAGAATATTAGCAAAAGGAATTAGTGAACTCCCCTGTTAAGGCCAATGCCAGGTTCAGAAAGGATGTTAAGTGCCTTGTTAAATCCTGCTGAGGCTGGTGGGATTGAAAAAAAAAAATGCACAAATTTAAGCATACTGTTAAATGCTTTCTAGACTTAAGCTGTTACTGCTTTGCTGACTAGTGCCTTGTTCTTGGAGGCCATTTGATTCTTCAGGGGCACTGCAAAAAGAGGCATAAGTCTTATCTAGTGAATACTTAATATCCCTATTAACTGCAATGATCAGGGTGGTAAACTCTATGCAGGCAGTGGAGACAATGTACAGGCAGTAGGCACAGCATGTGTGGCTACAAACAGATATTACAGCACCAGAATAACTTTAACTTCTGCCTTCAAAAAATACCACAAATTCTATATTTCATTATTCTTAGGAAACATTCTGCATGAAAAGTATAAACATGACTTTAATGCAACAATATTGCATTGCCAGCTCTTAGCAATGGGTTTAATTTTAACTCAGGAAAGCCACAAACACAAATCAAGCTTTTTGTGTCCCTTTGCATTCTTATGGTTACAAATGAGATTTCCAGCAGCTTAAATTCCAGTGTATGGTGGCGGCACGTTAAATCACTAATTACCTAAGTAGGTAGCATAGTCTAGCTACCTTCTGGTAGAAAAAAAAAATATATATATATAAATCTGATTGAAACTCTAAGCTGTGGTTTGTATCTTTTTAAAGAAATCCCATCTGTTAATTTCCACTCCAGAACACTCAGAAAAGCTTGAAAGAAGGTAAAAAACCCTAAAACTAAAAATGTCATTGCAGTAGTAGGAGATGGGTTTACCTCCCACTATGTTTTAAATTCAGTACTGCAGTTCTGGCCCTCAAACTCATCTTGTGCAGTGACAGCTGCAATATTGAACTCACACAAGTTTGGGGAGCCAAAACTTTACGTTCCTTAGCATAGGTCAGAGCACAGCTAAAAAAGATGCCTATAGGGAGTGGTTAGGAAAAAGGGCAGCTGAAAGTAAAAGGGCACTTAGGCTTTATGAGAGAGCATGAGGCTTTGAAAGGAAAAAAGTTATCATTTAAAAAAAATAAACAACAAACAAGTCATAGAACAAAGAAGTTGTTTCTCCTGTTATTTGTGTTAGTGTCTGTGCCAGGGAGAGCACTGTGGTCTCAAGGGTCTTCACACTAAGCACTGTTTAAACACACAAGTAGTCCCATCCTTAGAAAGTTTTCAGTCTAGTGACTTTCCACCTCTGCCTTTCACAAATATTGTAAAGCTATGCCTCCTCATTTAATGGCAAGGAAGCACTGTCAAACTAGATAAAGCAAAATTCTTGCTGAGCTTACCATCCCTTTCAGAACACATTTTATAATCCATAACAATAAAGTATAATTTATGCATTTTTATCAAACTCTGCATTATTTTAATAACATCTGCAAAGATTGGATTGCAATATGTTCTGGGAGATATTGTTTTGCCCTGAGTTCATAAAATGTTATATTTTTCAGTTAAATTTCCTGCCACAATTTCATCTGCAGTTACCAGTAATTTTTCATCTATTTTGCCAGATCTCATTTCGAGTGGTAAGAGTTCTTAAAGCCAGATGGTTTGCAAAACTTTCTTCAATTGGCTGTGAATACAGGCAGGACAGAACCAATGACTATGGCTCATTTATTTAGCTTCTTTCTTAAAAGGACATATGTAAAAGAGACATCAAGAAAAACAGTCTTTTCATAAGTTTTTTATCTAAGTAAACCCTGCCCTGGTGGAGGACTGTGCTAGAATATAAACTTTTCCAATATTTCTATCAAGTATCCTAAAACAGGTTTCCCACTGAAATATTAACTATCTGCTGTTCTTAGGAACACAAGGAAAAAGCAGACACCTGGAGTAACCACTTGGATCAGTTTATTTCAACAGTGAATAGGGGCATCCTTCATCCCTGCCCAAATTACTGATATATCTCAGCAGTTTCTCACACTTTCATGCACTGATAGGACTTCCAGGGACTATCCCTTGTTTCTCTGTGCTTCTGCTCCAGGGCTCTTCCTTGAGACATTCGGGCAAAATTTCTCTGTCCTTCTAAGCTCCTGATGAAGTGGACTGTGAAAAGCGACTGAGGTCAATGACTGTTAGCAAAGTGGCCAGGTCATTTCCATGAAAGAAAGAGAATGCTGGTAGTCTGTTCTGCTCAGATGAAACCACCTGGGACCAAAAGTATGCTTGCCCTTGGATCAATACTTCAGGCAATGGAATTTTCAACAAAGTCAGCATAGAAGCCAAAGTTACATTTGCAATGAAAACTTATGCAGGGCAAGGAGCCTAACTCTCAGTTTCTGAGCAAAAGTCACTGTCCTCAGCCTGTTCTTCCAGGAAATGCTCAGAACTGAACAGACTCACCCTTTATTTGGGGCTATCTAACCTGAACTGCATAGTGAACCTATAAGGATTTTCTTTCTAACTCAATCAGGACTCCACCAGAACTCTAACAGAAGAGGCCTGTGGCATGCTAGAATAACAAGCTCTTTACATATTAAACTTATCTGTTCTTGAGAAGTACTGAGGCCTCTTTTCCATGTCTACAGCTGATGTTTTCTGTTACTCACCTACATTTTTAAGCAGGACCCATGTCTTGTATCACAGTGAAAGCACATGTGCTTTTAACTCCTGTCTCACTTCCCCTACTCTCTGTTGCTAATCCGACACTGCAGCAAACAAAAACCTTGCTTAGGGGACTAGGTTTTGTCTTCACACTAGTGTGCATACATCAAATTTGTGCACTGTAATTAAGGAAGGATTAGCTGGTAGTTTGCATTAGCTGCAGACACAACTTCAGAAAATAAGCACTTTATTATAGAGGTAGTTAAAACAGCTGCTTTGTTTTATGACTCATACAAACAAGTATAGGAGTCTTTATTGTTGTAATAGAAACTGTAAGAATTGCAGAGCTAATGTTATCTTCAAGAAAACTGTATTAGGAATTTTTGAACCACTGGAAATATAAAAATGAAACATTTTCTTGCCCTTTAAGACATGTGCTCCACATTTCTTTCATTCAACTATAAAAATGCATACATAAATATGTTTATAAAGAGGTAATTCCATCCCTGAGTTCTGAGTGCCTATAAACCAAGGCACCAACTTTGCTTCACTTGTTACAAACATCTTATGATCAAGTTACACAACTAGGCATATATATGTGGTTAAGCCCATCTAAAATTATGTGGACTTAGGAAAACATGTTTGGAATGTACTGCTGGTATCCAAAAATGTAAAGTTATAATATCCCAATAGTATAAACAGAGAGTAGGAATTTATATTAGGTAATATACTACAATAAGGTCTCACAGGCAGAGAGCAAGAATAGGTTAAAATGTTGAACAGTGCTAGGGTAGGTGAGGTAGAAGACGAGTTTATGAGGTGACAGCCCCTTATTGCCTGAACTTATCTAGAGGTGGGTGGAGAAAAGAGTTCTGTTTCACATGGGGCTTCAGCACTTCAAAATGTATTTGTGCTCCTAGCCATGTTTTAGCTTCCATCAGCAAGAAGGTGGCAAGGCTGGCTGCAGGGTGACCTACCAGGACCACTAGCTGCCTCAGAGAGAAGACTCTAGAAATACCCACCAGGGGAACACATGGACTTCAAGGGAGAGGGGGGAAAACTGAACATATACACATATAAATGCACATATGCACACTGCCAACTGTAAAGGGCTGCCATTGTTCTTGATCCTGCTGCTTTATTCCCACCGTAAAAAAAATTATGAGACCCAAGTATTCGTACAGCATTTCCAGAAATTTAATAGACTGTATAGATTAAACTCTGAGGGCCAAGCTCTGGTGTCAGATACACCCAATGAAACCCCATCTAAGAACAGAATTTGGCTCAGATTTAGCAGGCAAATTAAAGTTTTTTTCCAGTTTCAGAAGAAATGCAAGTATGTTAAGCTTATAGGCACTGGTAGGAGAATAAATCAATTTAAGTCCATGTCACACCATTCTTTACAGTTTTGTAACAAGGTGTACTTTGTTAGATTTTAATCTGCATACATTTGAGACAGCAAAGCTCTTCAAAATCATCTTTTAATGGCATCGCAATTTATAGACAGTAACTAATTTCAAACTTCATAGCACTTGGCTTTTATGATTATTTCAAATCATTTAAATGCAAATGAATTTCCAGAGAGAGAAAACATCAAATGCCCTTGAGTGGCAACATGTAATAGAACTGCGAGCAGGAATCACAGTAGGAATTTGAAGCAGTCTGATAGGGTTTGACGGGAGGTCTGTATAAAAGTGTTTGCCTAAATCCAATTTACATTTCATTTCACATTATATTCTATTTACCCATTTTGTCATTTTAATATGACTTATTTACTTAATCCTGTTCTGAAATCCAATCTACTATCATGAGCAAATGTGGAATTCTGGTCAGGATAGGACTTACAGCTATTTTGCATTTTAGGACAATGGTAATATATTTTCTAAAATAGAGCTAGCTCTCTTTTTCCCTGCAGTTAATAGCATTACAGTACCATGCAGCCAAAAACATTTGTGCATGCCTTAAATAATTATATTTCTTTCAAGCTAAGCAATTGTTTGCCTACTGACAGAATAATATTTCCTAGGAGACATTGCTAAGCTACAGTACATACAAAATATTTGGACACAGAGTGCTGAGAAAGATCTGAACTATTCTTAATGTGACTGCACTCGCAAGGATGAGAACCCTCCTAGAACTCCCCACTCAGCAGCAGGTACAACAAAGCATGACAGGTTGGGTTTTTTCCTGCCAGCTGGATTTGAAGGAGGCAGCAAGAGCTGGTCTACCTCTAGTGCTTCCTGTGCCTTTGAAATAAGCATTGCAGTGAAGAACCCAACCACAACCATACATCATACCTTGGTATCATCCACCCCTCTGTCAACATCCAGGCTTTATGTTAAGAAATGGACGTGTCTTTTTTTTGTCCTGAAAAAACACTCTCTGACCATTTGCTACCCAAAAGTGACCAAATGCATTCTGCCCTGCCATATCCCAGTGCAAATTCTGCGCTAGAATTTACAGCAAGCTAAACTATGTTTTTTAGCATTTGTACAGAGACGATTCTGCAGTTTGCACAGCTTGCAAGGGTATTTGACCATGGCATGTGCCAGACTTACATATGTAACCAAGGTATATATGTCTGTCTGAGGAAAGGCAAGCTCTAGTGACCAGGCAGGCCCTAACTTTTCCATGCATCTTTTTTCCAGGCCCAGTATCTGAATGAAGAGGCAAAACTTTACCACAGACACACTAATTCCAGCAAAGGCTATACACAGTATCCTGAAGACCTCCTCATTTGCAGCAGAAGAGAATGGGGGAACAACATGAGTTTGTGTCGTTGTCAGCACCTAAATATTTTCTTATTTCATAGAGATGAACCACACTATTTAAGACTACTGTAACAAAGTCTAAAATTTAGATCTCACGTTTCCAAAATCTGTATTTTTAAAGGTAACAGAAGACACAAATACCTTTAGATACTCAGGGCTATTCATCAGTCTCTGTCACACTTCCAGCAATGTAGAAATGGTTTGCAGAAATCCATGAATATTTTCATTTCTTATCAGAAATAAATTACTGATACAGTTGGTACAATGTTTGTTGGTGAAAACGCCTATAGTCAAGCAAATTAAGTGATGGATTTGAAGGAAAATAGGAGTAAAATATTGAGCTTGGGATAGAGAGATTACTAAAATTGTGCTATTCCAACAGCAGCCAATTTCACAATCAAGATGTCTTTTCTGTTGCAAAGGCAATTTTTATATGCCTCCTGCACATAAATGTCACTATATTGTTTATCATATGTTTCTTTCTCATTTATTTCATTAATTTTGTGTACATTCTCTGTGAAGAGAATTCTAAGGAAGTACATTTATCCTCTGTTCTGAGCAATTTGTCTTTTGCAAGGGCAATGTAACTGCGTAAAAGCAATAATACACGGCCTTTTATCATAAACTTATCAGCGCTGTTCAAACATCTTGGCAGTTCATTATATTTGAATAAGCTAACTGCTGGGTTAGATTTGGACCTACAGTTTGTCAGGTTAGTTGCTATTTTTTTTCTTTTTTCAAATTTCATGGAAAGAGTTACTCAATGACTCATATTAACTAGTGGTGATCAGACAGTAACAAACATCCAATAAGATCTTGAGTCTTTATAACTGCTAGGTACATCTCTACCAGCAATTAATACAGCCTCCCAGTTGGCTCCCAGATCTTGGTGACTGATTATCGCTCTTTCATCACTGTGCATTTGTTCACAAGCTCTGCCTGGGAGGTTTCCCTTTGAAAAAACCCAGGGTGAGGTCTAGGGGAATAGTCCCTTCCAGAGGCCACCATCATAAAGTCGGATGGCCAGGCTGTAGAAAGTTTTTTTCTCAGTTCCCTGGTCTTTCTCCAGCACTATGTGCCCATGCCTTCCCCCCCATGCCCTCCAGCTGCACTTCAGGGTATGCGGGTTGGAGGCTCTGCCCCTGAGCAGCATAGCTCCAGGCCAGCCAGTACCATTTCACCATGTGGTGGGGTAAAATCAAGCACTGTAGACAAAGTCATTATCTGCTGAGATCATCAAATCATAATTTCCTGAGGTCTGCAAAGTACAATGCTCAGTACAGTAGGGGAGATGTCAGTCCCTTTGCCCTAAAATTATGCTGCACAAAGGCCATAAAGGGCATCTTCTCAAGGACACCTCTGAATCCTGATCTCAGTCTCACTGGTTTCAAATAGACTCAGGTTTCACTCGGTTCTGTGCTAGTGTACCACTTGCACACTGGCACCATTCAGCTGACTTCAGGGAAGCTGCCCCAGGTATTTGCTAAGTGCACTTATCCAGATCCCTTGAAGACAGGTGAAGTTTCTCAGTGGAAAGCTGAAACCTATTGTAAGAAACTTTTATAACAGTAGAAACCAATCTTAAATAAAATAGGTGGAACCTAAATCAAACCAAGAATCTGTAAGGAGACAACATAACTCACTTTTCCTTATTTGCACACAATATTGAATTCTCCTACTACTTTTGCTTCCATGGAGCAGGG
This sequence comes from Eurystomus gularis, assembly GCA_013400335.1. Lineage (NCBI taxonomy): Eukaryota > Metazoa > Chordata > Aves > Coraciiformes > Coraciidae > Eurystomus > Eurystomus gularis. The sequence continues at coordinate 109,369 of VZZY01003903.1, read as the reverse complement.
GGATGCTTTTGGTAATATATGAAAGTCTCTATTTTAACATTTATTTCCTTTTCTGTGACGGAATAAAGCTTTTCCATCATGGAACCGTTGCTACTGTTTTCTGAATTTAAATATGGATGTTACATGGTAAAAGAAATAATAGAAAATTTCACTGTGAATGAGAAAGTGGAAAAAGCCCCTAGACTTTAGGTAATACACTTCATACACTTACAGTGCACTTCAAAGCCGAGAAACACTAGTATTAACATAAGAACAGGTGCTTTGCAGACATCTGATACAGTCCTTCCAAACCTGCTGAGTGAACTGGTTTTTTTCCTATGTTTCTTAAACAGCTCCTGCCCCGGATAGCTCAGTATCAATAGATCATTTTATGCGTGACAAAACTGCTTTGAACAAATCCTATATTTTTAAAGCAAATACTTCAGTGCCTTTTATATTACAGGAAAGAAGGGAGAAAACACAACAGAAATGCAATTGAACTATGATCTTCAAAAAGTAGCATGACTGAGAGACAAATCTCTAATTTTACAACTGGACAAACAATAGAAAGAGAAGGGAAGATGTAACAGTCCCATTTCTATCCCATAGATTAAATGTGATGTGGTAATAACATAGATTGAAGGGACATATATTGTAACAGGGCCAGAACTGAGCAAGCGTCTCACCTTACCACAATGTGAGATCAAAAATAAGGCATGGGTTCCTGTACAGGACATATACATGTCCCGTGTGTATACTACATCATTTACAAAATATTCATTAACATTTCAAGCTGACATGAAAATTAGTGGCTTAAGAAAAATATCAACTTGCTGCTCTTCATGGCAAAGATCTCTGCAGTGAATACACTACTGAGATTATTACCATCTCACAAAACGGTTACCTAGAAAAAAATGACAATTAACCTTTAAAAAATATATTATATGTGAAATCTAGCTCTGTATATATACTCATGTGACTCTACACATACAAAAATAGGTGTTTAGGAGAAGAATTAATATTCAATATCTGGCCAAATAGTCAACACTTTCCTCCAGTATAATCATCTTTTAAAACACGTTAGGACATTTTTTCAGGTCAATCACAGTTTTCAGATAAGCTGTAATTTAAATCAGCTCCATTCTGTATCTAATATGGATGTTTCACTGAAAAATAATTAAAACTAACCACACTACTTGCAACTCTTCGCCTGTCAGAAACAGACCACTGTTGTGCATGCACATTGTTAATCTCATGGAAGGAAACATTGCAGAAAAGACAAGGAGGTGACAAAGTAATAGCCCACAGTGGGTGATTTGAAGAGTTATAATAAAGAGGCTCTCCCTGCTCATGCTACCTTCATCTTACCTGAACTCTTCCTATTTGGTGACTCACTTTCATTCCCTGCACCACCCTTTAGGCTAATAATGGAAATAGATAGCTCTCCTGGCAAGCAACAGAGAGTATATGAGAGCCATTGACTGTATCTGTACTTTCTCAGCAGCAAGATGGTTCAGTTTGTTCATCAAAAGAGTCTCAGCTTGTTTAATCTTTTTATCAGCCCTGCTTCCCTCTCAGGCTTGCAAAGACTCCTGCTCCTTAAATTGCTGCCTCCATCTAAGCCAATGCAGTACCTATTTCCCCCTTCTACTGAATGATGTTTCAATGCCAAAGAGAGGGAACATGAGAGAGAGAAATAATTTTGGCACTTGTTCAGGTTGTTTTGGAGAAAAAGAAGGGAAAAAAATCCAGACTGCCAATGGGGATTTCCTCTGTAATAAGCCAGATGGCATCATAGGATGCTTGGGGAGACTGTTCCTGTCTAATTCTCTTCAGTGGAAGAAACTGCCAAGGCCCAGCTTTTGTGGTGAAACCAGTGACTAGCTATTTTATATTCTTTCTCTTTGCTGTGCATACTGTCCCCACCTGTCACTACCGCCATTCTAATGCAGCCAATGCCCAAAACAAGCTCCCTCCCCTCCTCTCTCTTCCTCACTCCTAGACTCCAACTGATATTTCCCTTCTGCCTGTACCAGCAACATGGCTGCAACATTTGCTTTACATCCCAGTGACTTACAAGCTAATTTCTTCCTCCAAGTGCAAAATATTTCACATAAAGTGGGGAAAACCAGCTGTGCAATTTCTAAAGGTTGCCATTCTGGCAAGGGACCAAAGAAGGGATCGACGCAGTGAAATGGGGAGCTAGCGCTCTGTAAAACACAGGCACTCAGCAGCACAAATGTCAAGAGGGACAACCTACTTGAAATGCTGGCTGGGGTTACAAGGCTTTTTGAAAATTTATTTATATTTATAAATTTTAACCTTATACGTATATATCTGCTTCAGTATTTTTCTCTTATCTGCAAAACTTTGGTGTTTCTGCTGCATTCTGAAATGTGGACTCAAACTCTCTGCATCTCACATGGATAGGAGAGACTGTATTCCAGAAACACGGAAAATCTTATAGAAAATCTGTATGTGATTGCTGCAGGGTTTTTGGTTCCTTAGAGTCAGATCTATAAGCTGTCTGCCTGCCTTTAGGCAGTGTATATATCCAGTGAATGGAATAAATTGCTTTTCCTGTCCAGAAGTAGTCCTATCTTGTATTCAGCATGGAGCAGTTAGATGCAAACTCAGTCTTTGCTCAGAGCAAAGTAGCATTTTCCCACTGCTTTCTGAAGCTGCTTCTTCCTTTCTGACATGGCTCTCTGTCTCCAAGTAATCATCATGTGCAGATATCACTGCTGCAGAGTGAAGGAATATAGCCCAGAGTATCATTTCTTACAGGCAATAAAGCTGCTAATGGCTGCTGTAGCAAAGGCACTTACAAAACTTTGCATCCAGTGTGCTGGTAGGAACGCACAGAGCTAATGGAGTGATGTAGGTACAAGGATGTACAGACAGCTGCTAGTCTGTGAAAGCAGGACTACAAGAGTCATAAACATCGCAACAGAATCTGATAAGCAACATGTTCATTGATACACTGTCCACTGGGATAATCTAAAGAGAATCAGAAGTCATTTTCTTTATCTAGGTACAAAACAGCAGAAATAAGGCTTAAGGATTTTTCTAAGATGTAATATGTCATGACTTCTTAGAAGTAAAGCCATGCAGATAACTGCCTCATTGTGAAGTTGATGAATGTCTCAAGATGTATCATTTTTTTCAATTAAACAAAGATGTACCATTTCCAATCACATTTTTGGATGAACAACAATAGTCGTGGGTTTACTCCTTTAATTTATGAAGACAAATCTGAGGACTTGCAACTGGGAAGTGAGGACCAACCTCTCTTTCCTCTCCACAGCAGCTTTCCGTGCATCTGAGAGCAGAAGAGAAACGAAAATGGTGGTAGGTCTAGTCCCAAAGCATTCTGGGGAGACGGGGGAGAGCCTCCACATACACTGCAGCTGAGACTGGGGACACACGTTTGGCAGAGAGGGTCTCTTTGCAGCACTCATCAGGGCAGGCTGGTCCATAGAGGAGCTGGATGCTGCTCCATGCAGTGGAGCAAGACAATGGGGTCTCACACTGACCAGCACACCATTCCCTCAGGGGCAAAGCCCAGACACCCCCATCAGTTCCCTGTGTGGCCCCTGTGCCCTCAGCACTGTTTTTCTCTGCTCCTCTCCTGCCACATTACTTTCTCTTGCAGGCACAGCTGTACAACCCCTCTGCTGTGGCCAGGCTCCCCTCTGATCTGGCACTCTGCCTGTGGCATGGCAGATTTCAGCTCCCAGAAGCACTCTCTGGGGCCAGGGCAAGCTGGAAAGCAGGATTTCTTGACACTGCTCTGTCTAATGCTAGAAGAGAGACTGGCCAAGCAGAACTGATGGAACCTAAAGATAGCTTAACACCAGCTTTTGCTGTGTGCCTCCCTCATCTACAAAGTGCGTAGCCAAAGCATAACCCAAAACTCGAGCCAGTGCATTTAAATAGGGCAATAACAACAAAGCCTTTTTTTTCACTCCCAGCTGTGTGTTGAATATTGTTTCATTTTTACAACCACATCACTATTCGGTGCAGATCACCCAGCTCCGTGGTCAGTGATGCCTGCCGTGGTCTCGAGGGCCAGTGTGAGCTGGTGCTGCCAGTAGCCTGTGCCTACCTCTGCAGGGGCTTTCCTGTGCTCCACATGACCCCACTTAGTGCCTTGGGAGCACACCCAAGGGCAAGAAAAAGAAATCCTTCTCCTCTTGAACAACTTTTAATCCCTTTATAGAACATTCCAGACTGACCTAACTTTAAGTGAAGTGTTTATTTCCATTCTGGTGAGCTTTACCCTAAAAAGCAAGGTCAGAATTTGCCCAAACTCAGGTTGACTTGGGTCAGGAGTTACAGACATGAGCTGGGCAGACTTCATCAGAACAATGTGTTTGTGCATTCTCACAGCATCTTGGTTAATTAGACAATGAGTGGTATATTTTATAATCAGGATAATAGGAATAGCTATATACCAGTAAATTTGTGGGATCCTTCTGGGATATTAAGGGAAGATGCCAGTATCAGTATTCATTTAGGAAAGCTGTATGTTTTACCTCCAAAAGGACCCTTTGGTAATAGCTGTAAAATTCATGTTGTCAATTCAATAAGATAACGTCTGTTTTCAAAGTGTATACATTTCTAATAATGTCCTCATAATATTCAACAGTTATGAATCCTTCCATACTGCAGGCATTTGTGTGTCCTCCTTCATAAAAAATAGTGAAGATTTAGGGGACACTGACCATTAAATGTAAAAGAAAGCCTTATGTTGAGAGAGTTTCAACTACAAGATTATAAAAATAAGCTTTCAGGAAATCTTGAAGCGTAACATTTCTGAGGCAAGAGAAACCTTCTGTGGAACACAGGATTTTTTAAATTTAGTATAAATGGCAGTATCTACTATCTGATTGTATTTTTGAACTGGGCTTTCCTATATATACCCATCCATTAAAGATATTCATTAGACCTCTTATCTTGATAGCATCTGCCTGACACCTGTGAAATACAAAGTCTCTCACAGAAGCTCTAATGCAGTGAGAGGAAGTAGCTCAAGTTGAAGCTGCAGTATCACAGTTTTTAAACTGCAGCCTCGCTGCTCTGACAATGCACATAATTTTGATGTGTGAACATAGTACCATGAGGCCTCTTATCAACATGATCACTATGCTAGCAAAAGTTTAGAAAACTTCAAAGCAGGCTGATAAATTTCCATAAAAGTGTTGCCAGCCCATAATAAAGAGTTCTCAGTTGCACCAAAGATAAAAACTGATATGAATTTGTCCTCATTTGAACCATGCAGTCCTACTGAAATCAGCAGTACCCATATGTATTAATATCTGTCCTTTGTCTGTAAGAGCTGTTTTTCTGCCAGTCCATAGATTTAGGGCTTTTCTTCATTTCTGTTTCAAAGAGTGAAAATTAAAAGAAAGAACATAAAACAAAAACTCAAAGGACTCCATGCTATTTAGATTGGAGTTATTTTTCTTTGGCAAGCCAAATCCTGCATTTGGCCTTTATGTGACTTTCTCAAAGTCATAGCCTACTGTTTCCTCTTCTAAAATTCAAAGGCAGTGTCTATTATTGAGATAGCATGCTCATACCCAGTTGCTTCTAAAGCAACTCTGCAAAAAATACTCTATAATTTTTCCAAATCTGGAAACTGAACATTTGTTTTATGACTTGTTCCCACCAAGAAGTATCCAAATCAAAACCCTCCTCCCACCTCAATTTTGCATTTTTCCTTTTCCAATGCTGCCTCACTAGTGCAGGCAGCTCCAAGCCTCAAACCATGGACATTTAATGTAACTGTATTTTTCAAGCTGGAAAGGTTTTACACCATAGGAGAGCTAATTAAAATTATTTTGTAGTGAAAAAGAATGAAATAGAAACATCCGGTTCGACTGAGGGGATAAAAAAATCCAAAAATCAAAAAAAGAAGCTTGTTCTAAACTTCCTTTAGAGAGAAACTACCAATAAGATTCAGAAGTTTTCTGTAATTTCATCTAGTTCCATTTCTCCCTCCCTGTGATTTATTAAAGGCCAGAAAACCCTTCTTTGCCAACTTTCCTCATCTTAGCTGATTATTGTAGTTACCATCTGTGTTTAAGTAATAGGTTTCTTTTTTTTATAGAAATGTATTTCAGAAAGTCCTTCACCTTGACAGGAGGACACCTGGGAATGAAGGATCCACCTTCATCATCAGCAGGTTGCTGATGACCATCCCGTCCCCTGGTAGATGTGCATGCCCTTCTCCCAACTTCCCCACCCAGCCAAGCGGAGCTGGAGCTCTGTGCTGGTCAGGATTCAAGAATTGATATGGCACTAGCAGCACCTTCCCTGCATCACTCAGGGATGAGGTGAGGCTAATTTGGCCAGACACAGCACTATGCAGATGCAACTGCTGCTCCTCCCGCCCCAACCTGTGGATAAAGGTAGTGCCACAATGTCGGACAGCTGCTACAGCAGACCCTGTGGTTCCTATAAGCTTCACATGGTAGTTTAATTTTTACAGTTATTTACTTAAAGGCTTCATCTTTAATAACTCTGAGAGAAGGATCAAAGCAAAGCAGTGAAGCCTCTAGCATTTTCTCCTGCTTCCTTTCCGTACTGGCACAAAGATATGAAGAAGGCATTTCTGCAAAGTCATGACTCAAGTATAAAAATAAAATTTACATTTAACATATTTGGAAGCAGCCAAGGAAAACTAACCTTATGGTATAAGCTATAAGAAAGCTCAGGAGGGATAAATTAAAATAATTAGTAGCAATTACGACCAAAATTATGGTACTGAATAGGACAGTGCCTAATAATGTGAGGTCACAATTACTAATGTGCCCTTCTGTATCCTCATTTGTCTTCTTAGTATTGTAGTCATTTGTGTTGTCCTCTTGCACAGCAGGATCCTCAGCACCACTTTCCTGTCCCTTTTATAAGAAGTTCACAGTAAACAATGGTTCAACATGTTCAGAGAAGCAGTTTGTGCCTTCTGAGGGCTTGAAATAATGTGGGTTTTTCTTTCAGTCTCTCTGTAGAAGCAACTTTGCTGCATCTGAGCTTTATTATCTTTCACTTTATTGTGTGAATGCAGCTAAGAGGTGAGCAAAACTGAGTTAATTTAGATTTTCACTGAAATAAATGGAAACAAAATCAAAGTTTCCGTTCTTCTTCTGGCACTTAGGCTGTGCACACAGTAGGAAGGTTTATCAGTGGATTTTACTGTTAGAGCTAATTCAAGCTACTGATGGAGCTAATACAGATATGACAACAAGAAACCTTTTTAATGTCATCAGAGTATGAAAATGATTGCACAACTGTAGTATCCACAGAAGTATTTTTATCAAACTAGCCATCCTGATAAAACTAATACATGTATTTTTGATCTTAAAACTTGAAAATCAAGAGGGCCCCTAGAGGTCACCTGCACCATCTGCCTACTCTGATATATTTCCACAGATGTATGGTAACTTGGATTCCTAAAACTCTACAATTTGTAATATTGGTCTGAGAGCAAATCAGTACAAAGACATTTTGTTACTTCAAAATTCTTAATCAAAAAAAGGCATTTTGGGTCAACCCTTTTCTCCTTAATCAAAATGTTTTCTTTCAGCACAATTATGAAAGTAAACTTCAAAAAGTCACATTAAAATGAGAAATTACATTATTCTATTCCAGAAATTTCATAACACATTATATCGACTCTATTTAAGCCATTTTTCACAGCTGGATCTTGTTCAAATCAATATTGTCTTGAAGGACATTTTGATTTCAGCACCACAACATTTTCCAGGGGATAAGTATTTTTAAAAGTGTTGACCCTATTAATTATTTCTTGCTTTAGCTAAAAGTGGACATAGCATTAAAAACCCCACAATAAGCAGAGTACAATATGCTGCTTATAATCTAGAGATAACAAAGTTTTTAAAAAAATCTAGAAGTCCCATGCAAACTATTCCCAGGTAAATTAATTATCTGATATGGTCTAGACAAACTGCAAACTTCCTCCCTTTCCTTAGAGGACAAACAGATTTCCTCTTATAGATCCAGATGTGGCAGCTAAATTGACCCTCTCCTAGAGGCTACGTCTTCCAGCACAGGGCTGGCAGAGCAGTCTATCAGAGCACTCTAATTTTACTTCAGGAAAAATCAAATAAGATAGCTTAAGTTACTTTAATGGGGAAATAGTTGGGAACAATAATTAATTACCACTGCAGACAGGGATGGGAACATGAGAATGGCAACTTCTTCCACATTTGTACCAAAATGCGTATCTCTCCATCGCTTCAGTGTCTGAGTCAAAATCCATTCAAGTTAACAATATATCTAGACTTCAAAAAGTAGAATCTAACTACTTTTCAATCTTTGGCTAGGAAATAATGCTTTTCATCACATTTCTTTGTCACCTGTTTCTAGATATATTTTTTGTTGCCCAGGTACTCCTTTGGTTGAGTAACCTAGACTGAAAGAGGATGTCTTGATAAAGTCAACATTGCGTGTCTGAATCAGTACTACAGAAAACAAATGTCACTCTGCTGCTTCTGCCACTTCAGCACCACTCCAAAGGTCAGTAATTCCTTGAGAAGCTGCCAGAAATAGCCTGTCTGTCATACAGAAATATTCTGCCAAAATTTTAACTCAGGGTCGCCTTATATTTTCACCTTCAGTCATCAATATTTTTCAAAAATCCTTTGCTAGAACACACTTTCCATCTCAGCACCTTATTAATTCCACGGCTACATCTTTCCCCATACTCCCACAGTAATTGCAGGACTCTCACTCATGTTTCACTGACACTGAGAAGTGTTTTCCACCATAACTAGATGGGAAACTCTCTTTGTAGTGATGTAGCTCCTGTTGACAGAGCTGTGCTTCTGGCTGTTCCTCCCCAAAAGTTTAACAACACCAGCAAAGATGTTTTTCTATGTTACTTTAAACTGAAGCCTCACTAGTGCTTTTACCAGTACTGAAATGCTGCAGAGGGAAAAAATTTACATCCAAAGCCAGTAGTTCAATATGAACAGAGGTTTCCCCCATGAGATACAGCCACAGCTAAGCAGAAGCTTTGTATCTGCTCCTCTCACATCCCTTGGCGGGATACACAAAAAATGTCTCCTATGAGCATTAATACAAATAGGGCACCTGTAGTACCACTTGCTACACACAACATCCTAAACATGTGAGGAAACGAATAATCTCAGGAGAGACAAGACTAATCCTTTTGCATATATACCAGCTGAACTACCTATTTTAACAGAAAGTTCATGCACTTGTGTGTGAATGCAAGAAACAGAGAGAGAGAAAGCACAAGGGACAAAATATTGTCTTCAAGCCTTACTGCTCAGTGTAGCACTACTGGAATCCAGCTAGACACTGCCCAGCTGGAGAAACCTCCCTCAGCCACTGCCTGGTGGAATTGCTATAAAAATAAATAAGTACTGAAGGGCTGTCTTCTGCACATTGCTGCTTTCTGACCTCTGTGGGCAAAGATGACTCTACCACAGCCCGCACAAGCCTCCAAAGATTATGGAAGATGTTTACAAAGAAATAAAATGAGCACACTAATCCTGACACTGGAAAACATTACTGGGCAGCACCGCAAACACTGAGCTGGAACAAGTGAAGGGCTTTGCTTCAGGGAAAATATCATGAGTAAAAGAAAAGGCAGATGAAAGCAACCATACAGAAACCACATAATCAGATGAAGACATATCTTCAGAATATAATAAAACAAGGACACGAATCCCATATCCTGCCCCTTGCTCGATCAAATGTAAACCTTGTTGGTTCAGAAATACAAAGGCTTACAAGGAATTGAGGATCTCACTGGATGGACCAGGTATTTAAAACCAAATAATTATCCTCAAAAAAAAAAAAAGCGTTGAAGATGTTTCTTTGAAACATTTCATACAGTTTTTTCATGCTTGCAAATATTTTTACCACTGAAATAATCTAGGGGATAAAACTCAAGACATAAACCCTAAAAAGTATGCTACCCAAGGGATGAATACTGCAATTATATAAAACCTGTTACAGTACTTAATAATATGTAGCCTACCTGGAATCAATAGGACTAACTCAGCAGGCAAAGGGCAAACTCTGTACCTTAATTTCTTGTCTTACTGAAGTTAAAAGGCTTATTTTCTGTAGGATTTTCAAGGTCCTTGTATTCTTCAGACTTACCCTTGAATTCTTCATTTTCTTCTGCTGCTGAGCAAAGTCTTTTCTTCAAATTGGCAGCTTTGAACTGTTGCCTCGATGAATGATTGCAGCATCTTAAAGCCTGCAATGAAAACAGCCATAGTTTAGGTGGAAAGCAAAATATGAATAACGAGTAAATGTATCATGTAGTTTCTACTGTCAGACTGCCCCTCCCTTACTAAAGGTCTTTTTCCACACCCTTCATCTTCATCCCACAATTACTGACGTATTTACTTCATCTTTCTCTTTCTTCCAGGAACACTGCTAAGGTACAAGGTGCTTTTTGAGACAGCAAGATCACAATGGGAAGATTCGCACTCATTTCTCGAAATGATCAAACCTATATTAAAAATATCCTCACATGCATCTATTCAGCCTATATTTCTGTTCTTTTTGGTTCTATTTTCCCTGTCGATACTGGTTATGGTGTTGTAAAAATTAGTTGAAGAAGTGGAAAAAGTTGAATGTGCTTATTTGAAGCCCATCCCTGTATTTAGCTTTGGTATCTGAGTTTTGTTGATTCAGGTTTGCTGACTGAGTGGGTAACTTGAAGCTTTTCCGACAGTGTTTAGTCACAGGTAAGACTTTAATTCAGTTGAGTCAGCTCTCACTCACCAAAAGATCTGAAAGTAAGAATTATGGGTTGTGCATAGCACAGAAAGCAGTATAGACATCTTGTATTCAGATTAGGCCCAATGTCCCTGAGCTAGGCAGCTAAACCCATCGTGTAATGCAGTGAATACTTTGGCATGGCACCTACAGCAGCTCCCAGCCAGCAGAAAAAGATAAAAATATATCTTAAATCTCATTTTTCAGGTGCTCCCAACAGACATGGCATCGCAGACTTTTTCCTAATTTAGTATTTTTTGTGTTTCTGTGTACTGATAGAACTTCCGCATACACACCAGAAGAAAAATGGCCACAATTGGTGACCTAGCTAAGTGATGGAAGTTTCCACCAAGGATGTTGAAGATCTATGCTCCAATTTCCTACCTCAAAATTTTTCATATGTTGCTCTTGGAGCAGGGAGCAAACCCATGTCTCCCTTCACCTAAGCAAATGCTAGTCTTATTGAGTAAGAGAGTCCCATTGACACTTTCTTTCTTTCTTTCTGGTTCAGTAACTGATGAATTATTCCTTGAGCAGTGGCACAACTTCAAAAGGAGGTGTAGATGGTGCCTAAGCTGCCGAGCTGCCCGTAGATCTAATCCTCTTGAGATGGTAGGAGATAAAGTCCAAGGAGAAGATCATCAAGGTTGTGCAGGCATTGCTGATGTTTCCGCAAGTCACATAAGTGCTTCTGAGAACTCAGATTCGGCCCTTGAAAATTGACTCAGAGATCATTAGGGAGCCAGCAAAGTGCCTGATGCATGGATTGGCGTTTTCTGAGAACTGCTGCAAAGGAAGCAGTGGGCTGCATCTGCCAGCTGCAGTTGTTCCAGATCCTGTTTTTAAGCCAGGATGAATGTTTTTGTAATAATCAAGTAAGCAGGCAGCAGAGACATCCGACTAGGACAGATCCTAACCAGAAATGATGGGATGCATTGCTCTTTGCAGGTAGGGGATCCAGCATCAGCTGGATTTATAGGCAATCTCATCTCTTGCAGGCTCCTCTGAGGTGCAATGCAGTTAGTATTGCAAGTAAACTAGGATTCTGGTTGCACAGCAAGAGGAATGTGTCAACTGGCAGGGGGAATAAATACTTCTCCGAACAGGCAGTAATCAGTTAACATTACTCTAAAACAAACATTGAGAAAACACAGCACTTTAGCAATTAAAGGTCCAAATTTGCAAAATTAATTAGTGTTTCCCACAGCATAGCACTCTACTTATGAACAGCTCTATTGTAAATGTATGATGCTCTAATATGAAAAGAGAGCATTCTTATGTTAATTATCTAATTAACTAATCTGGGCACAATTAGCAGCTGAAACAGCACAGCATTGCACTCTCTTCCTTCTTCCCTTCCGGATTCAAGATTGCCTTTAAATACGTACTTTCAAGTGGCAGGGGACCCTGGTGATAGAGTTTGCTATCACGTTAACCAGACCTTGGTGCCAGCAGAAGTTCCAATGAGCGGGCACTGAAACAGGAGAGGCAGAAATATCTTGGGCACATTATTTAAGAGAGGTAGAGTCAGCTATTTAATCTCACCCCTAAAGTCAGCTTGCCCTCCAGGGAAGCCATCCTTGTCACTTCACAGAAAGTCACCATGAAATGCTCACAAATACAGTAGTCTGTTTCTCTGCCCCTTTGGAAACCCGACACCACTTAACAAGACCTCCCTGACACCAGTATTTTCCAAAGGATGGCTCAGTGGCTATTTCAGAGGTCTGAAAATAGAGTCTCATTCATTTCTACTTTGCTGCCAGAATATCTATTGACCTCATTAAAGTTTACTATGGCACAAAAAGAAGAACCTGAGAAACTGCATGCAGATCTCTGACAAAAACATATCAGAGACAAGAACGTTTGCTGAAAACAGTCTCCAGCAGTTGAGGGGAATGATCACTTCTTGCAGCCTTCTGGAGGAAGGAGTCTGGATTCATCTCCCATAGGAGTCTGGATTCATCTTCTCTCAAGCCTCTCAATAGCTGCAGACAGCAATGAAACCTCCCTTAAGCTGTCTCTTTTTCAGGCTAAATGCAACTAGATGCCTCAGCCTCTCCTGACCACCCTGATAGCCCCTCCATTGGACGTGCTCCAGGTAAGCAATGTCTTTCTTGTGCTGAGAAACACAAAACTGTACTTAGCACTCCACCCGACCCCTGACCAGGGCTGAGTTGAGGGGAATGATCACTTCTTGCAGCCTTCTGCCTGCAATCTTGCCAACACACCTTCACAAAGACTCTCTGGGTTCAGAAGGTTACAATACAGTGCTCTGATGAACAGGTCCTGAGAAACCTGAGCTAAGACGGAGGTTGGCCTGGCCTTCAAAAAGCAGGGGTGTAGTACATCATCTCCAGATGCCCCTCCAAAGTAGGCTGCCATGCAGGTCTGTGCATCTCCTCAGTGGGCTGCAGTCACAGGCACTCATCTTCAGCATAGGATTCAGTCCCCGAACACAACTCCTCAAAGAGTATATCTACATGGACCAGCACAGACCTGCCCAGAGTCTGAGCACTTCAGACTGATCCTTGCTTCATGCCAGGGGCCACAGCATACCTTGGGTGAATAAATCCCACAGGGAAAAAGAATGAATCATCTCCGCAACATCATTACACTAATGAAACTAACGCAGCCAGCTGAGGCTGCCTGAGCTGCCTCAGGTCCAAGAAGAAGCACTCATATTTTTCGTCTGAGTAGACATAAGCAGAGCCTGAGACCACGAACAGCCCATGTGCAATGCAGGGTCAAAAAAAAAAAAAAAGCCAAACAAGCAAATAAAAGAGAGAAGTCTATGTCCAGACACTGTCACTAGGTCAGGTATCTTCTGACGCGTATTGTGTAAGTCAGCTCTTATTTAAAACTCTCTCTTACTCCAGAGGTAAACTCTGTGAATGATGTGCTTCCAGTATAACCACTAACCAGGGAAAGGATAAACTACATCAAGCATATAAAATTCCACCATGTCAAAAACTAACCATAACTGATTGATAGGATGACAAAGAGAACTGCCTGCCTTTGCTGTGGGATAAACAAGCATACTTAATATATGTTAGCAAATACCACCACACTTCTGTGTGTTTTATTTGATCCTTGCATGGTTTGTATGAATCCATAAGAACCCTTCTGAAACTCTCCTCCTGTCCCAGAAACAACACTTCATGACCATGTGTTGCTTTGGAGACTTTTGCTACACTATTCCCAAAGCAAAATGTCTGGGTTTGCAGAGCCTTTTCTTACAAGCCATAATGAGCCTAGATGCTTTCCAGTTCTCCAGTCAAATACGGAAGTCAAAGCAATCTTCTGCCTAAGCTCTGCAAGGAAGCCATCACCTCAGATGCTGCCTCTTGCACAATCCAGTAGGGCTCGAATATGCATGGTGGTCTCCGAACACCATGCAAATAATTGTGCTATCTACACTTACAAAAGTACTGTACCAAGAATCCTGGAGAATGCTTTATAAAATTATTTCAGGAAAATTCTCATCTGTTTTGGGGAACACACAGGAGTTTTAGGGGCATAACCCCCAAATTTCAGTCATATGTACAAGAATTTGCAAAAATAATTTTTCAAGCTAGAGGCACTAGCATACAGCTGTATGACTTTGTATGGATTTTATTGCTGTACAGAGACTATTGAGTTCCACTAAGGAATTACAGGGGCACTAGGACATCCAGTAAGGCATCTTCATTAGAGGGGAAGGGTTTTCTTCCTTATCCATGCAATTGTGGAAAACATGTAGAAAAACAGTACCCTATGAACTTACATTACAAATTGCTATTAAGCAACAAGGTTTGAATATTGTTATGCTGAATCAAAACTTCTATTATCAAGCCAGAGGAAAAAGTATTTGTCAGATATACATAAGAGATACTCACGATCTGCTTACGAATATCCCACTAGCTGGAAGATAAGATACCATGCAGCATTAATCAGACACATGATTTTCTGGTTAATTTCTTGAACATGAGTCTTGACTTGATGTTTTTTTGGTAAAGACCTTCTTGGTGAAATAAGTCATGAAAGTTCTGAAATTTATCCTCTTTTGGGACATCTAAGTGAGTGTTTCCAAATTCCTTACATTAACACATCAATAGAATTTGTTACAAATTACTAGTTTGTGCCAGAAAGTTTATAACAAGGTACTGGCCTGCTACCAAACCACTAACCCTCTAGGACTGGCTTAGGGACAATTCAGTGTGTTATTTAATGAAAGAAAGTATACAGCCTACGAAGGCCTGGAAGACTTATTTCACAACGTGGCTTGGTTACTCAGTGATCTAGCTTGGCAGCTCCACTCGCAGAGAGGGACCCCACCCAGGCCGGCTATGCTGAGACCAGACTATCATGTGAGCCGTTAACTCTCTTATTTGGCTCAGATTGCCACGAATTGCATTCAGACTCTGTATTTTAAAATAAAGGCAAATGATGTGCACAGGCATCACCCTTTATATACGATGGAGTGGCAATGCCTTGCTGCCATTCAGCACGCAGTTTTAAAGGGCAGGAGCTGTATTTGAGTGGTAAAGCTTAACTCCTGGTAGTGTTCACGGATACTTCATTTTAGGGTTTGGGGTTTTCTCCGTTGCCTAAGAGGAAGATCAATACCATACTTTCCCCCCACATACCATCTTTCATCCTAAAATACTTCCCAGTTTAAAGAGGTATGTTTACAGTATTTTTTTCCAATCCATTCCTGAGCCATGGGAATACAGAAACACTGTGCTGTAATGTGCAGAGCTTCACTGCTTTTTAATTTAAGCTGGGAAGCAGTGAATATTGCCTTTACCTGGACTTACTAAGGTAATTAAAATAGCTAGAACATCAGGTTAATTAAAAACCCTTCTCTGACGTAGGAAGATAGTTCCTGAGTCCAAATGATAGATTTGTCTTTTAAGATCATCCATGTAAAGCACTTTTTTTGTATAAAAAGGCACTGGTGATATTTGCATTTAAAGCATAAAATAACTGTTCAGATCCTTACAAGATGATACTGGACTTAAAGGAGATGTTTGTGCATGCTGATTCTTCACACAAGCTATCAACTCTATTTCTGTAAAATTCTGTTTCCTTAAATAATTCTCCCCCTATCCAACCCCAAGTGCTCCTTTTTGATTTAAGATGATAAATTAGTTTGGGGATTATCTTACAGCATAGAGCAAATCAGGGCCAAGGACCCAAAGAATCACAGAATCATAGAATGCTTTGGGTTGAAAGGGGCCTTTAAAGGTCATCTAGTCCAACCCTCCCGCAGTGAGCAGGGACATCTCTAACTAGATCAAAAACTAGATGAAAACTATTACTCCTTGTCTCGTCGCAACAGGATCTGCTAAAAAGTTTGTCCCCATCTTTCTTACAGGCCACCTTTAATTACTGAAAGGCTGGAATAAGGTCTCCTCAGAGCCTTTTCCAGGCTGAACAACTCCAACTCTCCCAGCCTCATCGCAGAGGTGTTCCAGCCTTCTGATCACAGCATAGGAGGTTGTTATTGATGAGTTATCCTGTAATCACAATAAAGAGGCTCTTTTCCTCCTCCATTTGAGGACTAATGTATCTTTGTCTTCTCAGAGATTTCCTGGCACTTTGAAAAACTATCTTATTAATTTTTCTTTAATGTCTGCCACACTGCTTACACCAAGGACTTTCCTGACTGGCCACAACTGCAAACCCAAAAAAGACTTTCTAGAAATCTCCTTCAGATTTGAGATCTAAGTCAGGGACATTTTGTACTGAAACGAGCAAAACTAATACCAAGACCTCAAGGTACCTGGCATTTACAACGTGGCAACCTTCAGCAGGTTCAGGGGAGAAAAGTGCAGCTCTCCTTCTCCAGCAATCCACACTCAGAGTAGCTGCCTATCTCTTTTCTCTCCCCTGCTAAATCAAATTCACTGTTATTCTTGTAGCTTAGATGATAGCACTGGAATAACCATGCCTTTAAAATACACATGCTTTCCAGAGGTGAATCACTGAATCTTGTTTGTTTCTATTTCACTAATTAACATGAGTACAACAGGTGAAGTCATCTATGGGTTTGTGTTTGGCTTTACTTGTGTTTAAGCCATAGGTTGATATTAATCTTTTGGAACAAAGTGCAGCAATAGCCAAGATTGAATATATTTCATCTCACCTTAGAGCAGCAATTCTCAGTCCCTAACAGGGCAAAGTGATACCTTTTAGGGGATGAGACAAACCTCATAAACACTGCTCCCACTCTGTCCATCTCCATCACAATGCTTTCTCCATTCTGGCAGCCGTGGGAGGACAGTGTATTTATGTCAGTAGGACCATAAGGATGAGATAGAGTGGATGTAAAAGGGCCAAAAAGCAATGGCTGCTTACATGGTGATGACTATCGGATTGCATTAATTTTATTAATCCTCTTCCTCGTCCCTGGGCAATGGTCAGCTGAACCATTACAACCAGCTGAATTCATGCAGTGATGTCAGAACTACGGAAAAGGCTGCTTTTTCTCTTTGTGGAGTTGCCCAAGGCTCAAGGGGTGCCTCTTTTAACCTGAATGTGAGAAGCAGGGTTGCGAGATAGAGAAGATCTCTGCAGAGTTAGAAATGGCACAAAGACCAGGGTAATCATGACTAGGAGAGGGGCAGTTTCTGGATACAGACATCATGAGCAAGCTTGGCTCAAGGGATGCTACTAATCCCTGCAAGGTATTTGCAGGATTTGGTAGGGGACAAGGCTAACTTTGGTGGAGCTTGCTTGGGAGGACCAGAGAGGCAACAAAGCACACAGCATTTTGCTGTATGGAAGCCGATGGGCTGCAGACAGATGCAGAACAAGAGCACTGACATTGGAGTAGAAAACCAGCAGGACAGGGTCCACAGTATTACAGTAGATAGGAAGGGGGAGGTGGGAATGATGTAAAACATGTAAGATGCTAACTTTGAAAGTCACATTGCATGTTTGGCTGTGGCAGGCATACTTTTGAGGTGTTAGCTTTCAGAGATCCTCTTTAATCCATTTGTACTATGCAATGAACTTTCATACCCTGTTCCAATATTCCTTTCCCAACGTCTATTTAAAATCCATTGTTTTCCCTAATAGACAGGAAGAGTTCTTCTGGTGTAAATCCAGCAATCCTGTACTTCCTTCTGCTATTTCGATCATAAGGACACAGCAGTAGGGACAGACCTGTGACAGCTCTTGCCTCACATGACATGAAGCACAAGACTGTGGCAATGACATTTTTCTTCCCACTTTTTCAGTCCTACTGCACAGTAACTTTACATCTGAGATAAACAGCAGAAGTACTGCTATAGAAACATCTCCCAGTACCAAAGTGACACAGAAGTCAGTAGAACACTTATTTTTCTTCATAATTCTTTCCATCTTTCTGTTCAATTCAAAATAAATAAATAAAATTTTAAAAAATACCATTGAAAATAATCAAGTCACTCTTACCTAGTTCAGCCAGTGTCTCCAAAAGAGCTGGAAATGGTTAAATTGATATTTAGGCAATTCATCCTGACTCTGCAGCCTACCATCACCCAAAGAAAACTTCCCCTTATAGATTAGGGGAAGTTTATTTAGCTACAGTCTTGGATTACCTCAGTTCAGTCCTGAGGAAATACAGATGCCAGTTATATGACACGTGTACCCTACAACTTTAAATTCTTTGTAAAACAACCCCTGAGAAAATACAGGTGAAACACTTTCTTACCTGTTGGTATGAAATAAACTTTTTTACTGCGCTTGGTAACTGGTTCATTCCTCTGTGTGTACCAGTTATGGCACTGCAATCATGGATTTACCCAGGTCTGTAAGAAGGCTTTAATTCCCTTACTAAACAGCAGTGAGCTTATGTGCTTCCCCAGCACCTGAAGTATGAAGCAACTGCTCATCTACCTCCTCTTCTTCTTTACATTAGGGCTGCATTTGACCCTCTGGGTTTTCACTGAATTCTTTGTGGTCAGTAGGGGCCAATTAATCTTATACAATCTCTTGTCCTTTGAGCTAAACAAATAAAAATTGTAATTTCACTCTAAATGAACATGTTGGGTTTTTTTTAAATTTGAATAATTTTCATAAAGGCAGAAACCTTTTTGTCCTTCAGTCTCTAGAGTCTGATCATTAGATGACTAAGGCAACCGCAAATCGTTGAGGATTTTTTTAATTAATATGACCAAAGAGGTTTTTCAAACTCTACTATCCAATTCAAGTCGACTTACTCAGTTTTTAAAAGTACCATTTTGCCTAATCTATTAATTGTGTAGACAGGCCTATGTTATATCTTAGTTAACTCACCTCCACATTAATGTTATCCTTGCCATCGTGGATGTCACCAGTCAATATCCAAGTACCCCTCCCCAAGCTCGCATCATAATCTCTTCTAACCTCATAACCTGTATGCCCAGAGAACATAAATACCAAGCAGAATTTCTGCTTTTCCAATCAATTTAACTCACAACGGACTTTAATGAAATAGCACTCTTCACGGAACTGTCTCTAAACCCCTAAATCTTTCTATGATTGTCTTAAAGAGTGGTAGACTATAAACTGCTTTCTGCTGGAAAAAATATTGATAGCATTAAACCTACCTCCATGAAATCAGCAGACTCATGAGAAAAAATTATGTATAGCCACCCTCACAATTGCCTCCATTTTTTTTCCAAAGAGAACACTCAAAATTTCTACCTTAATGAACTTAGGACTTTGAACCTTGCCAGAATATTACTCTGAAGCACTTATTTATCATCCTAACCTACCTATCAGATAATTAACTGCAAGACAATCCTATTCTAAATAAAATTCCTCAAATTTCACCTCCTAGCAGCATCCTAACTTTGTTAAAGTAATCTCAGATGCAAACCTCTACAAACCAGGAACTTGACTATGCCTGAGGAATAAATGCAAGACTTGACAACATATCTCCACAGCCACCAGCATGAGTCCCTCAAATACACATCTTAGTAGGCATACGGTTATGGAACGCACCTTCTTCCCTCATTGAAACCACACTTACAAAAGCAAGTAATTACTGTTCCCCAGAGAAAACTCATGAGTAAATCGATACAGCACAGTAATACTCAGGTACCAGTAGGAGATTGCTTTTCACAAAAAAATAGTCCATCTTTGGTCTCTTAATCCTGTTACTCAAGAAAGACATTCTGGCTACTTGAAAAACATGGATTTACCAGAGCTACAAGTTTTATATCATATTATGACTTTCCCCACTACCTACCATTGCTTGTTCCATGGACAGCCCTGACACTCCATTGCCAGCCTCGATATTTCTTCTTACTGATTGCTGAAACAATGGAAGCATCATCTGAATTTTGATTTAAGTTTTGATTTAAGTGCAGTTTTATGCAGATTACTACCTCCAAGGGAGGCAAAGGAGATCCACATTAGGAAAGATTCCTGTACTATGACTCTGAATAAATAATATGCATAGTATCACAGAAAGAATTTGGGGACTTTGAACAAAGAAATTACTTCATTTAAAGCTTCAAGATAGTAATGTTTGGGGGTTTTATTGCATTCAAGGTAATAGACTTGTTATAGTCTTTGAAAAGAAAGAGCTTTTCTTCAAAGGAACACCCAGCTCCATCCTCAATTTCTTTCACCAGCAAAAACTATGTATTTGCCAAGTGCTTGTGCAGAAAGGGAGGTAACAGTAACAAAGCTGGATAAAAGACATCATCAACATATAGTACGTTTTCCTTCCTGTATAGTAGGTAGTTCTTCCTACTGTTACACATGGGATATCTGATTTGGGAAGTACTGCAAGATAAAGCTCTAAGGTAAAGCCATGCTAGGCACCTGAAGAAATAACACAGTGACAAATACCAACACAAAATGTAGCTATATTCCAAAGGAGTCTGTTAAAAATGACACAGGCTCATTCACACTTTGAAATCTAATCATTTGGTTCATTCCCTCCATTCTATTTCAGCCAGGATATCTGTAAGACATTTACCCATCGTTAAATTGGTAGCCTTCTTTGAGCAAAATTGATCATAGTCATGACTACTACTTTTCTTTTATCATTCAGGGAACAAGGAATTCTGTATCGCGGTAGGCTTTCTGATTTGAATTTTGTTTTCTGGTTCTCTTTGCTTTTTCTCTGTGTCATTCCTTTTCCTGGGGATATACTTTGCCACTTGCGAAGTTCTGAGAAGATAAAAAACTGTGCAATTAAAAATTCTTCACTATCCAAAGCATGTGTGTTTGCATTTGTGGAGGCTCTATATTTATTCTCTGTCTCCCTGGAAAAGCTCCTAGCTTTTTTCTTTCTAGCTCATCTCTGGCACTTCATTTGTAACATACTACAGGCTTCCAAAGACAGATGCAACACAAAAAGAAAAAGGGAGAGAGAAAATGCTGAGTTCATCACCATAAATTATTGATGTTTCTTCTACTTAACTTACTCATCAGGATTCATTGTTAATGAGGTGTGGATTTTAGCTTCAAATTTGCCATGTAGCACTGCAGGCATTCAATCTGAAGCACTGCATTAAAGAGGATTTCTCCAAATGTGTGTCTCCAGATCTTTCTGGTTCCATTCTCTGCACTAGGTCTCTGCAACTGTGACTTGGCAGGCACTGGTAGTGTTCACCCACAGCACAGAATGCAATAGGAAACAAAAAGACAAGAATAAGATTTTTATTATGTAACTGATAAAATACAGAAACAGATGCTGTGAGACTGCTCTGGAATGAGCTGATTTATTTAAAGGGTTAATTGACTCATTGTATTCCTATGGGGTAAACTGGAATTCAGATGAATTGCAGCGATCTAGTGTCTGGGAACACCAGGAAATCTGCCAACATATATTACTGAATTTCCATCTCCCAGTTTTCAACTACATTAAATTAGGGTCAGATGCTGCAGTTATTGTCATTTCTGATGCTAGACACCCACCGCCTTGAGCAGAAACAGAAGCCGACTCATAGGCTGGGGTCAGCACTGGGATATTCTCAGTTAAACAGCCAAAATGAGAGTGAGAAGGGAAGCAGGAGTGAACTGGTTTGGGTTTACCCCAGAGAAGTTTCTACCAAAGCATGCTAAAAATATAAAATGGAATGACAAATTGATTCATTCTGAGGTTTTTCCAGAGGGCTTCAGCAATGTCCTGACCATCTGAACTGAAACCAGTGGGACCTTCATCAATGACTGCAGGAGGATCAGGCATAAATCAGAGAGGCATCTTTACAAAAACTTCATTTGGCCCCTTGTGCCATGAGGCTTCTCAGGACTGAATGTCATTTGCAGGACTCCACACAGAACCTACATACCTTCTGATATAAATGTCAGCCACAGACATCTGTGCAGAAAGAACAGCCCAAGGCTGAGAGGCTGAAGTTCAAAATCCTGGTCCATCATCTACTTCCCATGGGACTTTGGGAAACCTGTATTGTCTGACTGTGCCACAACTCTTTATCTGTAAATTAATACTAGCAGTTCACTGCCTTAAAGATCTATTGCAGAGATAAATACATTATAGCTTATACAATGGGTACAAGATCAAATGAGTAACTAAGACAGGCAGACATGAACATCCTGGGGTTTTTTTCATCCTAAATCAGGCAAACTAGCAATTAAAGTGGCCTTTTTCTGCAACACAGTACAAAGGAGTAGGGAAAAATGTGCCAACTTAAAGAGCTGCTCCTAAAAATATGAAATGTATTTTAATTATGAAGGGGAATTAATTTTAGATTGACTGAGGAAAATCTCATGGGGCATCCAGCCAACCCATCCATCTTCTATCACCCAAGAATTTCAGCTTTCCAAACAGACCTGTAACATTCCACTTCTCGGGATCTTCTCTGAATACCAAGCTTATTATCTTTCAACTCCTTCATTATCTGTCACTGTCATAAAAAGCAGCATATAAGGAAATTAAACGTTGAAGAAAAAAAATGTATTAGGCTATCTAATCACCCTTCCCCTCCCCTTTCCATGGTTTCTCCCTACCATATTATCTTTGCCCTTCAGCCACACACAAAACCTTGTCATCTTTACCTCCACTCTTTCCCTTCTTGCCCCTCTATTTCCTGCCACTTCATTCCTGAAACTTAAAATATGTAGCAATATCTGAATCCAGCTGTCTGAGACAGTGTCAGGTGAGTGGGGACATGGTGACATTCAGATAGTGTATGGTCACTGTTAGCTGACAGGGCTGAGGGCTCTTCATTTTGGTCTCCTCCTTGGACAACACAAATACCAAAAGTCTGATTAGAACTCATAGTAAGGCCTAACTCAAAACCCCATGCACACCTCCTTGGTGCTCTGCCCCAACACTGATGACAATGCTCAGGTTCGGGCTGTGCTCGGCTTCACCTGGAGCAGTGGGACCTTGTGGCTACAGCATTGGAGAACTTTTGGAAAGTGACTAACATCCTGGATGTTGCCTTTGAGCAGATATCTCCTTCTGTAAACTGAGATCCTCTTCATCACCAGGCTCTGTATGAAGTACTAGCTCCTGGTAGCAATGGTAACATTCATAGCACAACGCTTCCTGCTCCAGTCCTAATAACTTCATATCTGGATAATGCCTAAAGAAAAGAAGGCTCCGGGCAGACCTCATTGTGGCCTTCCAGTATCTGAAAGAAGCCTACAAGAAAGCTGGGAAGGGAGTCTTTACAAGGGCTTGTAGTGATAGGACAAGGGGTAACGGCTTCAAACTGGAGGAGGGGAGATTTAGATTAGACGTAAGGAAGAAGTTCTTCACTTTGAGGGTTGTGAGTCACTGCAACAAGTTGCCCAGGAAGGTTGTAGATGCTCCAACATTGGATGTGCTCAAGACTGGGTTGGATGGGGCTTTGAGCAACCTGATCTAGTGGGAAGTATCCCTGCCCATGGCAGGGGGGTTGGAACTAGATGATCTTTAAAAGTCCCTTCCAACCCAAATCATTCTATGATTCTATGCCCTTATAGACCTCAGTTTCCTCTTATTTTCCACAGTGCTAATGTTTGTATTGCTTGTTTCAGTTCAGACATCTCCTTGTATTCCAAGCCATCTCAAACTCTACTGTTGCCTTCACCTGTACGCCCAGCTCCTGCTGTTGCACCAGCTGCTCCATGTGTAGCACTGCTCCAGCAGCCACCAGATTAACGGGCAGAAAGTTCACTTCTGGGTAGCTGCTGACTCCTGCCAGCTGAGGATCTGGTCCAGAACATCTCAGCTTTCTGATAAAGTCATAATCAGACTATAAAAGGGCAGATTATTCAGTCCTCCTGAATACACATGACATCCTTCACAGGCGTCATAAGAAATCCCACCTGAAAAACATGAGGTGTACAAGGTACAAAATAGTGGGTGGGAACTTGCATTTTTCTCTCTTCCAACACAAGGCTGCAGATGTGCCTTATACCTCCAAGGTATATGCAAGGAAACACATTTTTCCCACCCTGTACACAGGAAACCTGCCGCCAGTCGCTGGCTCAAGGGAGGATGAGACTCACATCAGCAGGGCCATTGAAAAAAAGCTCTGGGCTGTCACATCTGTCTGATGTCAGTAAGTTGGAAAACATATGGGATATTTGGCATAATCTTTATGGATATCCTAGCCTTGGTTACATACATATTTTTGTTAATATATTAATTAGGTATTTATGAAACATTTAAGAACTGTAGATTTAGGGCACAGTTATGCAATGATTGATTAGGTTAAAAAAAGTTTGCTCTATGGTTGGGATGGCTTGCTTTTGCTTTTTTTTTTTTTTAAGCACTATTTGCAGGGATTCTGTTCAAAGTAGAGCAACACAACTTTGATCATGCGTGGCCAATCCTAAATTCCTCTACTTTTAAATACTATTTAATCATTTGTGGCTCTGCTCCAGAGTTGTTGTCCAGTCTGCTAAGATCTGCTCATCCTCTCCTGAGAATATTTTAATTTATTAATGTGAACAGACGTTGTAAATTCACACTTAGTGATTATTAATTTCCCTTCTACTCCAGACACTTCTATCTAGAGTGTCTCATTTGAAGGGTTTGGGTTGTTTTTTTAATCACCATTCATCTCATAATATTAAACTCTTGTCTTTACCATGCAAGGATGGCTGTCAAAACAGCCAAATCTTGCTATAAGGGGGACCAGAGTTTATGCTTGAGGTGGTATTCATAGAACTGACAAGCTCAAACACAGTTTCCTGGAAAAAGAACATGCACCAAAAAAAAAGTAGATCAAGCTGTATGATATTGGCTGGTTATCCAAAATGTATAAGTATTGTTATAGTGGGTTGAGCAATATGAGGGGGAACTGTGATCAGAAATCATAGAAAGCTGCTTTAGAGTTGAAATCCAACTTAGGTAATGAAAATGCTGCAGTCATACCCTCCTGCTTTCATTCTTATTCAGTTATCCCTGGCTGTCAAACAAAATAAATGGCACATCTCTTGTGAAATCACATCTATATTAGCTTTAATATTTTTTCACCACTTCCAAATTGTCTTTTATATATATATGGCTCTTTAATTAGACATCCTGACAACATGGCAACAGATCAAATTGTTGGATGTGTTCTGAGACTCCTGCTGCTTATGTAAGTGTCATTTTCACTTCCTTAACCTCATTTTTACAACTTGCTTCTTGGATTAACTTTCTGAGGCTCCCTGCTACCAAAGCATTCATTCTTAACGGTACTCCCCAAGTGAAATAAACCTAAGGGGATATTGCAGCTGCTATGCCATGCTTGTAGTCTTGCAATTATGGCTGACACTGCTCCCAAAATGGAAACCATGTTTCAAATCTTTTAGGAAACAGAAAAAGCTCTGTCAAATTATGTTTCATATCCATTTTTTCATGAGAAATATGCAAAAAAGCCTGCTCAGTTCTCAAAACAGCAAACTAGGATTAAAAATATGTTGTCTCCACATTGTCGCTGATGACAGGGGAGAGAAGAAGGAAATAAATAAACCAAAAATGAAAAGTTACTAGCCATTAGCATTTCTATTTTAAACAATAAAGTATAAAAAAATATATTTTTATTTCTAAAAAAGACAGTTTCCAAGGAGAAAAATTCCATCCCCCTTTTCCCAAGCTGTTTTTTGCACTTTGCTCACTCTAATCCTCTACTATACTGTGTCCATCTTAAACTGTAATATGCTTACAGCAGATTTGTTTTGTCCTGATTGTCCTACAGACACAATGTTGAATACAAAAATACACAGCAATAGCAGCTTGGTGGTCACGTGCGTAATGAAATGTCATCTCTTTGACTGAAATAGAGGATACAAGAAATGAAAGATCATCATGGAAAGCAAAGCTCTGAGTCTAGTAAGACTGAAGGGCCAGTGTATCTTAAAGTTACCAAACAGTATCTTTTGCATTTGGGTTTTGTTTTTTTTTCTCAGACTTGCTTGCAAGCCAGAAGTATGCACATAGTTTTGTATCATTAAATCAAACCTTCCCGAGCCAAAATAACTTATAAAGGACTTAAAGGCCACAATTTTGTTTGATGAATTCTCATCAAGAAGAGCAAAGGTCGAAATCATACAGTTTGCTTTGCTGCTCTTGTTGCTTTTTCTGATGACAGAACTGAAAAGTTCTGTTGAATTTCACGATTGAATGAATACGTAAGTCAATGTAATACTATATTCCAATGAAATACTACACGCAGCCGAAAACAAAGTAAGTGCCAACGTCAAGCTCATCCCTGGCCTGACTCCTCTCTGCTTCCTAAGAAAAGTCATTACCTACTGTTTATTTACAAGACTGGGAAAAAAAAGTCTTGGAAAAATAAAGGCTTCGTGCTCAGATTTCAGGCGTGAAATGGTGTCCCACTCTGTCATTTTGGATTTCCCATTTAAAGGCTTACAGTGTGTTTGCTTGAACAGTCTCTTTAAGAAGAGGAATTTAGTTCTTTGGACTCTGACAGTCTCAGAAGGGCTGCTCAGACGTTTTCATTAATTAGTTAATATTTGTGCAATGCTTAAAGTATCAAGCGCTATATAAATGTTAAGCTATGGAATTTGGTCCTACAATTAAATGGCAATTATAAACAATGAAAAATTCATATTTATATATTTGCTAGGAATTTATATGAGCATGGCATATTTGATAGCTTAGCAGAGAGCTCCTAATCTATCCCAATCCATATAAAGTTTAGGGATATGGCCAACAGCCTATTTAAATAACAAAGCAAAAGTCATATTTTCCCCTGTGTTTCCATGTTAGACTTTAAGGCTTCAATTAAAAGCAGTTTAAGAACAGAACTTCCATATCTGATTTTCCCATGCAGTTGCCATCTACTAGACCTCTTACATGTGCAAAATGCAGATTTGTTCCTGAAATCACATTAAGTGTGCAAATTAAAAAAATAAATTTGCACACATTCAGGTTCATCTGAAAACCTTAAGCCCTAAAAGCTCCCAGCTCATCTGTTGACATTAAAGAAGATAAAAGTACCAGAGAAATAGCAGAAAATGCTGAGTGCCTTGTTACTTTTCCTGGCTTTTTCTTCTACATATGAATGTCAGGCTGCTAATGAAAGGACTCTTAATGAATCAACACTCTCACAACAGTGTCACTAATGAACTACTGGGAGCTGGAAATGGAGACTGAAAATACTATGGCTCCCTTTAGTGCAGAGTTATCTTATCAATATGCTGTAGACAGAACTGTTAGGCTGAAAAATGCATTTACTTAAGAAAATAACATCATGAAGCAGAACCACAGTAACAACAATACTTCTGTTGCCAGAAGACACATGTAGTTGGTGGGTGGCTTGTATAACTTGAGCACTTAATTAAGTGTATTTTTCCAATAAATACATTGTAGGACATTAATTTTTACTGATGGCTAAATATCTGCTAAGTAGCTACCCTATCTCTTAGGCAACCAGACTAGATTTTAATAACTTGGAGGACAAAAGAGCAACAGGCGCAGAGACTCTAGCGAGGATGTCAGCAATTCCATTATAAACTCCATTTTAGCACTGGGGAGGGTACTCTAATTTGAACATTAAAACATGCTGTGGATAGCTTTTATCTGGGAGTGATTTTCTGTTTTTCTAATAAGTGCCATTTGCATCCATTTAGAAGAGACTTAAATGTACAGAGCATGCAGGGAGGAGGAAAAAACTTAAACAAAGAATAAAAAAGAAGAAGAAAGCCCTAAAACAGAGTGGGCTTCAGGGTTTAAATGCAAAGCTGATCAAGAATGGGCCTGAGGTTTCATGGGACCTTCAAGACACAGGTCTGTGCTGTATAATCTGGAGATGCTGATTGACAGCAATGCTATTGTTAAGTTGGGAAACAAGAGGCATAACATGCTATTCATGATAGTGAGAAAAGGTGGTCCCATGGAAGCAGAAAATTAAATCAAATCCCTGGTCAGCCTGTAAATCCTAAGGACATGATACTCTCTCTTCGGAGGAGTTTCTGTGTTAAGTTCCACTGTTGTAGGCACTTCCTAATTCCAGCTCCCCATAAATTCAAAATAGCCTTCACTTCCTTTCCTAAATATATTTGTAGGAGTTTTATATGTGTTCTGGATAAGTTATGAATCAGCCACTCCACGTAAGAGCACTTCAGGTAGGGATAAAAATGGTTCTTATATATTCAGTAGTTTAATATACATATTTTAAGCCTGTAAAGTTGTTTGTAAGGAAAGCTATTTTATAACTAAACTACATCATTACTATGAACCAGGCCAATAATATATGTTTTAAAGCTATCTGGATACAAGTTTACATTAGTGGCTTAATCACCACCTACATCTGTAAAAAATAAAACAATAAAAAGTAAATAATGAGTACAGGAACTGTTGTCCAAATTCATTTGGGCAGTTCCATTTTACACACAATTCATTTCCTGTGTTTTAAATACTGAAATACTGATTTGTATTGTCAAGGCATCCTAAACTTACATAGAAAATAAGCTTCAGAGACCTTGCAGACTTTTAAATAAGTTCAAAATAGTGCAGATAAAGTGGTTTCTATCCACATGTTCTTATTTTCAGCTTTGTTCCTTTTTCTTTCTTTCTTTCTTTTTTTTTTTTTTTTTGACTAACTTATACTTCTAGCTTTTTCTACATAGGCTTTGTCATGCTTTCCCAGGAACTCTGTATTCCTTCAGAACTGAAGTAGATAAGAGTCATATCTAAAATTACAAGGCCAAGCAATTACTTGTTGTCCAATGTCCTGTGTTTGAAGAGGGCACGAGAAAGAGCTACCCACAAAAAAGCATAGAAGTGCTCTCCTACATGAGACTGTGTTTACAGGTCTTGTAGTCGAAAATACAGCCACTGACACATATAGAAGGTCCAGTCCTTTGCCTATCAGTAGAAAAAGCCAGTGGTCACAACCAAAGAGGAATTGAAAACAAGAATTTTCTAAGTAATGTTTATCCAAAATTTTCTAATCTTTCTTAAAAAGGCAGGAAAATGAGTGGAAACATTTTAAGTGGTAAATCCATGTAATCCTCAGCTTCCCCTAGAATCCATTGCTTCCCCTAGAAGATGAGCCCTTGCTGCTTTGCAGGGGCACCGACTACCTTCAGCAGCATTTATAGCCACACAGTGGGGATCAGCAGCAGAATGTGTGTGATGGTTCAAAAGACATTACGTCTTTATTTTCATATGTTGCTGGAGAATAATGTCATATTATTCTAATTTCAGAGGAGAAGAGCTGAGGCACAGAGGTTGTGTGCCTTGAATCAGCACCACAGACATTAGTGGCAGTGGCCAGAACACTGGCAGGTACTCGGCAGGAATGTACCTCTGGAGGGCCATCCTCAGCCATCAGCCAAACCCACCTTGCAGACTAAAAAGCAGAGATAGCCACTGGGGAGTAATATTGATCTTTTACAGCTTTAATTTTGCCAGCCCTAGACAGGATAGAGCCACAGCAAGAAAAGCTCCCCGAAACTCAGCTGCCAAGCAGAGGTTGTGATGAGCCTGCAAGCCCATCTGCAGTTTGCCATTCAGCTGCAAATTGCACCAATCTTTCCCAAAGCAGGCCTGGGTACACATTTATGCCATCTTGAGAAAAGGTTAAATACTTTCCCATCTATTTGCTTAGTAATGGGAACTCTCGTATTGTTTGGCCACATGTTTTGTAGAGTGTTTCCTCCTCCTCCATTTTACTGGTAAAGAGTTAGTGGCCAATTGTATCCTTCAACAGTGAATGGGAACACTGTTCACCACATCTACTTTCCCTATTGGTACTAAGATAAAAAAAACCTTATATGTGTATAAATGAGAAGAGAGTAATTCCCATCAAAAATGACATGCTGAGATTTCAGGAGGATTCAACTTCTCAGAATGAAACTTGAACAGCTGCTGGATGATATAACCTGAATAAAAGTAATTAAAAGAAAATGAGTTCTGCCCTCTTGTATCCTCCTGACTCATGCCTCATTTTCTACTTCAGGATTTAGGAAAGCAAATGTCTATTTCTGTGTCCATCACCAGAGCGACATCACAGCAAGTTAATTAGAGCACATGACAGAGAGGTGCTATTTTTGCCTTCAAATAAAGATCATTCTGTTGCATATGAACATTTTTCTCTCTGAGCTTGTGAGAGAAACTTCTTAGCTGCCAGGAAAGGATCCTCTTTCCCAAAGGTGAATGAAAATTATGCTTTTTCTACAGCTTGCAAGCTTCAAGATTAGAGTTGCCAACCATGCTGTATTAAAGAGGATGCAGTCAGACTTGGCTGATCAAGCTTAATTTAGCCTTATGTTTGTGTTTCTGAAACACAGTAAACAATTTTTAGCGTGTACATGCTTACTGACTTGCAAACAAGAAACATTTTTCCTTATCTGAATAAAAATGAAATCTACAAATTCATGACCTGTGTATTAATTATGATTTTTATATTCCAAAGTGTATTGTTTCATGGAGGGGCCTAAACACCGCTATATATTTATATGCTCTGATAAAGAATATTCCAGGCGTTTATCACAGACAAACACTACTGAAGCTAAAAGACTATTTCCCCCTCAGTTTGGTGTCCGTGCCGTCATAGAGAAACAGCAGTTTACATTCTGTGGGGACTGCTCTTGGCTGCTGAATGCAGGGCATCCATGAGAAATGTTTGTTTCCCAAACTTAGACACTGTGTGTCTAAAGCTGGTTGCCCAAATCTGTATTTAACAATCTGAAACCTACAAGTGAAAACATTATTCAAAAGCAGATGTCATTAATCATAGTTCTTCACTATCCGAGCTCCTCTTTCCCTGGCTTTTACTCATCTCTCCCTCCACCCACAGAAAGGATGACCAAGGGCACCTGAGGAAACAGCCCTTCCCCATATTGACTATAGGTCAATAAAATGTTTCAGTCCATTAGGGGATTCACAGCCTACAAATAATCATCAGCAATTTATAAAAGGGAGTTGTGCATAAGCAGACACAGGTCAGGCATCTCGTGAATTTTTCTATGGAAGTAACAGCCCACACTCCTCCATCAGCATCCAGAAGGACTCAGCTCTAGCTTTTATCCTGCTGCTTTTCTTACAGCAAAGCAGAAAGTACTCAAAGGAGGCCTTGAATTGTGGCTCTGTTGTCTACATCTTGAAGTCTTAGAGACCCTAGAACAGCAATGAACACCAGAGAAGACACATGTTTCTCTGGCCAGTGATTAAACAACCTCCAAAAAGCCCATTCCAATGGGAAGATCTCATTAACCAAACACTAGTGTCAGAGGTACAGTATATGGACAAACGCTGTTACAGTGCATGACCAGATGAGGAGGAAAAACAGAGCCATTATGATGGTTTTATGGACTTTGTGAATATATTCCTGTCACACAATTTTAACATTACTCTGACAGGTTAATATGCGCAACTTGCCTCCAGGGGCTAAGATTAAGTAGCAACAAAGCTGAAGGGAAAAACTTTGGCAATAAACAGTGAGAGGCTTTTGCAAGCACTCTTTCTCTGCGGGAAAACTTTATTTAGGTAAAAAAAAATGCAACATGTACATGATTAAAATTGAACTCACAACAGGCAAACTTTGTTATTTAAACAATGTTACATACATCACCACTAATTTTCTGTTTTCTTTCCAATCACAACACTGTTCAAACAAAACCCCAGCAACTCTAAGCTCAATCTCCACGTGGCCACCACCCAACCCATGGAGCATGTCCTACACCAGCATCATGGAGCAGAGGTGGTCCAGACCATTGAGGCCATGGTCAGAAGAAGAAGACTTCAGAGAGCAGGGGCTGCAGGGAGATCCCAGTGAAAAGCACAAGACATGGGTGGGATCTGAGCTCTCCTAATGGCAGAAGATCCATTTGTTCCACTCCCTCCAAGCTGGGCAGTGCTAGGATTTTCCCGAGGAAACTGGGCAATAGAAAGGCTGAAAGGCAAGAAATGTGCAATGTCAGAGCTAGTACAGGGCTGTAGTGATGGCAAGGATGCTATGAGCAAGGACCAGGACTGAAAGGCAGGATGAAGAACCCTAACAGCTCATCATGGAGCGGAGGGGTTGGGGCAGGGTGCAAAGTCATGCCCACAATCACCCAAGAACCACTGGAGGTGGCAGCACAGAAGCCATCCAAGAAACCTGGTCCTTTAGAAAGCCATCATCATTGTTGTTGAATGTATCCACCTATTCCAAAATATTAATGCCCAGAACAATCTACTTTCATCAGGTGAGGAGGCATATTTTCCAGGTTCTCCCAGTCAAGCCAGGTCATCTTTATCGCACTCTTTGATGTAAGGGCAGTGTGTTTTTAAGAGACATTTCTCAAAGAGGGAGGAGTCTCCTTCGGCACATGAAAGAGAACAATGCCATGAGAACAAGGGACAGCAGAGTACAATGTGTAGCAAGAGCAGAGGGAAGACAAAGGCAGCAAAAATAGAAGGCACTTGAGACTGGAGAAAACAATAAAGAGCAGAAATCCATAGACAAGGACCCCAATAAGGGGCCAGGATATGCACTGGGGGCAGTAGAGGAAGTCATAGAGAAGGACAAGAGCACTGTGAGTTACTCATCAGCCACAGGACGGTCACACTGGCTGGGAAAAAAAGCACAGCACCGCCAAAAAGAAAGCTGCTGAGCAGCCATTGGTCTGGAAAGGAAAGGTGGGCTCGCAGGCAATGAGGGCTTCACCCCTGTGCAAAGCTCAGGGCAGCCCTTGCCCTTCACTGCAGCCCCAGTCACAAGTGGTAGGTGACAAGCCTGAGCTGAAGTGCTGCCAGGAGTGTATCTCTAATGTTGAATTTAGATGGGAAAGTAATGAAAAGCACAGGGAAAACATTTTAGTACCATTAATTAATTGGTTTCTATATTATATTTAAAGTTCCTGGATGTTTTTTTCAGAGTCAATTAAGTCAGCTTCATGTTTCTAGTAAATAAAAATCTCCATTTTGAAGCAGCCCTTTTTAAGCTGAGTGGAGGAGGAAATCAGGCCCCTGATTCTGACCCTTACTCTGCAAATCACCATTTTTTCCACAGCAAGATTAAATGCACTGTTGTTGTTCTGCCAGCCCTTAACACAAATTAATGACTTAAATTACCTTTCATCTCACCTTATAAATTCTACCTTGAAGCAGCAGAAAGCCCAAGGGCTCTTGCATAACCAGATGAAGACAAGTTCATTGCCTTGAATCCTTCCCATCTTGCTCCACTTTACATCAATTCTTTATAAGAAGAGGTCTCCAGAGCTAACAAAGAAGCTGGCCATGCAGCAGAAGGTGCCGTGGGACTTTCAGAGGTAAAAGCCCATCTTGCGGTGACTCGGTGCACTCCATTAGTCCTAGGAAACATGGGGCACATCGAACACGGCAGATGTGCCCTGACTTGCCAGGCTTCAGACAAATGCAATCAAATCTATTTTAATCATCTATGAAATGCAAATGCGTTCCACTTGCGCACACGCAAGATCCATTGTCTTCCTCGCTGAAGCATACGATAATGTCAATTAAACATTGTTGCTAACTTAATAGGTGTTCTGATTGCCTATGGGAAATTATCTTTACTTTTTTTATCAGTAGTAGTATTATTTCACATCAAAGAGGTTTTAAAATATTTTAATAATTGTGTTAGGGTTTGTTTGTGTTCTCCCTTTTTTCAGCTTTGTGGTCAACACCCATCTAGACTGAGCAGTGAAACTCATGTTTACACTCAGAGGAACACTGCATAATTCTGAGTATTAAAATACCCTTCCCAACTTCTTCTAAACGGGCCCCACGCAGATGTGGCAGTTGCATTAATCTGCTGGCAATCTCGCTCACACACGCAGGCTCCCATACACGCACACAGCCCCTTTGTTATTTTGCTAGAAATGGCTGGGCAGCTGTAAAGATGTTTATTCTCAGACCCACATGAAAAATGTTTGCAGTATGTATGTAGCCTACAAAGTCAAGAATGATAAGCATTTAAATCAGACCGGCCATGCAAAGTCAATATTTCGATATCAGAGGAATTGATTCTTGATCTAGTGCCAGCGCTGTGTACTCAATGTACTGCAGAAAAATCCTCACCCAGCCTTCCTGCCAGCGCACTGTTAGGGATGACAAGCATGCAGTTATCTGATAGAGCAGATATTTGTTCCAAAAGACGATTTTCATTTCAAAGACAAAACATGAAAAGAGCTTACTTGTGAGGAAACCAAATACTGTATTCTCCTCTTGATAAATCAAGCTTTAGAGAAATAAAGCCAAAGAGAGCAGGATTCTGAAAGGAACTTCTGTAGCTCTTTTCATGCTTTTACAGCTACTCAGCTGGCTTAACTCTGCCAACTAATAATCTTGTGTTTCCCTAAGATGTGTTGTGAAAGAGTTTATTTGCAAATAATTATTTGGTGATAAGGATGCATGTCTGTTTGCTTTTAAACAGACCCTACAAAGCTAATTAGGGGGTTTATGGTAGAACACAGGGTTCTATATGGTTTATACCTTAAGCTACTAATTATGGGATTTTCAACAGCATCTCTTTCTTTCCTCTGCAAAGGACTAAGACAGTATTATGCAACAATAAAAGCCCTCTTTCAGTCAAAAAGGTGAAATTTCTTTATGTCACATTCTTGTCAGCTCTTCTCATCACTGGATTTACATAAAAGTAACCAAGTATGAGTAATAACAGGCGGGAGAGGAATGCATCTTCATATCCTTCGAGACCCAAGGACTAACACAATAGTCCTTTTATATTCTGCAAAGACATCTTCACTATTTGGACACAGACCTCCAGATGCACTTTCTAATTGCAGTTAGCAAGCAGCATGCCCTTGACACAACACAGAATAAATATAACCTGCCCTTTCAAGTGTGTCACTGTGCTCAAAGCTTACTTTAAGTCTTCCCGCTACTAATCAGACCTTATACAAAGAAACCTAACCATGCTTGTACCCACAGGATTCAATAGTATCACACTTAATGCTACTTTATTTCAGGATGACATCAAGAGGGATTGATACCAAACCGCTAGCATCCAACCACATTTACTAAGGGACTACCTCACTCATTGCTCTTCCTCAGGGCATAATAAATAATAATTACCTGCATGTTTTATTTCACAGCCAGTCTTTTATGCAAGTGCAAACATGGAGCGTCTGTCCAGTTTCTAAGAGGAGAAGTAAAGGGTAGACTGTAGAGAAAATTAATCAGAAGCATATCAGACCCTTACTGAGATGCAGCCCAATTAAGTTCACTACACACATCCACCATGGAGGCCATTAATAAGTTGCTAACAATTTCTGTATGTCTCTGCTGGGCTTTATACAAAATTTTGCCCCTGTAATGAACTCTTCAGGCTTTATAGGTGAGATTTTCAGAAGTGTTCAACACTGACCCAGCTCTGCTCTCCTTGAACTCAGCAGGAATTTTAACCATCAGCTTTAGGGGGGAGGTAGGGAAAGGTCAGCCTCGAATGCTTTCCAAAATCCCACTCCACCAATCCGCTTAAGCCTCACATAACTCTGGGGAGAGAAGTTTTGTGCGTTTATTGTACAGACTTGGTATACAATGATCATCAGAGTATGTGCTGCAGAAGCACAGAATTTTCCTGCATTGTTTATCCATCAAAAGAATGAACCTTTGAAATAACATATAAGCCTACACCAATAAACAAATTTTTCCTACCCTGGGAGGGTAACTTCATTTGTGCTCACAAGTATGGTCTAGAGACCCAAAATACAACTATTGATCTAATCCCTTAAACAGAAAAACTATTGAAAAGCAGAGTTGTACTCAAGACTAATGGACTGAAAAAATTCAAACTGAACAGAAAAAATGTCCTGAAATTTTGAAACCTGCTTGTGAGGCTCAAACTTTATGACAAACTGCAAACACAGAGCAAGTAATAGCAGCTCTACTAGTAGGCTGTTGATTCAGGCTTCAAATTAATTATAAATTCATAATTAATTATGAAGTGCTACCCCTTGCTCTGCTTTCCCATGGCCTGGGGAAGAGATAGATTCTCAAAAGCTCAGAGCCAATTTCTGTTTTATTTTTAGCCAGTCAATCTCACAAAATGTTTTACCTACAACTTAGGGACTTGCTTTTTTATATTCCATCCATGAATAGGCTAATCAGCTGGTGCAGTGATCTGTGACGCCTAAATAGGAAAGATGCATATAAAAAGCAAGGAAGAGCAGAAGGGACCCAAATACTCTGCCACGGGCAAAGCAAGAAGGGTGTCCACCCTCAGCACCCCATGGAGGGAGGTGACAAAGAGAGATGGAGATCTGGTGACCATGAGCTGCTGTTGTGTCCCAAGGAGTGGGAGCAATCTATGCCTGTGAATGGAGGAGGATGTGGCAGGGGTCTGCGGGGTGGGAAGCACCTGGTGCTCATGAGCCAGCTTTCTCTCAGCAGCATCCACCTTGCAGCATGGAAGTGAAGAACTCTTTTCCTCCACAGTGTGAATCTGGCACCAGGTTAAGGACCAACAGTGGGCCAAGAGCAACAAACAGCCAGGTCCTTACACCACAGCCCAGACAGCACAGCCCTTTGCACGCGTCTCCTCTGGCCCAGCCCTAAAGGGTCCCAGGTACTGGCTCTGGTGGGGTCAAGACAATGGAA
Organism: Eurystomus gularis; assembly: GCA_013400335.1. NCBI lineage: Eukaryota > Metazoa > Chordata > Aves > Coraciiformes > Coraciidae > Eurystomus > Eurystomus gularis. The sequence continues at coordinate 72,666 of VZZY01003903.1, read as the reverse complement.
GGGCATGGCAGAAGGCACAGAGATCACTCAGGAGAAGGCTTCAGCTGTGGCCACCTCTGGTGTGGTCCCACTGCAGAGGGTGAACAGGTGGGGAGCGGAGGGGGAATTTTCCCCTGCCAGTCTCTGCAAAGCAGCAGTCCTCAGGCTAGTGATCCCTGCACAAGGCAGGGATCTCGTAGATTTGGCTGGGGCTTCTTTATAGGGTGGGAAAGAGACCTTAACAGCCTGCACCTCAGTGTGCTTTTCTGCCTGATTTTACCAGCCCTGTAGCAAGACCTAGTAGCCTTTGCAGAGCTGTCATCTCCTAAAACCAAAGTCAGCCCAGCTATGGGTGCTGTTCCCAAATTCTCCCAGATGCACTGCTTGTGTCACACACCCAATGTCAGGGCTCAGCCCTCAGGGCTAAAGCATCTCAGGATACTCATGGCTCCCGTGTTCACACAGCCATCACACTAGCAATGGCAAAGCTCCTTTTGCTTCCCTCTGCCAAATTTCTGTCTCCATGAGTTTAAGAAGGATCCATATTAGTCTGGTTTTTGTATGTTTTTTATTCACTTATTTATTTTATTTTCTAGTCTTTCCACTAGTGTACATCTCACTAAGAAGCAGTATCTAGGAGGAAAAAGGATGGTATACGCAGCTCAGCAGATTGAAACAATCTTCTTTCAGTCATTACTGAAGGATGGAGTGGTTACAGCTGAGTTTTTGCTTACAATTACAAAATCAACATACAGTATATAAGTAACCTTAAAAACTTTTAGTGTCCAGTAAACATTGATCTCTAATCCATTATGTTTGTTCTCTCCAGGACTGAGCAGCCTTAAATAAATTGTTCTGTGAATCAGCAGCCTTTTGGTAGATGGCAGGAAACAAAAGTATCCAACCATGTGGTATTCCCAGTTTTCCTAGCATAGATCAGAGTAGAAACTGTCCCTAAACATATGTATATACACCACTACCCACAACACAGTACTGGTCCTGATTGGAGCTCGTTGCTGTTATCATAACAAAAATCAGTAAATAAATTGTGATGTGTAAGAAAAGCCATTTGGCCTGAACCCAATGGCATGTGACCAGAAGATGGTAATATTCAAAATGGAGGACCTATACAAGTGTACTTATGGGTCATATGTATCGTAGTTACCCCAGGTTACCCCCACCTCCTTCTGTCAGTGATATGAAACCTCCATAACCGGCTGAAATCACCTTCTGAGCCAGGAGTAGGAGTAGGTAATTTAGTTTCCATGGTAATGCAGTTCTGGACCATTCTTAAGCAGAAGCTGCCAAGTATGACAAATGGTAGGTGCTGATTTTTTTATGTGAACAGCTATTCACTATGAATTGAAATGAGATTGCCAAATTCACTTTCCTTGGGACTGGAGCTAGGGTCAAAAGCTATTGTTACACTCAAGCCATAGTCCAAAACTAGCACTTTAGCCACCCATCTCCAGCTGCAATATAGAATTTTTTAAGTCATAGAATAAAAATGAATGACTCAATATCAGAGTTGTCAAATAGATGAGACAGATTTACATCAAGCAATTCTAAAATGCTCTGTAGCCATGAATTAAAGGATACATATGACAAATTACTCTTATTCGTTCCCTTGTGGGGAAGAAATTCTGTTTTAAACATTGCTGACTGTTGTGCAGTTCCTATTATATATATGTACATATGAAACCTGTATTGGGATAAATACACAAAATGGTAAGGGCTTGAATTCAGCTACTTTTCTTTGATGAGCCATCACTATATAATAAACCATAGTAGGTCTTGCACACTGCTAATCTCCCCAAACAGTATGTAATTGGTCTTGGAAAATGCTGTAATACAGCAATTAGTAACATAACGAATAAAAGAGGAAAAAGTCCTTTGAATTTAGGCTTGTTTTCCTTCCAAATGAAGCAATAGTAAGATAGGTTGCCAGATCAACCGATATTTAACACCATCTCTGCCCTAAAAGCAGCCCAAAAAGCAACTCAGTTTTGCCCAGGCTGGGGAAATGGGGGGAGAAGGGTCCTGCCAGCCCCCACTCAGCTGGAGGCTGATAAGTGGGGTGTTGTAGGGCTGCCCACAGTGGCTGCAGGCAGCTGCCAGCTGGAGCTGGATAAGCTCCCCAAAAGCTAGGGACCACAGCAGCCAGATGGCATTGAAGACCTCCAGGAATTTAGGCGCTGGTCCATCAAGAGCTACCCGTGCCCTAATTGTGAACTGGCAGACTCTGCATGGCAAACTCATGGAAGAAATGACTCCCAGAAAGGGATGGTCTTCTTCCTATTGGCAACTCTTCCCATTTGCAATGTTACCTTTGACAAGTACAAAGAAAGCAACAAAACATTTTAAGTGTTGGGAGGGAGGGGGGAGGTGAGGGTGGTGCGGGGAAGAGATGAATTCCCAACTCATACAATCCTGGAAAGAGAAGAAATGAAGCTGAGAAGCATCATGACAAAACAACATTTTTTGCCTTTATAGCACACTTCCCCACCCTGGTATGCAAAGCCGCTTGTAAACATTCATTAAGCTACCCAGTATTTATGTGCATTAAAAGAGTAGTTCTCCCTGACATACCCTATTTCCTGTTTCTTCTCTGTGAAATGCCTGAAATTAAGGGTACTCACCCAATCCTTGGATTTTTAGGCATTTACATGACATAGTTGATAGCAGCCAGAATTAAGACACAGGCAGCTGAATGGACTTGTTTGAGATGACACCACAAGAGGCTTGCAGAGGCAGAAATAGAAACCCTGGATGCAAAAGGGACACAGTGACTCTTCTGGCCCACCCCAGAGCAGGTATGGTCTCGGTACACTCACATGAGCTTGCCAAACCCCTTCTGGCAGTGCCTGAAGGGGGCATGATCCCCCCATGGTCCCCCCAGCCTGCCCAGACCTTGGCACACCACTGCCCTGCCCTGCCAGCAGCTGTCTGGGTGCTGCGGTGGGATGCCAAAGCAGTGCGAGCAGCAGCGGAGACACTTCAGCACTCACTTCTGACTCTCAGAAAGCAACAGCAGGTCTCACAGGGGACTCACATCCTAACACAGTGGAGTGGAGACATCTGTTACGAACTGTAATTAGCACTGATTCCCCAAAAGTGGGATGTCACTCTCAGTCACAGGACAGCTAGTGCTGAAAGAAGGGTTGCTCCGTCCTTGCGGTGCTAAGGAGATGGGTGGTGGCTTTGAGTCTGCAGCAAAACCCAGGCAATTACCTTAGAGATTGCCCTGACCAGGGGTGGCCAAAATTCAAGGGAGATTAATATTAATATTAAGTCAGAGCAGGTTGTTACCATTATTTAGCAACTGATCTCAGCAAGTTTTGGCTAGCTGGCTCAGCACCAGACACCTGCGGGTGCTGTGGAAATGGGTGTCTGGGAGGCAAGAAATAGCTTGGGTTACATCACTAGCAGGGAGTTTAACTAACATACCTGAATTAATAACAGATTTTAAGACATGGGGCTTCCCAAACTGCACTGAGACCATTGCTGGTCATCATGTCTCCTAGGGGTGCCTGAATCTGTTAGTCACTGACATACCAGGTAATCACTAGGCAAGCCTTCAGCCCTAGATAACCCATATTGATGCAGAGGGGACAATCTGTAGTTTAGCGCTTTTCAAAATTAGTGACTTTGTTTTCATCCTAATATTATGGTTAAAAGCAGGACCTCTGTGCCCCTGCATGCCCCAGACACTTTCGGTAACTCTGAACAGGTAACTGTGGAAAGCACTTAGGGCTCGCCATCTAATACTTTCCCTGCACACAAAGAGGGAATATTTGTCATCTGCTGACACATAGCACTTCAGAAAGTCAGGAGAACTTGTAAGACAGTGAGAAAACACTGGAAATCTGCTTTGCCGAGGAACCTTATTGACTATCGTGAGTTTCTCCTCTATGAAAAGCTCTTACAACTTCATCCACTGTATCTCCCTTGCCTCATCTAGACAGTTCTTCAAGAAAGAGAGAGCGGTAGGAAGCTGCATGCTGTTTCTTAGAGTATTTTTTCATTTAACTTAGCCACCAGGCTTTATAATGCAACCTGCCTGGGACAATGCATTAATAGTCTCATTTTACCAGTGTGACAGAATGACAAAGAGCCCAGTATGTGCTGAAATATGCACTCCCCTTGCTAAGCCTGTAATCCCAGCTTTGATTTTTTTTTTGTTTTTTGTTTAAGTAATCAGCACAAACCTAGTGAGAATGAATCAGAAATTGCACATTTAATTTTGTCTTCTGCTTGGCTTCCATCTTTGATCAGAGACTGGAGAGGAAGTGCATTGCTTCCTCCCTCAGATGATGTTAAAAGCCTGTTTGTCATGCACAGTAGCCTCCATGGGAATTACTTTCTTGGTCACAACCACAAAAGCCCTCCAATCTTCCCTGTAATTTTCTCCAGAAGGACATAAAAAATGCAGATGCATTTCCCTAATTTGGGCTGCTGCTGCCATTCTGCCCCAGAGCTGCTCTATCACCTGCTGCCACCTTTCCTCCAGCTGCAAGCAGATCCTCCAGTTATGGCCCCAAAACAGGTGACTCAGCCATGAGACCTGTTGCAGAGAAGCTTCAGCACCCTTACCCACAGCAGCATCACCACCAAGGATCTCCTCTGTCACCATCCTCCAACCTAGGAGTCAGTGTGCCCTTGCTCATTTGCCTACCACTCACCTTGGGGACACTGCTACTGCTGTGGCTGTGAGCACCCGGTCAAGCTCTCCTGTCCCTTTGGCAGAGCTTCAAAGAGCTGCCAGACTACAATTGCCATTTCTGATTCTTTGATTTTTAGAAGCTGTTTGCTAACTTTTTAATGAGCTTCTGATGCTGATCACACAGTCCCCACCTTCTCTGACACTGCAGGATGCCAGCAGATGGGCAGAGGGTCATAGCCTCAGTGGTGGCTAATCAGCACCTTTGTGAAACCCTCCGACCAGCTCACAGCACCCAGATGGAGAGTGCTGGGGCTGAGGTGAGCCAATTACTGTAAAAACAGGAGAGATCATGTGGAAAGAAGGGTTAAAGGCCAAACAGTGTACAGCTTTTGTGCAAAGGAGAGCAGAAAGGGTGGAAAAGGCAGATCAAGAGGACTGAGGGACTGTAAAATCTGATCACTCTTCTCCTTCAAGGATGCTCACTTTACAAGGCAGGGAACTGCAACAAACACCAACCTGGGCAAGCGAGCTTGACTTCAAAGTGCATATGGGCTTATCTCCCTGTTAAGGTCAACAAAAAATTCCCGTCGATCTCATGAGGGCTTGGATTTTCAATTAATGCAAGGCTACTGGACTTTATGTGCAATTAAGCAGCATTTATAACTATTAATTTATCTCTTCCTTGCCTTCAGAAAGGGAATAATGAATTATATCACTGCTTAAGACTGAACGTATACTTGTACTTACTTTAAAGCACCATTCTCAGCGATAAAAGCTCGTGAACTGTCATACCATACTCTTCTGAGCCAGTTTAAGAAGCAGCATGCAAATAATCTTATTGGATTCTTTTTAAAATGAACTGTGAATCCGCGTGCTTCAATGTAGTTACTATACCATTTTACTTACTGTTGGCTTATAACCTTTTTCTTGTGTTAATATGTAACTGTAACATGCTTTCCAAAGACAAGATGCTGAGAGCTGTTTTTTCCATTCTTCTAAAAATTTTGTTTTACAAGCAAGATTCACATAGTCTGCACCTGCTGTTTCAAGAACCCTGAGAAGTTGCGAAACTCCCTGGTGTGTCACAATAAGTTGCTTTTACAGCACTGTTGAGTATTCAGAAATTAGCTGTTCATCTCTTCCTCCTATTGTCTTTTAAACCCATATGCAGAAAGTCTATTACACTCAACTGAGTCAACATTTGTGCTTATGCATTTGGAGGTACAGAAGTCACTGAGTGTTACAATGAAGTACGAACTGTTCTAGCATGGAAAGCTGCATACAGAGCTATGAGTGAACGACAGTTTTCTTCCCTTCTGCAACTTATCTGATGCCAGCGACAGAAACAATGAAGGTACAGAGCCTCCCTGGAAATCAGTGTGGCTCCAAACGTAGAATTACTGGAAGTTTATTGGAATATAATATTTTCAAAGTTGAAGCATGAATATTGTCAAGGGCCAAAGAGATACTTGAGGAAAGAGCTAAGGACAAAGGTGTTTCTCCCTCCAGCATACCATCCATGAAGGCTGAAGGTAGCCAGGAGAGGAGGTGCAGGCTTGGGACAGGGGGAGGAGTCAGAGGGAAAGGCAAGTGAAGGGAGGGAAAGGAGAGATAGAGATCAGAAAATTGCACGCGAGGAGGTTGGGAGGTGATGTTCAGATACAAGTCTGAGTCAGAGCCACATCACAGGGTGAACACAGAGAAGGTTTTGGCAGCAGTGTTTTGGATCTCTTCGAGGAAAAAACTGTGAGAAAATGGAAAGGCCAGATAAAGAGTAGTCTCCAGTAGTCAAAATGAGGGGTAGGAGCATCAGCCACATCTTTGTCACAAGGAAGAGAGGAGGAACGACTCTCTGAGGCAATTTAGAGAAAGTCCCATCAGCCTTGAGCAGTGGCCTAAGCATACAGGGAAGGAAGAGAGATGTTAGAGCATGAAAAACTGAAAAGGAGATGGTCATTTATTCAATTCAAAACCTGATTTCTCTACAGCATTCTGCACACAGGCATTAACCACTACAGAAACATAAACCATTACCTCTTCTTTATAGATGGGACCTTCATGTATAGAATGATGAAACAATTTCCCAAAAGTTACACAACAGATCAGCAGCAGAACTGACAAATGAACTCAGGGATCCTAAATCCCAGTCCAGTCCAGGATTTGAACCTTGTTCTCCATTTGCAATCGGTTTAATAGAGGAAAATAACACAAGTTGCAAATTGTCCAAAAATAATTCATACAATCATCTTTAACTAATGAGCTTTTTTCTACCCTTTGACTGTGCTGGTTATTCACTAGTGATCATTTGTGGTGTGAGCAGTCAATACTACAGTGTTTTCTTGATACCCTGGTTGGGTACCAAGTTTCTTGAAAAGCTAGTAGCTAAAAAAGAATGTATGTTACCCAAATATATCTGAATGAAACCTGTATTCTGCACAGGTGCTTTTGACCTGTCATCAGAAAGCACATACAGTTGTGAGCCAAACACTCAAAATCCAAAAAGTATTTGATATGTCTATTTTGCTATGTTTAGACTATTAGACTGGAAGATAAAGGAAGACGCTGTTCATGTACTGCAATGGGGAGAATGGAAAGTGGCTTGCAATCACTCTGAAATACACAGAGCATTTTCCCAAATCATGCTGGTATATGTAGGCTCTTGAGCAATGGCCCTACACTGTAAAAAGCCACTCTAAGCAGATGTATCTTGAAACTAATGCATTACATATATTGTGCAAAAAAAAGCATTTATTTAGAAAACAACAACAAACTTATCAGAACATAAGACAATAAGTGAAAGAGCAGACTGGAGACTCTGTTTTGCCACCTAAATACAGCTACCTCATGCCATGTGAAATGCCCTACAATATACTCCTCAGCATCCCATCCACCTCTCCATGAAGGCATAGCTCTTTGCCTTCCATGGATGCAATGCATTGCATCACACCTGGCACTTTAAAGGCCTGATACAAAGTCCATTGATATCATCCCAGTGTTCCAAATTAGGTCCAGAATGAGCACATGCATGCATTCCTTCTTTGCTTCACCCTGAATTTTATGCATGCTCTGTCCTTCAGCCAGCTTAGAAATTACAAACTGCTCCTGCAACATTAATATTTTGTCCACAGAATGAATGCGATCCATCTTCATTGTCTCCCTAGAAAAAGTTTTGATACTTTCACTTCTTCTACAAACAAAATCAACATATAATTTATGTTTGTGAGCAAAGTGATTTTATGGTATTTCTCTTTGTTGACAGAATGATTGGAATAAAATTACATTCTGTTGACAAAAAATGTGATGAAATGTCATTTGTGAACATTATGAACAAAAGAGTTTGACAAAACACAGTTTGCCAATGGGATGTAGCAAAGGTTTTAACAAAATGAATTCTGTCTGTCTGCTATTTGTCCTAGGAATGACATGTGAAGTTTTTCAAAATCCAACATGTCAAAACAAAAAGTAAAAATTTCACCTACAAAGGCAGCAAACATTGCCTTTCTAGAAGCCATTCCTTCTAGTGTTTTAAGCCATATCATTTTAGGTCATCTCTGTTTTTCCAGAATTCTGTAATTTCTAATAGAGATACGCTGCATTTATATGTTTTGGTACAAATCCATCCTATACACCACCATTAATTAACAGACCTAGGCTTTCACATTTTTCTGGATTTTTGGTAAATTGATCAATGAGGTAGAATGCATACATTTTCAGGCATACTAGATATGTTTAAAGATAACAGGATTTGTTCTTGGAAGGCATCAAGCCTCTGACAGCAGCATGAGTACTCACATAATTTAATTCCTTCGGAGTCTAAGCAACAGTCTGACAGCATCAGGAAAACGTGTGCCAAGCTATTTTCTCTTTGAACTTTGATGCCTGACATCTTTACATGGACATGAGCTCATATGAGGATGGACAGAAAGGGAGGGGAATCTCTCTTTGGTGAGTTCAAATGAATGAGCTTGGACAAGGCTGATTTACCCTTGGTGGCAGAGGGCCTTTAGGTTAAAAGAAATGTGATGGCTCTATGGGGAGTGGGATATAAAAGCAAAAGGCCCAGAACAAAGGGGATAGAGTTAATTATAGTAAGAAGTCACCATCATGAAATGGTTGAGCACTAAGCAAAAGAAGAGCCACTAAGAAAGGTTAAAGTGCAAAAGAACAAAAGCAAAGGTCGAACAAAATTCTGTAAGTATCAACACATTAACAACAAATAGAAAAGAAAATGCAGCATAAACAGAGCCAGCTGCATTGCATCCTTCCCTTTTGCTGATCTGTCATTAGGCTCAAAGACTATAAACCAGACTAGCACGGGTGACTGCTCCTGGGCAGGGTGATGGTGAAGAAGACTAACATCTCTACACAGCCAGTGTGGGAGACTGGCTTGAGGGACAGATTTGGTCAGGCTGGTCCCTGGACTCTGCTCATGAGGCTGCCAGTGCTCCTAAGGCTCTGGCAGATTGTGAGATAAGTTGTCTTTTTCCTCCAGGTAGATGAAAATGAAAAAAAAAACAACTTTATAATCCCACCAGCACCGAAGAAATTCAGTCTGATCTTCCATTGCACCATGAGGGATACTGTCCCCAGCAAAAGCACTGGTGGGATTTTGGCCATGTCGCACAGGACATCAGCTAGCCAGGGCATGAAGCACCCTTACATTCATTGAATCCCCCTGTCGCTATGTGAGGAGGTACAGCAACGACACAGAAAAAGTCCAGTTAGTTCTTGCAATGAAGAGACACTTCTATGCATTCACAAGTCTGAGCTTTTCAAGTCACTGGCATAGTCAGAAGGACTGCAGACCTGAGTCCTAGCTTCCAGCATTCCATGGCTGTGTAAAGGATGTTTAGCTCAACTCTGTATGGGTTAAAGGAATGGAGGAAACCCATCTCTGTATAGACTAGCCAGTCCCTGTACAAATATTAACAGAAAAGCAGTGATATAAATTTACATTCATCAGTAAATGCCTCTTAGAGCTAAAAACATAATTAAATGCACTGTCTGCACTAAGGTTTTTGTTCTTTTCTCCCTTCCCTCTTCCTCCCCTCTGGTGAGGTAGAAGAAGGGAGCTGATGTGGTAAATGGTTTTCCCCCTGATTTTTCCCTTACAAGAGAATAAACGAGATGAAAAGGTAAGAAATGTTCTAAACATAATCAACACACACATACATTCCAAAGAAAATAGCAAATTAAATGCAAAGCCTATGCTAATGCATCATCCAGGTTGAGATTTTAATTGCAAAAAGTCAGGAAATGTAAAGTTATGGTTTTCACAGTAATCATCACTCAGCCCCTTGAACACAGTTAGGATTTGTATTCCAGGCAGCGTGCAGCGTTAACTCAAACACCAGCGTATAGATGTGCTCCCGGCCTTCATTACAGTTGCTGGGGGAACCATAATTCTGCATTTGCTGACTTTTGCTCAATTAATTTTTTTCTCCTTATTGCTGTACTGTGAGGTTCTTGCATTTAATTTCACTGTATTAACAAAAAAAAACCCTAAAACACATTAAAAAAATGAAGAGAAACTGGAACTTTCCATCACACATTAAAATTAGCAGACAATCCATTCTGTCTGTGATTCCTAAGGCTCATGTAGGACCATGCACTCATTTTAGAGCACAGGTACATGAATAATAGTAATAATAATTATTATTGTTCTTGTTATAATAATAACAACAACCACAACAACACATTCTTATACCTGGAGCTTCACCTTATTGTGAAGTGAGTGCAAAAAATCAGGTAATTGGCACATTGTGGAAAAGGGCTTTTTCTAGCCCTCTGTGATAACTGTACTTGTATTACACTTGTTTGTAGTGAGGGCAATGCTAAGGTCCCATCCTGGGGGGAGAGTAGGGAGCTTGTTCCCACTAAGCCTGTCTCATAAGGGTTTCACCACAAGGGCAAATTTTGTGCCCCCACAGCCTGCTCAGTACTTCATTACTTCCGATGATATTTTTGTCTGTAATCACAGAATGACAGAATTGTGACCTTTAAGACCTTTAAGATCATCAAGTCCGATCATTAACCTAACACTGACAAGTCCTCGACTAAACCATATCCGTAAGCACTATATCTATACATCTTTTAAATACCTCCAGGGATGGGGACTCCACCATCACATTCACATCCTCCCACAACATGTTTGCACTGGGCTATACTTTCCTGGAGCTCAGGCTGGCTGACCTGCAGGAGCCACCATGAAAGTAATTAATTTTAGTGGTCTGAGAAATTAGTTGAAAAACAATGCTTAGAGTAGTTATTTACATACTCTGAAACAAAGAAGGCATCAATCTCAGCTTTGCCTTGATGTATATTTGAAGGCACACCTGCAGACAGACAACAAGCAAGCCTCACTAGCATTAATGGTTCTCTTTGTGCTAGCAGAGCCTCACACCATTGTGACCTGTCCTTACCCACCTCTCATCCTTCTCTGGATGAGAGGATGGCGCCTGCAATGTGCCCATAAGGATGCACTGGATGCTTCAAGATCAGATTTCTGAAGTGGCTGAACGCTATGAAGATAAATACAAGCCCACTCGGAGTCTAAATAACCGAGCATTTGGGCAGATCCTACTAATCTCACCTTTCTGTTATAGCTCATATGCATATAAAATATATTCCTAGGAAAAGCCATCTTCCAGGAGTCACCATTCTCATACAAACTGTCACGCCAAGGGTTCCCTTTTTCTGAAAGCAGTGGGTCTGCGGGTCAGGAAAACCCATTAACCCCAAGTAGAACATCACTCACTCAGAAGCTGCATACATATCAGTATCCAGAGCTGAGAAGATACCAGTACTGTCCCTCATTGATAACTCTTGGCATTTTCTTCATAAAATTATTCCATATTTTACAGCTTTATGTTACCTGAAGTGTAAATGGGAAACACAGGTGCTTCATGCCCTCTTTAAGGTCTCTTTCAAACTCTCACCATGAAAAGAGTGGTTTTTGTGCTATCAGATCAGCACAACCACTGATGAGCCTTGGCCTCTCATTTAAAAAGAGCTGTGAGACCTACATGGTCTGGATCACATGCTATGTTTGTTGCAGATAAATATTTTTCTTTATGTTGCAAATACATGAAATGTCTTCTAAACATAGCTCTCGGTAGGATTTGTAAAAAAGGAGGAGAGTCAAATTTCTCACTGAAAAATTGCATTTCTTAAAATTGTAAGCAAATCTTGGCAGAAACTTTATGTACTTTTTCCAATATCTATCCCTCTCACCCTAAAAAAAACCAATTAAAACACACCTCTTTTTGCTATTCAGATCTTTTCTCCTTTCTCTTTTAGCTTTTTCCATTGTAAAGAGAAGGGAAATAGAACTGCTAAGAAGGGAGAGAAAAAGTTTTGGAGAAAAATTCCCACGGATTTTTTAAAATCCACATTAGTTTTTTTAACTCCTTCCCTGAAATCCCTTTATTTGGTTGAACTGTAAGCCTGTAAGTCATCCTGTTCTTTGGGCTTTAAATGAAAAGAACATATCCAGCCAGAGGTAAGCATCCAAGGTACCTGGCAGAAAACAGCATGAGACTGAACAGATGGCAGCTCCTGACTATCTGACCAGGAGAAAAGAAATGGTGTTGCCAAAAGTGCAGAGTTCATTCAGGTCTATTTAATGCTTTATGCCAATTTTTACAAACCATAGTCAGAAGAGTCCTAATTATCTTCAAAGTCATGTCAAGTGGCCCACAGCTGATCCACAGCATTGTACCACTCTTTCTACTCATTTCAATTAAAACCATGATGGTCACATAGTGCAAAAAATTGACAGGGGTCCACTGATCTGGAAGAGGTAGGAATCATTGCTTTCAGCAGTATGCAACATGCGAATAAGACAGACATGGAAATAGGTCTAACAGAGGTCATGAAGAGAAAAACTGTTCAGCAGTCATGCAGACTTTAGACATAGAGCCGCAAAGATATCATTTCAGTGGCAGGGAATCAGCTACAGAGGACTCAGGGCAGTTCCATCAAAGAAAGGAAAAAGTGCCACCTTCCAGCTCTCTGTGCTGAGGAAAGGGGCTTGAATTAGCTGAAATATGCCATCAAGTTGAAAATCTAGGTCATAAGTGGAGATAAGCAAGCAGGATTTTGGTATGTCCTACAGGAATTAGCTCTTATAAATACCCATGGTTGTTAGACAGGACCACTAAGAGCCTTAGGACTATTAAAGAGAAGATTATGGAAACCAGTATTAAGTGCTATCTTAGTATGGTGTTTGCCTAGTGCTTTATAACTCAAAAGAAGGAGGAAGAAAATAGAAATTAAGAGCCCAGAGATAGGAGATAGGTGAGGAGAGAAGGCTGTATGTGGGGTGGTAACTCAGGCTGGGTAGACTCAGGAGGAGGCAAACATAAGGGACGCACAATGAATTGATGGGTGAGGGCAGTGACCAAGCCCTGTTTTATCTTCTTAGGGCAGCAGAATATTTTCACCAAAAAGCAAATGGAAGTCACGGGTCTCTAACAGTGACACCATGGATAATTGACCACAACTTACCCATAGAAAGGTTCCCCAAAAGATGAGAGATATACAGGGTAATACAGACTTCATAGAATCATACAATATTTTGGATTGGTAGGGACCTTTAAAGGTCATCTAGTCCAACCTCCCTACAGCGAGCAGGGACATCTTTAACTAGATCAGGTTGCTTAGAGTCCCGTCCAACCACACTTGGAATGTTTCCAGGGATGGGGCATCTACCAACTCTCTGGGGAACCTGTGCCAGAATCTCACCAGCCTCACTGTGATAAATTTCTTCCTTGGATTTACTATCCTCTTTTTTTCAGTTTAAAACCATTATCCCTTGTCCTGCCCCAACAGGCCCTGCTAGACTGTCCCCATCTTTCTTGTAGGCTCCCTTTTATTATTGAAAGGCTGCAATAAGGTCTCCCCCAAGCCTTTTCTTCTCCAGTCTGAACAACCCCAACTCTCTCAGCCTGCCTTCATAGCAGAAGTGTTCCAGCCCTCTGACCATTTTTGTGGCCCTCCTCTGGACCTGCTCCAACAGGCCCCCATCTTTACTGAACTGAGGACTCCAGAGCTGGACACAGTACTCCAGGTGAGGTCTTTTGAGAGGAGCAGAGCAGCAGAATCACCTCCCTTGACCTGCTGGCCATGCTTATTTTGATGCATCCCAGGATATGGTTGGCCTTCTCGGCTGTGAGCACACATTACCAGCTCATGTCCAGCTTTTCATCCACCAGCACCCCCAAGTCTTTCTCCACAGGGCTGCTCTCAATCCCTTCATCCCCCAGCCTGTATTGATACCAGGGATTGCCCCAACCCAGGTACAAGACCTTGCACTTGGCTTACATGTTAAGAAGTGGAACACTAGACAGCTCCTTCAGCAATTTCCTTATAAATTATGGGTCTCTCTTACTACTGGTTTTACCTAGTTTTATTTAAAAATGGACTTTCCAAAAGCAGGCAGTGAATAATTGTGGCAAAGTTATTCAGAAACTCCTTTCCAATTTCTGTTTCAGATTTCACTTTGAAAATCTAACAATTTAAAAAGAAACAAAAGCATCTCTCAGAATGATACCAAAGGACAAAGTTATTTTAGGAATACAATTTTAATCAGTGCAGTACCAGCATTTAAATCTGCTGCTGTACTGACATCAGTGGGGAAAAAAAGAAATTAATTAAAAACAAGGAGTCCAGAGGGACTGGCAGTTTTGGAAATTAATCCACACCTGTGTCACCTTAAATGTGTCATTACTGCAATTCACCCTCTATGCGGAAATTGTGGGGGGAGCAAGAGCTGTCAGCTGGCTTGTTAAGAAGAGTTTCACAGCTAGAGCGTGACACCTCTGCTCTGCGATGTATAATGGCTAACTGCTGATTTCCATCTGACTCCCTGCATTATGGACTCGGCAAATGAGTCACCTCAGTTTTTATTTCCATATGAGTCCATAGTGTCCAGATTACTGAGGTGAGAAGACAAATGAAATCAATAGCATGTCTGTTCCCAAACAGGTTTACTATCAAAACACAGTGTCAAGAGAACAGGAAGGGTACAGCAAACAAGGGTGACTGCTCACCAGAGATGGGTGATGTGCTGTGTATGCTCCCTCACCACTCAGGGCCAGAGAACCAACTCTTCTAAAGTGTGCTAATATCTCATCTATGTGGCCCTGGTATCTCCCTGCCCCATGGACAGAAAACACCTCAGGTGTAGCCACCATATGGAGCCAGAGCCATCAGTAAGAGAGCTACTGGGTCCATCCCCTGGATCTCCAGGCAGAGAAAAATCCCTTCAAAAGCATCTCCCATCCTACACCATCCCCCTGTTCCCCATCACCTCCTGGGAAGGGAGTAGCCCCTAGCCAGGCTAGAAGGATCTACAAGAATTACTTAGACATCAAACCTGCGAAAGTAGCACCACACTGCAGTGTAGGAAGCTTCGGAGATAGCAATCACAGCCTTTGCTACCATGTGTGCTGGTACTTCTTAATCAGCTATGCAAATCAGGACAGTAGTTGGGTGAAGTTTCAGAACTGTGTTTGCCTAAAACACTGCCTTTCCACAAGATAAAAATCACTCTGAAAGCCTGAGGACATTTGTGCTTGTCAGAAGAAATTTCTTGCTTCTCATTGCTACACGTTGTTAGGAAAGGAATTCTTTATCTTTGGCCTCAGCCCATAACTCTGTAGTAAAAGGCGGGTGATGTTTTCAAACCTAAATCTAGTGTTCACTGGTGTTTCAGAGAAATTGGACTTCAAATTGAACCTGAAAAAAACCCTCACTAAAATTTCCTAAACTTTTAAAATCTTTTCTTAGACACTTCAAAATGAAACATTTCTTTATAAAAACCTTCTGAGATATCTACCCATTCCTGAAAGGGTCGAACAAACCACAAGTGAAGTAAGAAGTTGCACTTTGGAAAAAAAACAGAGATAATAATATTGCAATGAAACCAATTTTTCCATCTAGTTTTTCAGCAGGGCCATCACTCAATCCTGGGCTATGGCTGTATTTTCTCCAGGGCATAAAAGAGCTGAGCTGTATCTGCTAGGAACAAGGTAGCAAAGTAAAACCATCTCTGTGAGTGAAACGAGCTGTGACAGTAGTTTGAGTAGTGTAGTCTGAGCCTTAAAAACTCCTGCCAGCAGAGTAGCCTCACTCTGGGTCCCTCTCAGCACACTGCAGACTGGGAAGCACTTTGCATCCCCCAGTGCAGACAGGTGATGGGCTGCACTGAACACATGTGGATGTGTGAGCAGTCAGGTGAGCCACTGCTACTGCTGATGGGAGCATGTCTACATGGGTTTGGTTTCAGCTATGCCCCTGGGCCTGAAGACTTCTGCTGCCCAGGTAGATAGCAGGACTCAAGTGGCAGGGACAAGGGTTTTTCTCAGCTCACCAGCAAGCAAATTTTCTTCTCAGAGAGATGCAAAAATCCACAAACAAAACCCAGCCTCTGTGACAAAATATTCTTGCAGAGATCAGCTCAGAATCCTCTTTCCCTGGTGGGAGAATTGGAGGCTTTTATGTCTGCAGTATCTTTGGAGAGGTAATTGAAACTGGCTTCCTTGCTGCCAAGTACAATATTGCTGCATCCAATAATAATACTCAGTTTTTAGCAGAGCTCATTATCACTTTAACCATGAATCTGTCTTCACACAACCTCTGGAACATAAGGGAAAGATGGAGACAGCAAAGCTAAGTGGGGCCATGGAGGTGAATGAAGTGCTTGGGCCTGAGTTGTGGGCCCCAAGTTGGAGCTGACCTGTGGATGAGCCACAACCTAGCAGAATCTTTTGTTTTTCCTATTGGCTTCATGGTCCAGAGGCAGAACCTGGCCCACCTGTGTCTTTCTGGTTCCGCCCTCCCCCAGGTGGTTGTAGTTGGGGTGGTGGGTGAGGCCAAGACTATATCAACCAGGAGCTGATCAGTCAGAGGAGCTTCCTGTTGGGTGTGCTTTCTCTTGGGGTTGGTTGTATCTTGCTGAGCTCTCTTGGTGGTGTCCTTCCCTGCAAAGGGCCACTGAAGGAGCCATCTCTGTCTGTTATGTCCAGCAGGTGATGCAGGCACCACAGCGGGCAGTGGAGGAGCTGGGCCCCAGGAACCTATGGCAGGACTGTCAGAAAGAAGACTTCTGAGGGGATGTTGCTAAGTTCAGCATTGGCCTGTGTGATCAGGCAACTGACGGCAGCATAAAATGATTTTGGCTGAACTGGCACAACAGGAGGCCACTGAAGCAGCCTGCAGCGAGAGCTGCAGTCGAGCTTCAAGCTCACCGCTGTGTTTGTCCAACCATGCTGCCCTGTGTCTTGGGTGGGTGGGAGAGCATGCCCACTGAACAACTACATGTTATATATAATTTGCCACGCAACCACTTTTGTAAAACAAGGAAAATCTCCACCTACCCTGATTCTAGGGACATGATGAATGTGTGCTTGACACTTTAACTCAATTTTGTTCAAGCTGACAGCTTCTTTGGAGGGTGCTTTTGTATTTAACCGTCTGGTATCTAGTACTTCAATACAGGTATATAAACCAAGGACAGTCAGCAGCTGGCAGTTATCAGAAGTCTTTGGCTCCTAGCATACATGGAGGAGTGAAAGAGGAGAGCCAGTCGTTTTCTGTTACCCACTGTTCCTCCACCCAGGTTGACCTCCTATAGCCTGCTCCTTGGCACTGTCACAGCCACAGTGGCTGCCAGAGAATGGCCTCTGAAGCTATAAACTGCACTCAGTCTCACATACAGTCCTGTGCAAAGAACAGGACAGGAAAAGAATCAGACAGGTGCCCTTTCTGCACAAGTACATGATGCAACTGGAAGCTGAAGGGGAGAGGTCTTCAGCTCTTGCCAGCATCACTTACAATTCACAGGCACCTGGATAGCTGTTATCAATCTGGTTGCTTTTATGCTAACTTCTGCTAAATTACCTCCCTGGTGCCAGATAACACCAGAGATTTCACATGTCATTTCAACAGAGGAGGCTCAAAAGTCAGCTGGCAGAGCTGATGAAAAGCAAATCACTAAGTCAGTTTACTACCAATGAGCTCTATTAAGTGACTGTAATGCAGTTCATAGCCCTGGAGTACTCCCTGTCCCTCACTAATCTAATGGTAGTATTGACAAGGATCATTTACACAGCTTCCTTTAAAGGTTACCACTATTTGTCAGGAACTCTGTGTTCCGGATGCACGTGCAGTCCTCATTCAGATCCCAGGCTTGTTCTTCCTCACTGCAGAGCTGCAATCTCAGGCAGCACCAACTCCTCTCTACACAAGGTCAAGCCACAGCAGCCAGGCGCTGGGTGTCCAGATCTTCTAAACATCTGCTACAGATCAACAGGAGACAGCATAAACCTCTCCTAAGGGCTGAGCTAGTGCAGAAAATTTGGTTGTTTAACAGCAGTACCTTGCTACCAGGTATCAGTTAATCTGCATAAAGCCTACCCAGCTGTTTCTCATGGTCAGTGGACATATTTCCCTAATGATCCAGACACATCACAGAGTTGTAGTTTTATGCCCTTTATCATTAAGTGCAACCACAGCTTCCTTTTACATCTATGTAAAAAAAAGAAAAGTCACTAGTCCCTCAGGCATCATCTCTGAGCTTTAACAAGCAAGAACTAGCCTCAAGATTTTAAATACATGGATCTTTCTGGCTAAAATGTCTGCTTTTCAGCCCCATTCCTTCTCTTTTATAATGACAATCTGAATTGTCCAAACATCACTGCTTATATTTGGAGGAATTCTCACTCTCCAACATCCAGCTCTTTCCAGAAAATGAAGGAAAACCACAGCAACAAATCCCTCCTTATACAGATGAAAGACAAGAAGAGCTAGTGCAGACAATGGGCACTTTAAACCCTACTTGCACTTACAGTGTAAATAGATAAATCACAGAAACACTATTTGAAGTATAGATTGATACTGGTCTTTTAAGAATAGTTTGAACTGATTAAAAAAAAAATAAATGTTGTTGATGTTCTACTTAACTTCTCACCTCACTTCACAGATACAGCCAGAAGCTCCAAAGTGGCGGGGACCACTTCTTGAGATAGTCAAAGGATAAGAACAGTCCTTGGGATGTAATCCCCAGCAACCAGGGATGAGATTAGGAGAGAGGCAGCAAGGGAAGAGCCCACACCTCTGACGCTTTCCAGTCTCTCACCATAGCTCCACGCTCTCCAGCAGACATTCAATTTGAGTAATTTACTCCTCCAGGCAGAAACACTCCAGATTTGCCCTGTGCTTAGAGGTGTTTGCTAGAGGACCTCTAAAGCCACTGTGTAATGGAACTTGCTCACTCCTTCCCCAGAGCAGCTGTCAGGTACCCGCCCTCGCCCAGCTCTGAGGCCTCTGGTTGCTCCTGCAGTTCCAGGTCCATAGGTAACCTCGTGGTGGAGCTAAACCAGATTTGTGGTGTTCAGTGTCCCCATCTACTGGTCAAGTAAATAAAATCAATTTAAAGCTCCAAGGCCTTTAAGAACGAACCATCCAAAAACCAAAATACTAATTTGTGGAAAACATCAGAAAAGGGCAAGACAGCAGCATCAGAAAGGCAGGGCAATCAAGAGCAAAGGTAAAGTCCACAACAACAACTAGTAATTGTCTCCCTCAAAAATGTGTCCCCACTGAAAAATGTAGTGAAATTCCCCAGAGGAGACAGGCACAGGGACCAAAATCTGGAGCTCACTCACTGTCAATGGAGGAAAGTACCTTGTCAAGCCAAGATGGTTTTTAATCAAAAAACATGGTTTATGCATGCAATTGAGAAGGTGACCCATCCCTTTGACGCTGAGAATGCATCTTCCTGGATTCATCTCACCTCTTGGCCTTTTACTAACTTTTTCACCAGCTCCCATCACAAACTCAAATCCCAGCTCCTCTTGGCTTTCAGCACAGAAGAGGTCAAACCCAGGCCAGCCTAGCAAGACATGAGATTTAAAGATGTCTCCTCCTCAAGGCGAGCCCAGATGCTTCTCCTGTCTCCTTAGCCCCAGCTTTTCTCCAGGCATATGACTCTCTGGTGCCTTCGGGGAATTTCCCTGCCTCCTCTGGGGCTTCTTGGGTCACTATTCAACTGCTTTATTAGAGAGATGTCCCAAGACAAACAAAGTGGTATGTGGAGTGCCCTGGTAATGGACTGGTAATTTATTGGAAAGATAAACTAAGCATACAAAGTTGAGAAGTAAGAGTAAGTATTTGTTGAAAAATTAAGCCTGTATTACTGGAGTTGAAAACACAATTAAGTAATACAATATTATTATTCATTGTCACAGTGATGGTCTCAGGCTAACAAGGAGAAGTCTGCAGAGATAAGTGATAGGTGGCCAAATGGAATTTAAAAAAAAAAAGGAAAATAAAACAAACCAAAAAAACACCAAACATCAAAATCCAACCTAAATTCAGGCTAAATTTCTCTTAATTCAATCTAATTATAGTAGTTGATTTGACCTCTTGAAAGAAAAGCATAGTCAGCCTTTGCTGAGTAGAAAAGCATGTCAGCAAAGGGACTGGGGGAATAGAAGAGAAAAAAAAACTGGTTAGGACCTAACACGGAGACTTCAACTAGCCGGCTGCAATGCCGTGAAATCTGCCTCTGTGGCCAAAGCTCCGATTTTCTGCACCCATTAGACTTCAGAGTTGTTCTTGTGAGGAGTTTTGTGTGCTGACAAGAGCTAAAAGCAGAGGATATGAGAGCAGTTTTCAAGCTACAACTGGGAAACTGTGCAACATCAGCACAGAGTCCAATGGAAAGGAAGGGCTTTTCCAGTGGTGACCGCAGAGCTGAAGTGACAAATGCTGCCTGCACATGGGCAGGTGCTGGGGAGGGCAGGAGAGATGCCCAGACTGCTGAACAAGACAGGACTTAATGTTGTTTTCCGAGAGGCGGCATTGCAGCTGTATTGAACAAGTTACTTCTAGTAAAAACGAGGAACAAAATATAGAACAGATAGGAAGTTTCAAGCTAGATTGGCTGAGCAGAGAAACTTGCCTGCCTGGAGCTGTGCATGGTGGTAATCCGTGCTCACAGCAGGATCTAAACCTCTCCACATCTTCTGTACAGCCCTGGGGAACAAACCAGGCCCCAAAGCTGCCCCTGCTTGCACCAGGGCCCAGCAGTCCGTGATTGCTCCTTCCCAGCAGGTGCAGGAGGGTTATTACTTTCTCATTATTTGTCTTTTTTCTCTTCCATACCACAAGCAGCCTGCAAATTCACTCCAAGGAGACAGAACACATCCCCACAGAAAGCTGAGGAAATCCACTCAGACTGTGTCACTCTAACAGGAGGCAGTCATTGCTGATTCTGCTCCCATTGAGCAGCGTATACAAATAGCCATTAAATTCAATAGAGCAGGACCACATAATTAAAGGAGAAAAGATTACCTCCCTTTTTCATTTTCTTCTGCTAACAGGGAAAAAGATAAAAAAACCTTTTTCTTGCTATTCCCAGCATTTGCATAAATCTGTGCTCTAACCATCAATGCACAGACCTGAGAACCAAAAGCTTTTGGGCCAGATCTTCACCTTGATCCAAAAATGAATCAAACTTTCATGGCCCAGCTGACGAACCCCATCAGAAGAGGTCTTCTTGCCCATAAACATCCCAGTCTCCCTCCACAGGGAAAGAGCAGGGCAGGATATCCCACCTGCCCTTCACTGGGAGTAAACCTGTACTCTGTAGCAGCAACAGAGAAAGTTCCCTAGCCAAGCACCTCCAGTACTCAAGAACTTCCCATGTGTCCTTTAAGTACTGGAAACACTAGTTGAGCACAGCTGAGACACTATTGGCTCCCAGTCCCTATATCAACCCACACCCTTTTCCTCCTCTCTAAAAAGAGAGTACTTGGCTACTTACATCATGTGGTGTTGGAGCTGTTAGTTTTAGGAGCATAAACAGACTCGCATCCCTCTCCAAGCAGAGGCAAAGAATATCTACCTAATCTACTAGTATACTTATAAATTATTGCATAACAGAGTTGCCAAGTCAAACTCTCCAAAGATGGGCAGTGCAGAATTAAAGCTGGCTGGTCACACACTGTTTTATTTCAAATACAACTGGTGCACCTGGAAAGAGCTGGGTTATGCAGTGAATTCAGATGTTGTCTGTGGCAAGCTTCCCACATTTGCTGCAGAAACCGAGAGGGAAACAATGCAGAAGATTAAAGGAAGAGGAAAAATACTTTCAATGCTTGAAAAGAAGTGCCATTTAGAGATATGATTCTCTCTAAGCATATGACAGAAGGACACTTTCTGACACCAGACAATATTTTCAGACCAAGTCACATGGGAATAATTTATAACCTATTGCATCTTCTTAGTTTCTGCAGGTCAGACACTGGTAGATATTCAGCAGTGGCTCTGGGTGCTAGGTTGGATATGCAGCAGTGAGGAGGAGTACTTTTGGCTGTGGGTGAAGATGCCTGGACTTAATGCTATGTTCTGTGACCCAGGGTCTCAGTGCCTCAGAAATGACAACAAACATCAGAAGGTACTTTCAGCAACCTTGTACATATTTTCTCTGTTGCAAAATGGGAATAATAAGCAAAGCTGTAAAGATAGTAAATTAATGCCCATGATGTTCTTGGTAACATCAGAAAAATGTCCCAAATAGCAAAAAAAAAAACCCTGCCCTTCCCTGAGTGAAACAAAACCCCTGTGGAAACTGCAATGTGCAGTCAAGCAATCCAGCCTCGAAATCCAGGGCATCCAGGTTCGGAGCCCAGGAGGCTCCCCGTCAGGAGCCCCACACACTGCAGGCAGCGAGGCCATCTCTCACTGGCCAGATCAGCTCCCTGTGCTCCCAGCTGCTGCTGCAGTCCCTGCTGCAATGGCTGTCCCAGGCATCCAGCATCCGTGCCTGAGCAACCATGCCAAGCATCCCCTGGACCAGATTCGGGCTGTGGGCCAAAACTTGGGCTACAGTGAGGTACACAATACTGCTAAATCAGGAAGCGGCTCTATATATTCATGAATGCGATATACATTAAGCACCACCAAACTTACAGTTCAAGAATAAAGCATCTTAAACCCAACCATTTATTGTCTGCAAAGTGCTGTGAAGATGAAAAACATGAGAGTATTATCTTGGCAGACAGCAGGATCCCAAATGCAACCCTACTTTTTCCTACTTCATGTTGAAGCTGTTAAAATTCTCTGAATATTAAATGTCCAGCCCCAGTTTCAGGGTTGACTTAAATGCGGTTTCCAAAAAATGTGCTGAATATTATTCATTTCTCAGAGAATCAAAAAGCTAGAGGCCCTTTGATGGGGTTGCTTGAATTTTTAAATCACACACACACTAGTTAGAAGAATTTGGCAAGCATGGTATCTCAGACAAAAATGCACAGTTTTGTATAGAAAATTCTAGATGTTTATAATTTTTTCTTTAGTATATTTTTCATGTCATTAACCTGAATCTCTCCTACATTACCCAGCACTATACCACTGGCTGAAGGAATGCAGAAATGAAGCACAGAACACCCAATAACCAAAAACTGCAAAAAACTGATGTCTGATACCTTCCATCACACTCATTAAAGAAAACAAGGAAATAACTTTTCTCAGTGCTAAATACAGATCTTATCTGGGTGCCAGAAAAAAAGAATCAGCAGCTTATTGGAGGAGTGTTTATGCCTCAGTGTTTATCACCTGAGTTGGTGTTAGTGAACCAAAGTTGTAGGAGCTGATGTTGAATAAACTCTGAATGAATCAGAATACTTGCTCCTGGAAACAACATGCTTGAAGGCAGCAGAAAAATCTGAACAAAAGTCATGATACAAGCTTACGTGTTGGAGTATTTATTCATGTTCAAGTGAGATTCAAGCCTCCCTCTGCCAAGGCTAGATTGCTATTGGCCACAGATCACAGCATCCAGAGTAGACGACTTCTTAGGTTCTGGAAGTCCCAATGCAGTTCCTAGACCAGTTCCATTCAGACCTGACTCAATCAGAAGTCAATCAGAAGTTAAAGATCCACAAGTATAATGCATAATGCTGCAGCGCCTAACACTTTGGCAAGTGAAGCACTTGGCACTAATTAATAACCACGTTTATACAGGTAGGTGTAAGCTGATCTGGGCTCCTCTGGCTAGGGTCTTAGCTGACTGGATGCAAGCCAGTTGTGATTCAGAGGCTGCTTAGCTGTGTTGTGCCTAAGCAAATATGTCCTGCCTTTCAGCCGGATGTATTGATTCAAGCACAGCAATGCACTAATATCACATATACAGCTGCTGGATCACAGCTGGCTCTCATCTGGCCAGCTCAGACCACAGGCAGAACGGATATGTCTGTCTGCACTTGTCTTCAGAGACATCCTCCAGTTTGCACGCTGGATAGGGAGCCACCTAAATTATCTCAGACAAGTCAAGGAAAGATGCAAAGTTTAAGCACTTAAGAGAGTCTAGATGATGCCATGCCAGAGGACGTTATCTCCTTCTGCTAACAGCGCTCTCAACCACAAATGCTCTTTTGGCATTCAACACCTAAGACAGGCTTTTCCCACAAAATACAGCGAGAATGCAATGCTCCCTTCTCACCCACACTGCCTTTTATCCCATAATCTCATGATTAAAGACTTCATGTGAGAGGTGGAAGAACTCTTTTTTTGCCTGAAGGTCTTGAACAACTAGGTTCTAATATCCAGCACAGTAATCTAGCCATGAAGATGCTGCAGTGGTTATTCAGAGGGCTCAGCACTGTCTCTCCTCTTAAAATTGCTCCAATTTTCTTGAAGCAGTTAGGTATCTACTTGGGCAATGTAATAGAGAAGTTAAGTGGTTTCACACTCGGCTGAGGGTAGGGGCAGCTTAACAATGGAAATATTTAGCCAAAAGTGAAAAACCTAAACAAGGGATTTTGAGACCATTTGTCCCAGAATACCCTGAAGTGGAGTAATGAGACTTTTCTGGGAGACAGACAGGCACATCTGAGTGCCAGTCAGCAGGGAAGGGATTTGGATGCAAGTTTCTGATATCTCAGATAAGTGCTTCAGACTAACGTGTCAATCTCCCACTGGAAAACAGTGTGGGTATGACTCACTGTTTTCCCGCACACAGGGAGAGGAAGGCTCGGGGACCACCTTGGGGACAGTACTTGTAGGCTGGAGGGATGCAGAGCATCCAGCTTACCACCCCAATGAAGCCCCAGCATGTGTTACAGTACTTGTAGGCTGGAGGGATGCAGAGCATCCAGCTCGCCACCCCAACAAAGCCCCAGCATGTGTTGGGTTTTGGATCTGCAAAAATTTTAAGACAGTCTGACACAGTGTACGAGACCCTTGGTGGCATGTGTACATGCAAGATGCTTCTCCCTTCCAAGGCTGCCGCTGCCACCTGTCATAGCAGCCCAACTACCACCCAGCCAGGACTCAGCAGCTCAGGGCCATCTCCTTGCCTGAACCCCCTCTGCTGATGCATGCCAGGAGCCTGATACTGTCCATCTGTGCTGAAAATACGCAACACCTAATGACAGGCTTGGGCTCTATCTAGCAGGGCGGGACTACATCAGCTTCCAGGTGCAACCCATCATGCTGGGATCACCTTGGTTTTAGTAGAGCAAGGAGGGCAACCTGCCTCTTGTATGAGGAACCAGTGTCTGTGACTGCCAGGCCTGGGGAGAGTGCAATCTAGCACTCCTATGTCCTCACAGCAATGTGTTTTGGGGTGCAGGCAGTCTCCAGTGCTCTCTGCAATGCTGGATATGTTCAGCCTGAAAACAGATATAAGGAAGAATGTTTTCCAGACCAGGATTGTGGGGCAATCCCTTGGGATCCAAAAGTCTGTATGTACATTTATGATAAAAAACAACATCAGATAAAATGTATTTCTTCTCCTCTCTCTTGTGCTCTCTTTTCTCTCTAACCCATGAATTTTGAACCCCTTCTGCTCAGTGTCTGTCTGAACAGCAAGAGAAGGCACCAAGAATAGCCCTCTAATCTCTACCCACTTCTTACTCCCTGATACCTTCCAGAGGGAATGTAGGATGCCTTTACTTTCCTTTTATCCTCTGCCTGGACTTTGTCATATGAGGCTGCATTCTCTTCTGCAGTAGAAAATGTTAACAGCATGCTTTGTTTTGTTCTCTCATAGTCAACCATCATATTAATTTTAAATGACAGAGTTTTGTTATATGACAGCATATGTCATATTCTTCATTTTTGGTAGCATCTTCTATTCAGATCCACAGAGTCACCCCTTGCAGTGGTTGTGATGAAGTTTTCAGTTTAAGATACTTCTCCTACAACTTCAGAAGTCTGCATTTTAAGACATTTTTTTCCAGGGATTTGAATAACTTGCAAGGGAACAAAAGAAGCAGCCAGAAACATGGAATTTGGCATTGACCCAGCCCTTCATTCATAATAAACCTTTTAAAAAAACAGCGATGACTCAGCACAGGCATAATTCACAAACCAGAAAGGCCTGCTTCCCTACCTTACAATTGCATTTGTAGGTACTTAATCACAGCAAATAACATAGTGGATATTTTACTTTTGAAAAACATATGCTGTTATATCCAGCTCTTGAAATTGCTGTAACACATGGTGTCTCATCTAAAATATCCCTGTCAGATATAATTGGCAAAAGTCCTCAGATGAGGCTCACGTCATATAATTAGATGTATTGTGTTAGGCTGAGCTGGTTACTTTAATAGTAATGCCACAATGTACACTAACAAGATGTTTTAAAATACAAGTGACTTCCATGACCTTCCCAAAGCAACAACCTGATCCCCTGTCATTTATTCTTGGCAATAATCTATTAAAAATATGTTGGGCAACTTGTTCGGGCCCTTCCAAGCCTCCTCTTCCAAAGACTGCTGTTGGTGCAGATCCCTACACCCACACAGCTCAGCTCAGATCTCTGCTCAAGCGCTTCCACTGGCACAGGACGAGGAGCTGCCAGAGGCAAGGGGCTGTGCCCCCACATCCCACCTCAAGCATCATGCTGGGCGTCATGTAGCTGAGCTGCTGCACAGACTTGGTGGCCACATTGTGAAACATCTTCCCAGTTCTTGCAAGCCAAGGATCCAGTGCTCAAATCCTTTGGATGCTCATCCATCCTATTAGCAACCATATTATTTTCCTCCATGCCATTATACATAGTAGTACTGATAATAAACATAATAAGGCTTTTACTTCCCTAGTGGTACTAGTACTTTGTCTAAAAGAAACAAGAAGCCTGATTTTTACATTTGGGAAACACCATAACGAAAAAGGGGCAAAGGCCACATGATGACTCACTACTTCCTGATGATATTCTGGTTTTTGAATAACAGTGTGGGTGTGGTATCTGTTTTTTGGGTGGTTTTTTTTAAGTTAACGATCTGAAGACGCCCCTGTGTTCACCCTGTGATGCTCCTGGCTTCCTGTCAGTGTCATATTAGAGATGAGTTTATGATGTCTTACGTGCCTCAGTTTCTCTAGCACCTGTGTTGTAATATCAGTACTAGGAAGCGAATTGAAATAGTGGAAGGAAAAACATAGCCATCTATTTCCATCTATCTTCCATACATTGCCAGGCTGTATCCAAATACAGGATTTTTAGCACTAAAAAGATATAAGCCATATCCTTTGGACTCTATTTTATGAGCATAAAGGTATTATTACTCTCGTAGTTCATTCCCCAGGAAAGAGGTGCTATTTGCAAGGCTAATTATTTGAGTAAACAATCACACCCCTAACTGACCTAGTTATACTGCTGGAAAAGCTTGGGGTAATTTCTAGTGCAATTTAGTGCACCTGCATACGCAGTGGCCCTGCTCTCTTGTTGCTCAAGTAGGTGTGGGTCAGAGCATGACTGTCTGGGGACGGACCTGGCAGCTACCCTCTGCTACAGCTGTCTACAGGACATTGCTGGAATGCACCTACGGACACTGCTATGTTGTATGCACGTGACAAGGTTAGGGGAGAATTCTAAGTTTTGTAACTCTTTGAACCTGAATGTACTGCCAAAGTCTGCTTATCTCTCCCATTTTGACAGCTAGATCTGTATTCAGGTGCTGAATTACTGCCTGCAGCTTGTACTCAGGTGAGCAATAATATCACATAGGGAAAAAAATATTACACATAATGTTGTCTGGCTTCAGAGAGAAAATTATTTACTTCTAAAGACAAACTTCCTGCCTAAAAAATCACAGATTCCTTTTCAACACAGCCTGGCTCCCTCCTCAATGCAAATAAAACTGACTTATGTCACAGGTGTAAGAATTAGACAAAATTAGGATGGTCTGTCCCATAGGAAATTGTAACTCATCTTGATTTGGTTTTATTAAAACAGCAAGCAAATCTGAATTTCCAAAATGAAAATTTGGATGCAGTAATACAGAAGCAGCAGAGTAATCCCTTCCTTGGTCCATCTTTCCCTGGTCCAGCCATCTGTGACTTAGAGACTTCTGCACCTGAGTGATGGCCTGTATTTATTTGCTACAGAGAGACTGATCTCCCTATTTCATTTAACACCTTTGAGACCATTTATATTCATTACCTCCATGTCATTCAGTAACAATGAATTCTACATAATTATATAGTGTGTGAAATAGATTTTCCTTGTGTTTCTGTTTGTGCTCCATTTAATAATTTCTGTGGGTGCCTCTGAATCCCTTGGACTAAGAGAATAGTATGTAATTTGCATAATTTTCTCTCTTATACCTCTACGATTTTATTTTAAAATTGCAATATTCCGTTCACGATATTTTGTCTTCTCCAAGCCAAAAAGTGCCAAAACTACTGTGGTTGTCTTACAGTTATTTTCTTTAAAACTTTTCCCAGAACTACTTCTAGTACATGGGATGGGCATATGAATTCATATAGTGGCATTACTGGATTCCTCTATTTTTTTTCTAATAATTCGCAAAGTGCTACTTACCTTTAAAATCCTCCAGAATACTAATATGAGATTTCTCTGAAAATTATCTACACTGTTTCCAATATATCCTTTTTTTGTCAGAATGGTAATAACTGAAATAGACCTCCTTATTATCCAGTTAACATTAAGGGTATTTTATTTAAGTCCTGGTTTCCTCTATCCTAAACAACTGTGTATTATCTGGAAAAGTTGTTACTTTGCTATTCATCTGCCCTTTCCTGATTATTTATGATTGTGTGTAACACAAATCCTAGCATAAGTTGTGTGAAAATTAAACTGACAGTTATTTCACAAAAGTTTCTTTTCAGGATACTGAATTTTTTCACAGTTGCCTCTTTCAATGATAATCAGCTTTGTGATTTTCTGAAATTGTATTTAATATTTGTGCAATTTAACCAACTCAAACTCTTGCCTAGTTGCTGTTCAGCATTAAACTGCATGTGTAACATGGGGCCCTGTTGTTCTGTGGTATATGGACTTTAGCAGCCTGACCCTTCAATGCAGCCAGATGCCCAGTGACGCTGGGGGCTTTGTTAAAGGCATTGCTGTTCCATGCCATTTCCATCATAAGCCAAGTCCAGCTCTGTGGTTCTCACTCTAGGGCATACTCAAATACAACAAGTTAAACTAAAAGGATATAAATGTATGTAAAAACAACAACTACAACAAAAAAAGGTTTTCAGAGTTCCATGCAAACAGAAACCTTCTAATTCTCACATATAATGAGACATATTACTCATTAGCCTCTGTCCTTTCTGGAGCAACCTGCCTGTGTGGAAAAAAACAGCTATCCCAAAAACTTCTAAAAGAAGGAAACTAGTTGTTTCATGTATGCTTATATGAAACTAGCATTACTTCCTGAATTCGCAGGGAACTTTTTCATTTTCCAGCAACATGAACGAGCAGAAATCTCAAGAAAAGCCCATGACCCTGTGGCAGTGACAAGGCACTTCTGGCCTCTGTTAGCCTGGGATGTGATCAGCAGTTCCCTCACTGCCAGAAGTGGAGCCACATACTGTGTGAAAAAAAAACACCAGAAATGCAGCCAACATCCAGCAGAGAGTTAACCATTCCCTCACCCCTGCTCTCTCCATTGCGCTTCTCCTCAGCTCTGCTCCCAGGTCAACATGTAAAAACTGAATTTCTAAGCCTCGGGCAGACACTGGAACTGCATCTCCAACCATGCTAAGTGCAGGATAAAAGATATTATTTACTTTTTGGTTATGATGGACTGAAAACATTTCTGGCAAGTTAACAGCTCAGCAGCTATGGGAGGAGCACTGAAATGTAACGGGGCCATAAGCTGCTGTAATGTATAGCTGTGCAGAGCCTTTCAATTCATGTTACCAGCCAGTAGTTTGGAATGTTTTTGGTTTTTTATATATATAAACCTTAATATTAACTCTATGTGTAAGGGATTGTTGGATGTGGTTCATAGCAGTGATAACATATATTCGAATCACTTTAAAAGGTAACTAATTTCTTCCCACACTCCTCTCCTCCCATCAGTCAGTGTTATTCCTTCCTCAAGAAAAGTGACAGCCTGGCCCTGCTGAAATGAATGCAAGAACTCCCTGTGGTTTCAACAGGAGCAGACTTCACCTTGCCCAGGATCAGGGAGAGAGTTGGCATGAGGCCTCAGATTAAAATTCAGGAGTTCCGGCTCTCCTTTAAAGTGTACATTATTACCCTGCTCCCTTGCCCACAGCCATCCATCAGCTCTGGACCCTGCTTATCCTGCAAGCGCTGTGTAAAGGCATCTCTTTTTTTAAAGTAAACTTCTGCCTCCTCATCCAGCCTCCACATTTGGAGTATTTGAGCACCTTTAGCAGGTTTCTGTCCAACTTTGGCAGCCTCTCTTGGAAGCCATGCAGAGTTAGTCACCTGCCAAGGAGAAATTAATCCCTTTGTTGCTGACTCCCTCAGACATAATGGCAGAAATTCAGGACCAACTTCACCAGCAGTGACCACGTGCCTGTTTCAGACCTCTTCAACTCTCCTCCTTCACCTCTCCCACCTTCCGTCTGCTTGTAGCTAAACTCAAGTTATTATTAATTGGTATTAGTGATGAAATAAGCTTGCCAAGAAGGATGCACTGTGATTAATATTGTCTTCAGCTCTAGGCTGAATTACTGTGATTGAACTCCACAGGGATGCAATGACAAGGCTCCGGCTCCACTGCCATGGGACAGCCCCCATCTCAAGCAGAGGGGAGAGTGCCCTGGGGGACTTCTCACCAATTCCTCCCTTATTCCCTGTCTATTTCAAAAACTAGGAACTTATCAACAAAGTTAAGCTGTAACAGAGACCACATCTCCAGCTGCAACTCAGCTAGCACACGAAGTTCCACCAGCAAACAGAGACAAAGTACACTTATTTGTGAGTTCATTTGCAAAACAAGCTCCTGGACAAGACTATACAAATCCAGAGGAGCTCTCCAACGGCCTCTGCACCAGTGGTATGGGCATGAGCCACAGACAGAGGGGGCAGAGACCACTCATAGGAGCACAAATTCACCACAGTTTATCTTGTTGAAACCTGATAAGATCCTCATAGTAAGAACTTCAAAATCCACATTAACCGCCAATTTAGGAAGATTTCAGTGATGTCAGAAAGTGGCTCTCTGTCATTCTCTATTCTTGGGTTAGGGACAACTGAGAAGCAGAGATGCTTTGAATGCCCCAACTGCAATAGCATAAGAAGAGGTAACAGGCAGCCTGGGCAATCACAACAGAGTGTAGGGTGCCTGTTTCCTTAAGTATCTGCCCAAACTGTACAAAAAGCTGCCTTGACACAGGCTTCAGACAGAGTGAAATATGTTGAGTGTCTCTTGGTGCCAACACCAAAGTGTCCTGAAGACATTTTATGCGTCAGGTTTCATGCTCAGAATGAATTGTACCCACACAAAGGGAATTCTGCCTTGCATCTCAGTATGCCACAGAAAAACTGATCAGAGAATAGAAATTGGCTGCTGCTTAGGTCATTTAACAGATGTAATTACGTCCAAACTGAATTATACCCTTGCCTCTGTGGAAGTTCCAAGTTCACAAAGGTAAGAATAGTTATGTGCAAAATCACATGGAAGAGGACGTTTAAATAGAAAAATATTAATAATAGTTGCTAAATGCTAGATGCTAACAAAGACCCTAATACATAAATTTTATTACATATAAATATATATACACTACATAATAATAAGAAACTACACTAGTAAGCCAAAAAGTGTGATTAAGCTGTCAATTCCTTAAAAAAAATGAGATAAAACAGCCATGAGAATATGGATAATAATTTTAAAAGACTGAAAGCTGAGAGCAACTAGAAAGTATCAGTAGAAAGGTCAACAGTGAAGGCAGAAATACTCAAGAAGAACTGAGATCGAGATACATAAGGTTAAACATATGGAAATGAACTAGTCCAGGTAGCTGGTAGTCTCAAAGTGTGGAGAAGGTCATCAGACCTTTAATATTGGTTTTCAGTAAAGCAGGCGTTTAGTTGCAACTACCTGGAAGAGAATTGATGCTAGCCCAGTGACTGCAAGAACAAATGGCCCAGCCTGATGCTCTGACAGAGACCCCAGGGGTGCTGCAGAAGAGCAGTGAGTTTAAGGCTACTAGTAGAAGCAATAGTAAACACAGGTTTATGGAAAGTAGATTATAGCAAACAATATTGATAACTTTTCAAATTTAGATGGGAAGTTTTGTTGATAAAGGCACCAGCATTGACATAATAATCCTGAATCTCTGTATAACATTCAGCTTTGAGCAACATAAGAAACAAGAGTGAAACCAAACCCAGATTCACATGCACTAAGTGAGAAAGGAAGTTAGTTCTTTGATAGGTTTTAAAAGACAAATGGAAACAGAGAGACAGAAACAGTACTAGTGAGTTTTCTCTGGGACAAGGTCATAGATCAGTGCCATCTAAAATTTTAGCAAAATGAATAAATAAAATAATTTCAGATAAATGACACAAGTATTGGAAGAATAATGTATAATAGAGAGGTGAAGTAACTTCCTCAGTAAGGGACTATGCCGATAAAGGGAGGGATAAATAACCATTTCTGAAAGGAAAGGGAATCATGAGTGGAATAAAAATGAAAGGGAGCATAAGTTCAATGAAGAGGTGGTGAGAAGGAGTTTGAAAATATCTTCCCAGGGTGAGG
>VZZY01003903.1:0-40008 GCA_013400335.1 Eurystomus gularis | reverse complement strand
TATATAAAAAAAATTAAATCCATCCCCCCCTGCCCCGAGGAAACCATTCTGGAGAGAGATCTGGTGCCAGGCACTGGCTCATGTAGTAGAAGCCCAGCAGGACTCTGGCAAGGGCTCCTTGGAAAACCTTGGACATTTTCACATGTTCAGCACTCCCACAGGGAGACCCTGGCTCTGAAAACTCTTACCTGGCAAACAAGTATTTCACTTGAAAAATGTAAGAAATTTGGATGGTATAAAGAGATGCGTGATCTGGGGAACAGAGAGAAGCTTAAGAGAGTCTAAGCAGCTTTGGAAAGAGGCTAGGCTAAAGCTTAATAAAAAGGCAATTTAAAAGGAATATAATCTCTCAGAGAGAAAAAAAAGAAGGGAAAAAAAAGGGCATTAAAATGTGCACAGTCTGACCACAGCAGCGATACAACCATCTGCAGCATACCTTCTCCAACATGCATTAGATGAGTACAACAATTCCTTGGATCTTGGACTACAAGAAAAATCCCATTCATAATAAACTGACTGTCTAAAGCAATAAGTTCATGAAAAGCTCACAGTGGCATGACAAAAACATCTTTTAAGAGTTTGAGCAACAGAATACAGAGACGCTGGACCGCTACAACAGTGGGTAGAAAACACAGTTGTTCACAGATGTCCTAAAGGATGGTATTGGCATAGTTGTCTTACAACCACATAGCCAAAACTAGCAACCAGAGAGCTCTCCACTTCTCTGCAGGTGTTATTAAAAAAACCACCCCTTGCACTGATACACTCATCTAGGGAAGGAGGCTGTGTACTCAGTGTACTCACCAAAAGGTTCACACATCAACTGCAGCCCATGTTAACTGAAACAAACCACAAAACATTGCTGTCATTTCTGAAAGGTCCTGGCAAACCTCCTTTACCGCAAAAATATGGAGCTTATTTTTCAGCTTCAGATGTACAATTTGTAAATTGAATGCAAACTTTAGAAAGACTCAGCTGTTGCAGGCATGCTCTAAAGAATTAGAAATACACTGTAGAGAAAAGACAGGAGCTAGATTTCAATCAGATCAGAAACAGCTGCTGCAGGTCATGTTTAGTGAGAACTGTGATTTTGAGAGCTATTGATAAAGGTACAACCCTGTAGACAGGGTTTAGGACTTTAGGCCCTGTTTTCAGTTCAAAGAAACCATCTCACAATCTGAAAAGAAACAAAAAAGTTTATTGAAAGGTATGAAGACAGTTAACCCTGAGATGCCGTCCATAGGAAGATATTGTACAAGTATGAATGAAGCTTCTTTGGAGATTAAGCAATCTGAGAAAAATAAAGTTATGAGGATGGAGACAGTAGGGCTTGTTGCATTAAACAAGTAAAGCCAAAGAGCAATTTACTGATAGTGCCCACTGTGTTGATTTTGTTCCAGTGTAGCGTACTCCTTCACAGATTCAACTCTTGTCTCTTCTTCAGTCTTCCTAAGAAGCTGCCCCATACCGAGGGCCTGAAGTTAACATGGAGTGGGGCATGAGGAAGACAGGATGGGCAGGATGGGCTTTCTAGGCTCAGTTCAGGTGCTTCACCAGACACAGACTGAACACACGCAGATTTACCCACTAGCTTTGCATACATCTCCACCAAGTCTGTTTAGTTTTCCAAAATGCTGTAATTTACAGACTCTTCGAAAGATACCTACTCATATAGTCCTTTTTTAACAGTAGCAAAAATTACTTTCTCTTCTTTTTTACCTTTGGACTGCAATCCATCTCCTGGAACGCACCAGCTGGGAACAGCAAGCCTGAAGAACACCACCAGCATGAAGGTCAGCTCAAACTGTCAATCCTCGGCACAGTTCCTTCCGGCCAAAACCACCTTGTAGAGTAAAATGTCCAACCTGCTTACAAAAAAAGTTTCTCTTTACAAGCAGTTGCAATACAAAACCAGTACTATAGAGGGAAGGAAACTTTTTTTTTTAAAAGAAAAGAAAGACTGACTGTGGGAATTTATTTAGGTTGACACCAGTGGGACTTTCTCAGAGAGAAGGAAACTGTCTGTGCACTAAGTGTTTGCCTCCTTTGTGGTAGCAGCAAATTAGGTGTTTATCCCTTCAAGCAGCAACAGGAGCCAATACACCTGTTCTTTCCAGATTGTCCTTGCTTTTTTTTGGCATGCAATACCCTGAAAATGGCTCTGGTGATCTGCTGTGGGAGGGCCAGGAGGTTTTCTAAAACAGGTTGAAGCATTTNAATGAATAAATAAAATAATTTCAGATAAATGACACAAGTATTGGAAGAATAATGTATAATAGAGAGGTGAAGTAACTTCCTCAGTAAGGGACTATGCCGATAAAGGGAGGGATAAATAACCATTTCTGAAAGGAAAGGGAATCATGAGTGGAATAAAAATGAAAGGGAGCATAAGTTCAATGAAGAGGTGGTGAGAAGGAGTTTGAAAATATCTTCCCAGGGTGAGGACTTCAGATGTCAGCAGAGCTGGAAGAGCAGCTGTCATCAATTCACCCTCCGGCAACTTCTCCTTCTTCCAGGCCAAAGCAGAGGAGGTGCTAGATAGCAAAAAGGCTAGAAACAAGAAATAATTTTTTCATTTGGGGTCACAGCAAGAGAAATGGAATAACTGTGTAGNAAAACAAAAAACAAAAACCAGGCAATGGTTGTGCTGGCTAGGAGGATATAGTGCTCATTGCTGCATTTTATTATTTTTTGTGTCAATTCCACAATCTATTGAAATTAGATTTAAAGGAAAACCTAGGAAATGTGTGCAAAAACCGACATGACACATGCGTTTATAAAAAAGCCCTAAATCCTGTATGGGTACAGCCATACCTTTCCTCATGCAGTAAGCAGAGGCTTCAGAGAGTTGCTATCTGTGGCCTGTTCCACTGCTGCCCCATGGACCACCCCCACACACCCAGTTTCCATTCCTGGGGAAGAGAGGGTGACAGATGGGTACAGTGTAACGGTGAAGGGCAACTAAAACCCCATCCTTAATCTACCAAGTGCAAACATATGCACCTTCCCCCCCACAAAAACAACAGGAAAAGACTGAGGGGTGGAGATGGCTTAAGCATGAGTGAAAGCCCCATTTTGAGAACCCACCTTTCTCTGGTTGCACTTTGCACTGGGAGTCACCAAGCCACCATGGACTGGCAGGTGAAATTCAGTACATTTACATATAAAGGAAGCCACATCTGGATTAAAACAACTTTGCCTGGAAAAATGAAGGGGGGGGTGGCAGAATCCTAAAACCTGAGGGTTTAACTCACAGTCCTGTGAAAAAGTCATTGCTTTTCTCAGTATTTGTACAAAAATGTCCTCAGTGTCAGAAATGGTGCCCGATTGTGCAGGCAACCCAGCTCAGTCCTAACCAAAAAATCTGCAGAGTGAAGATGCAGACTTAAAAACATAAAGGGCTTATGCAAAGGAGCCAGACTGAAAGATGGGTTGGAATTCCCTTTCGACCCAACAGTCATCGCATGCTTCCTAATCCCTTTGGTGTGCAGAGTGCCTCAGACCTCAGCTGCCAGAGGGAGAATGGCAGCTCCTCCTCCAGGCACCTCAGCACCCAATGGAGATATAGCAGTAGCCCTACAACAGCCAACACCCTGAGCAGAGAAACAGCTTATACCAGCAAAAAAAAGCTGTTTTGCTGGTAGGAATTAAACCAGTTTGCTGAACAGATGACATTATAACAACAACAAAAAGGCCTTTTGATGGTAGGACTGAACTCAGAGTAGGGATTTTGCTGTCATAATTATACCATTACCATGCCAGCAAAACTTTTAAAGTATAGACCAACTCCCTATGGTTTTATCTTTTCAGTTACAAAGATTACACAGAAGCAGAAGTTATGAAATGCGCTGGCGGCAGGCGTGGGGAACTGTGCTGGCCCCTTAAAAAGCACCTCGTCTTGCAATGAAGAAGTCCCACGAAGGCAATTTCCCTGAGGAATCACAGTGATATGTCAGCTCCTGAGGCATGCTGGGGGATGGGAAGTTGTGGTCCAAAGGGTGTGTTTGGGTTTTAAATACGTTTTTGATTAAGACTTAGGTTAGGGGTTTTTTGAGAGTACCTGTTTTGAAATGTTTGCAGCTACTGTGTTAATAAAGCTTGAGAGTTTTTAATAGTATGGAAGGGATTTTGCTACCTGCACAGTGATTAAATGGTGTGCACATGCAGGCAGAATCAAATCATAATCCTTCAGGAAAATCTGATGTTTAAGTGTTCTCTATTCTGGATGTGCCAATTCAATAGCATACCTGCTTTTTATTATAATGTAATGCAAGTCTAAGATCCTTAAGACACATTTAAAGAGGCAAAAAAGGGTGGAACTCCTTGGCAACAGCTCTAATCCCTTTGAAGGCTCCAGCATCTGCTGAGTCAGGCCCTTCCTCCCTACGCTGTAGTTTACAATCAGCCACTGAGTCACAGCAAATTCCTGACTTCACTATTTCACAAACTACAGCAGCCTATTTTTAGGGTTTGGGTCTTTTTAATTAACCCCCTTTTTTTGTTGTTGCTCAATAAACAAATAAAACAGTAATAACAAATAAATGAATAAATAAAAAGGAAATAGAAAAGAAATAAAAATAGAAAAGAAATAAAAATAAGGGAGCTCTGAGCTCCCAGCTCTGAGCCCAGCTGCAGGAAACTTGTCCTCAGAAATGCTATTCACAAGCCACAGAATATACTTCACTCCTCATTAAGTCCTTGGAGCTTGAGAAGGGTCCATGGGGATGAGAAGCACTTTGCAGAGCAGCCATGGGATTCCCGCACAGGGCATCTGGAGGCAGGATTGCATTAGCAGAGCTCTCTGCCCTGCTGGATAGACCTTGCTCCCCAGTAGACTAATTAGCCAGGGTGGAGTCCCGTTCTGATATAAATCCATGCCAGCCCTGGTATGTTTCTACAGTGCTTCCTAGTGCCACGCGGACATGGCAATGTGGCCTGGAGCCAGTCACCAATCGTGCCTAATTTCCTCATCCAAAAACTGATGACGCAGCCTGCCTGCCAGCAGAAACTCCCATTGTGAAACTGCATTTGCTGATATTTGGAAAGCATTTAAAGGTGTGTCTTAGTGGGGAAAAGCATGTTTAAACTTCAGGTAGGTCATAGAAGTAAACCTGTTTCTGATTCCAGCAGAGTAACACCAGTGAGAAGCATTTCACACGTGTGGAGTCAAGCTAGGATTCCTCTTTAATCAAGTTAAGTCAAGTTTCATTCCTGGCCTTGCCAATTATTTAAATCCCATCTACCCACAAAAGACTCCAGCTTTGCTGAGGTGGAGCTGTGGACTTGCGTTGCCTGGTGGGATGGGGTTTCACACTGCATCTCACTGAAGTCATCACCTACACAGACAGGGAGTAGATCCATGGGAATGCAGCAGTGCACCCTCCGTCACATTTCTGTGCCACTTTGGTGCATACCAAGCCCACAGAGAGATCCCAGAGGAGTTTCCTGGGAAGAATTAACATGACAGGTCAGGCAGGAGCTGCTCCAGCTACCATGGAACATGCCACTAGAAACCTCAGGAAAGTACAGTGCAGGTACAGACACTGAGGCACTTGGGTTCCCCAGGAGGCACCACGATCACTCTTAGGCTTGCCCAACACAAGGGGATTAGCTCCAGGTAACTCCGCATCTAAATATGCTCTGCTTTAACCCAAGCCAGGGAACTGAAACCAAGACCATGTCTCTCTGCTTTGTGAGAACATTAGAGAGGAAATACTGAAGAAATGCAGTGTGACTCTTCATGGAAGAATGGCTTCCCATTTTTCTCCCATGTTCTTTCTGTATTTTGCTTTTATTAACATATACATTACGTGATACCCAAGTTAAGGGTTTCTTTCATCACTTTATTTTCTTCAACTTTTCAACATTTCTCCAACTTTGGAAATGTTACAGAAAGTCAAATTAAAATGAAAAATACGTATGTTTAAAAAACTCTAAATTTTAAACTTGTATGTAATGCGTTTTAGTGATAGAAAAGCTTAAGGGAAGAGAGCAGAATTTATACAAGCTAGTATTTTACCACCAGTTTTATATTTCAATGAAAATACTCAAAATCTGAAAAAAACACAGCATTTTATTTAAGGTTTTGATCTCTAAAATGACAGATTTTCATTGAAAAAATCTGAAGAGAAGTGCTCAACTTGCTCTGAAAACAATGGTGTTTATGGCTGAGGGGATGGAAATGAAATGCAGTGATGTTTACTGAGGAGCTGACTGCAAGGGGGCAAGGTCATAATTTACACATAATTGCTGGTTTGCACTATCGTTTAACCACTACTGAGATAAATACGTTTTTCTTTCTTCCCTCTTCCTGTGCAAAAGTAGTGTTCAGCACACTTCTTAGGCATTAGCTGTTCTGGTGCAAATCACTGTTTTCTGTGGTTTGTGATTCCACAGTAAACATCTCTGTCAAAAACAAGGTCTGCATCTAGAGATAGCTCTGCATTTTTTGATAATA
Organism: Eurystomus gularis; assembly: GCA_013400335.1. Classification (NCBI taxonomy): domain Eukaryota; kingdom Metazoa; phylum Chordata; class Aves; order Coraciiformes; family Coraciidae; genus Eurystomus; species Eurystomus gularis. The sequence goes on along the minus strand of VZZY01003903.1, from coordinate 33,551 downwards.
TTTTTGGTTAGTAAGAATGTGCCATCAGCACATAATTATAGACATACATACTGTGACAAACAAACATGGAAATATGATTGGCAACAGTAAAACAGCAATATTTTAAATATGGGGTGTGTCTGCCTTTGTAGAGCACGTACAGTCACACCAGACTCCTTTGTACCAACTCACACAAAAAATAACCAGCCAAGTATTCTGGGTGAGTCTATAAATAATTCTTGTTTCCCAAGGCTGAGAAATATATGCTTCTTGGATAACCTTTGAAGAGTTTGAGTCAGGATTTTCAGAACTGGCCAAGGCTTTTGCTTGCTTTGTTAGTGCCCGCTTTGAAAGAGCCAAGCACCCCCACTCTGGATTCAGTCCTTGGCCGAGGGAAAAGTTGGGTGCCAAGAAACAGAGGAACTCAATCTCACTAATGATGCTAGAAGTTTGTCCTCTGCATCAAAGTTATTTTAAAAATAGCAAGATTTTCTGTTCTCAGAATTTGGTGGTAGCATACCAAACACTCCAGCTAGAATAAAGCTATATGCACTGGTATCAGGTTTTGATGTGGCCAGGGGTCAGTTATCGCCAGCCACATCTCTTCCTGGCACAGTCATAACTCACATTAATCGTGCTGGTCTCTTTACACCTGTTGGAGTGTATGGCCCATAGTGCTGCAATTAGTTTGAGAAATATTGACAAAATATTCACTGTCTCATTGGTATCTCCAGGTTTTGTTCCAAACTCTTGCTTTCAAGAAAACTGCAAGGTTTGAAATGGGCATGGGTTCCTGGGACTGCATCTGCTCCTCCTCAGCAGTCTGTGTAGTGGTCCCAAGATTGCACCCAAAGCCTAAGCTTCACACCCAATGCCACCTACATGTACAAATTCACAGAGAAGGTAGTTTTCCTGGGCTGCCCAATCTTCTTGGCTCCACAGTCAACATTTCAGTCACCCCTCGGACTTGCATTTATAGAGAATTTCTAGAGACGGGTTTAGTCCCAACTTGGAATGAAATAAATTCCATTCTCTCTGCAAGACAGAATGCTATTCTCTGCCTGGCTCTGAGAGGCTGATTGTGGGTGAGCCGGTGCAACCCTCCCATTCTTCTCCAGCTGCCTGTGCCAAGGGCAGAGTACTGTGGGGATTATTCACACTGTGCACTCCAGAGCATCTCCCTGCGTGCAGGCTGGAGAGACAGGAGGATGGGTGGTTATTTAAATATGTCCAGGCGGTCCCTCCTGTCTTCTGGGAGAAGAATCGTACCAGAATCTGCACAATCTGACAACCACCTCCACACCGTGCACAAACAAGGTCCCCCCAGCTGTAAATTGGGTGCAAGCTGGCCTGCATGCAGATGCAGATAGCTAATGGGTCAGCTGCACATGAAACAAAACAAAACAAACAATCCTAGATCCTTGATGCTGCAAAGGCATAAGGAAAGGCTTGTGCAACCTTAATTCTAACTCTTCAATTACAAAATCACATACTGTATTTTCCATGGGACCCTGCCTCATTCAATTCACGGAATAGATGGTGTTCACTTAATGAGCAGCTATTCAATATTTTATTTTCTTCTCACTCAGCGTGTTGCCCTAGGCATGATTTACTACATGTAATTCAAACCTAGCTGTGCAGCCAAAATTATTAATCTCAGTGCAGCTTTTTTTCCTTTGGTACTCATCCTCACAGCACTCCTGAGTGTGACACAAACAGTAAATATTATATTTTCATAATACCACAGGGAGGGTTTTTTCACAATACCCCAGTGTGATTAAATGGAGAGAAGGGGTGGAATTATCCTCTGTATTTCACAGGTGTGTAGAAGAGGCAGACAGAGACATTAAAGTCCAAAGAATCAGAAATTTGATTGACAATCTGAGTCACAACTTTTGAAATGTCTTCATATCATGAAGAACATTCATATACTGAATATTAGAGGCAGGTTTCCCATTGAGTCAACCTGCATCCATCAGTGCTCAGGGACAGAGAAGACCTTCTAAGCTGTGGACTAGTCCCTTCCTATCACAGGCAGCTCTTTAATAATCTTATCAAATTGGACTGAATAGGAATTGGGTTTCCTGAGTTCCTATTAAAAAGCTCAGAACTCATGCCTTTAATAGTTAGAAACCATTTTCTAATTTTCAGCCTAATTTTATTCATAGCCAGATCACACTCATTTGTTCTTATGCCAACATTGTCCTTCACCTTAAATAGTTCCTCTTCCTCTCTGGCATTTGCCTCTGCTGATAAATTTAGAGCAAGCAATCACATTTTTTTCCCTCTCCGCATTTGTCTTGAGGAGCTAAATGAGCTACATTCCCTAAGCTGTCTCTCTCTCAAATTAAGCTGCCAGGTCCCCTGCTCATCTAAGGACCCGCTTTACGAACCCATCCAGCTTGTGCTTATCTGCTCTGATTGTGGCTGACCAGGCTTGTATGCAGCTTCAGGCTGGCCTGCATCTACTCAGAGGAGGCTCAAGTGGTGAAACGGCAACTGGTGGTAACTAGATGAGCTAAAAGTGCTTTCCTACCTGTCCTGGAAAAGGTGTGCCTTAGATTCAGTCTAGGATTCCCACAGCTACATCACATCAGTAGCACCCCAATGACTGCAGCCTACCAGCACATCCCGATTTTGCTCCTTTTTGATTTCCAGCAGAAATTCTCAGCCTCTGTTGAAAAAATGTATGTGTTTTGTACCACTGAATTTCACCTTGCTTCTCACCTCCCAGTCCTCTGGATCATCACTGCGTACCTCTGCTCCAGTATCCCACCCCAATCTGTGATGATGATGCTGCCCATACCATGTCACTGGCTGGTTTCATTGGCAGACCGTGAATATATACATGTACATATAAGAATATATGAAGTAGCTTTTTGAATGTGTCTGTTCCTGAAATAAATTTTTTAAAACCCACCAGAAAAAAAAGTAGAGCAATTGTTAGGAAAGCACACGGGTCAGAAATGAAAGCTCAGAATATTAGACACCCTGATTTGACACCTTTTGAAAAATTCCTGTACTCAGTGGCTGTCAAAATGTTGGTCACCTATTTGGTGTGAAATAAATTGTATTTTGGATTCTGAGAAGACTAAACTCACCATTAAAAGTAAGATCACTTCAGTTATGACTTATATATGTGATTTGAGGTATGCAACACTATTTGTAGTCATCTTCTTTCAGATTACTATCTTACATTCACATACCAAAATACCTGATAAATAACGACCAGACAAACAGCACACTGGAATTGAACTGGAGAAACATAATACAAATTTGACAGCAAAAGAGAAAGCCTAGGCAAAAAACCCAAGGAAGGAGAATAAAGCAAGGTAGTGAGTGTGTGACACCATGACTTAGCTGAAATAAATCATTCCCCGATTGCACACACTGCTTGCTTTTCTGGCTGAAAATTCTGCATATTTCAGGAAGAATATGGCAAGGAGGAGAAGGCGGCTCCCTCCCCAGGAGCTGATGGCAGAACTATGCAGAGAGAGCACAATTTGGGGACCTACCCAACAACCATCACTGCCACCAGATCACAATCCAAGCCTGATGGAGTGGTTCTAGTGAGTTGCAGTCCTCCCTTCTGTGTGACTGATGACAGACCAGCAGTCCTGTGACCATGTCAGACTCTTTGTCACCAACCTCTCCACAGATACCCTTGGACACGCTCAGGATGGAACAGAGGCGCCACAGCAGCTTCTTATCCTTACCGTCTTGCAGACATGTTGTGCCAGGTAGTTTCCTTGCTTTGAGCTTCCTTCAATCTATTAATACAGCATGGACTGGCAGTTGCAATGAAACTTGATTGGCAACAAATCCATTCAGGGATCCATGGCAGAAGACCTTGGCAACATTGTGGTGCCATCTGTAGTCTTCCACAGGAAAAGGAGGAGGTAGGTCTCCTCCTAGGAGGGCCAAGTGGCATGCTAGCTCCTCAGGTGACAGCTCAGGCCTTCTTAATTGTCATTGAGAGCTGTATACCCAAGTTTATGTCCTGAAGGTTTTGAAAAATCCATGCATAGAACAGCAAATGGGGAGGTGAGCACATAAGCATCTGAAGTCACGACAGGTGACCCAGGGGTATATACTGTCAGAGTTGGGCCACTCTAGGGGTGCTCTTGGGTGTATATTGTCTACAAAATGACCTGGAGAGTGTTGTAAGCAACAGTAACCCTCCAAGTCAACAAATTATGGTGATTTCAGAATAATTTTGAGGGACCCTCCAAGGTGTAGGATGGATTAGATTGGAGCTGGGACGATCCAACAAGACAGTGAATAAATGTCAGGCCTCTCTGACTTCAGTAGGGCTGAGCCCAGATACATAGAAAAAGTCACAATATTCCCTGTGGAGAGTCAAAACTTAAATACATGGAAATGTAAAGGAATCAAGGGGAAATCATAGAATAATAGAATACTTTGGGTTGGGAGGGACCTTTAAAGGCCATCTAGTCCAATCCCCTGCACTAAGCAGGGACATCTTCAACTAGATTAGGACCCGTGCAACCTGATCTTGAAGGTTTCCAGGGATGGGGCTTCAACTACCTCTCTGGGCAACCTGTGCCAGTGTTTCACTACCTTTCTCACAGGCACCCTTTAAGTACTGAAAGATCACAATAAGGTCTCCCCAGAGCCGCCTTTTCTCCAGGCTGAACCACCCCAAGCACTGTAACACGTACTTGGGAAAAGAGAGGAGGAGACTTTTGCTTGCATGCTGGGGATGAGAAGTAGCAGTCATAGGAGAGACTTGGGTGGAGCAGTGGGCAGGTACAAGCATGTAGAAGTTGATGAGAGAAGAGGCATAGGAAGCAGTGGTGTTACTGCAGGCACTGTGCGTAAGAGGAGGCATAACCTGCACTGGAGTGGAGCATTGGAGAAAGAGGACCCTCAGCTTATGGGTCCTGCATTGGTACCTGCTCTGGAGAATAGGCCTGGTCCTCAGCTACCTAGCTGAGTTAATTGTGGGACCTTTGCAAGCACAAACGGAACAGAACCAACTACTTCCTTTAAAGGTGGCAGGTTTAGCCTACACAAAGGTTTGCATCAGTTTCACTAGATCATTTTTTCTTAACATTTTAGTTAAACTGCTACTGCTGCACTGACAAGATCTGAGGAGGTAAGGGGGGAAAATGTCTGGTCTTGTGTTACTCCAGCATGTCTGACAGGAGCATATTTAGTCTCTTTCCAGTGAATGACACCTACTTTGGGCACAGAAAAAACCAATTGTCTGACTAAGTCACACTTCCTATACCCCTTATTCTTCCTTGGAAAGTATCTTCAGCTGTGAATACGTATATATACTCTAATGACAGTCAGCTGTCACGTCTGTAAATATACATTTACCTCCCATTAAGGGCTATTTGCCCCTTTTTGTGACCTTTCACCAGCTTTCCATACCCTGGCCATGTGGCACAGATGGTATAATCCTGTCAGGCTAAGGCAGGTGACAGTGCTGCTCAGTGTTTAGTAATCAGTGACTGTAATTAGCCAGACTGGACGCAGGCTCAGATAATAGGGCAGTCAACCAGCTGCCAGTCATGAGGCTTTTCCTGCGGACTGCAGGAGATGGAAGAGGGAATGATATAAAGAGGCCATGCATTTTTCCAGCACACTTTATACAGAACTGCTGATAACGTTACATATGGTGTTTGTTAATGAAAAAAGAGAAAAAATTTCCTTTTTATTCCAGAGTGACCGATAAAGTGTGTTTCACATCACATGGGCACACAGGAGCCTTCAGTTGGTTGTGAAATCTGATGGAGGTGTTTGGAGAGCGTTTAGCATCACCAAAGCTTTTTCTTATTTGGAGATTATCTTGTCAAGCTTTCCTTACACTGCTATGTTTGCAAGCACACAAACTGCATGGATGAAGTGCTTCAGGTTCATGATCCCTAAACCAACTTTTTTAACACAGGAAAGCTACAAGTTGTTTGCATTCCGGGAGCAGGGTTTAGACAAAATTCAACTTAGTTGCAGTTAAAGTAAAGGACAACCTAAAATAATTTTAAATAAAGAGCTACTGATAAAAATATGATGGAGGTATTGAAACTATTGGCATTAAGAAGTTATGGAAAGAAATATTTTTACTGACTTTAGTTCTTTTTAGGGAGCTAAAGGATCATCCTTATTTCTGATCTTGTGTTAAAGTACACATTTAGATGATATGTAAGCTTCACACGACGTATTTAGGAGAAGTAAGCAGTGGGCTGAACTGACCATATTTTCATGTGAGAGATGACTCACGATCTCCTGGATGGTAGAAAATGTTCCATGCTGAGCAGATGCTCATGCTTACAGTTTGTTCGGGTGAAAGAGGTTTTATTACCAAAGATGCAACCAGTCATCTCTCACAGAGGAAAGGCCAACATTCATTGCCTAGGAGGCCTTTTTTTTTCCTTACTTCAATATTTCTTCCCTATTTTTAAATACATGCTCGTTATTACAAAGACACTAATAATGAAATATATTTAGTTAAAAAAACACAAATGCACACATCACAATGAATCAACTTCTCACTGTCTTTTATTATATATATTCCAACGGCTACTCTCCCTCTTCCTCTCCAAAATTACACTTTTTATCTGTACAGAGCAGATACCTTAATCTTTTGGGGAAAAAGCAGAGAATAATTTCAATTTCCATGCATTTATGAAAAGACATTCTTAAATAGGCCAGAGAAAGAGATATTGCATCTATAAATAAATTATTCCAAGGCGGGCGGTGGGATGGGGTTACACATCGCCATTGTGTGGGGAGGCTGCGAAGCCTGACCCAGGAGTGCAGCTGTTGTCTTTGTGCCGGGCACTCTGCCTCTGCCATTGTTCCCCCGATTACAACAGGCACGTCGGGGGCGCGGGGAGGGCAGGCGGGGGTGAAAGGATGGCTGTGCATTGATAACGCCTGGCACTATCACCGAGGGCAATGATAGGCTTCTCAGCTGCGGCGCGATTGGGGTGCGGGTCTTTTGAGTCACCCCAACCCCCCCTTCCACTGCCTCCCCTCCCTGAATCAGCAATTTCGGAAGATGTGAATGCATTCACCTCCTGCGTGTGCCAGCTGGATCTCACCCAGACACACACACACGGGATTGTGTCAACAGATGGTGTAAAAGGGGACAAAAAGGACAGTATTTCCAAACTGAATATGTAATATCAAACAGGTGTGGAGGTAAGAAGATGGTAATGAATAAGGAACACTGTGCTGTAGAGAAGGGCATCCACAAGGCTCAGAACAGAGCAGCAGGGAGGGAACTCATTGCTCTTATCATTGCTCAACAAGAAGGGAAAACAGCCACAATCTCTCTGCCACAGCCATTGTCCCCAGTAATGCAGGGAGGGCTGAACCACAGGACAGCCCAGCCCTGAGGAGCCAGCAGAGATGGCATCATTTCTGCCTTTTCATCCCTCACATCACTGCCTGGTTTCCAGTGGCACCTTCCAAAGCCCTACACAAAGACACTTGGCCTCTCAGCACCCTAAAAACCATGCTCAGCCCACACACACACTCCTGTCCCTCCAGTTGAGACAGAGAGAGACTGGGGGGACAGGACACCACAGCAGTGGTGCTCCCAGCTTCTGCTACCTGCCCACCTAGGGCAGAGAGGAGAAACATCCTAGGACAGAAAAACCCAAATCAATTGTACTAATCTAGGATGGTGCTACTATTGCAGATGTACTGGGGACATCTGAACCAGGTTTACTGATCATTGGCATGAAAGGCATTCGTTCTGCAGGAGCCATTGTGGGGTTCATACCTTACTATAACAATGGGATTGATGCCCATTTCCTTCTGTGGACCTGCTGGTGCCTAGGATGGCTGTCACTCACACCGTGCCAATAAGTCTCACCATCTGACCTTTAGGGCTGCATAGCACATGTGGTACCACGAGCCTGGCCATAGGGAAGGGATATGTCTTCCTGGTGCTCAGCAGAGGAGCCTGCTTTGCATGCAAAAGCCAGCAGGACCATTCACCCCCAGAAGGTGACAAAGCAGCCATGCTCAGCTCCAGCCATGGAGTTCATCTTGGCCAAACTGCCTGTCTCTTTGGACCCTGAGATGGGCACACTCGTTTGCAAAATAGTGGGGTGGGGGGAAGCCATACTGTGCTTTCCCTGACACAACAGCTCACCATTACTCGGGAGATTTTACCCTTCCTAAAACCCAGAGAAAATCCTCCCTTCTCAACAGACTGCCATCTGGTCTTTCTGTGTTCCTCTTCGACTGCTGAAGAGAAGTATTAATCTTAAACCTATTTTAAATTCATTTTTAGGTATCTCTCTCATGTCTCCACTTACTTCCAATTAGTGTCGGTCTCACAGTCTTATGGGGATAGGATCACACATCAGTATCACTATTAAGACTGCTAACAGAGACCACAAGTAAGGGGTTTCTGATGTGAAAGCCACAGCCGCCCGTGCAAGCAGGGGTGGAAGCTAAGATGTCCATTACAGTAGGACTGACTCACTTTTTGCTGCATTGAAGGCTTCAGTTGCTGTCAGGCAGTACATGGCTACTCCGTATACTTGCTTTCACGTTGTTCTGTCGCAGGTACCTAACATGCATATTTTTTGGTTTGTCCCAAAGTTATAGAGCATGTCTATGGTGTATGCGTTGTGTACTAATCCACCTTTATATATATTCATATATTTTACTTGCAATCTGGTATGCATCTGTTATATGTGAAAGATGAGCTTCCTGCTCTCATCACTTTCAAATTGTTCTCTCCAGAACCGTGTTCCAAAACAGAGTATTGCCGTTCCCCCATCCTCCGTGATCTGTCAGCTGTGTTCAACACAATTAACTCTCTTGTTCATCTTGCAGTCTTGACCTCGCTTACCTGCCTTCATAATTTTCTCCTTCCTCTCCCCTAACTGGGTCAGTCAGACGATCTTCCTGATTCCTTCTTCAGTTATCCATGGAGGTGCCAGCAGGTCCTCACCACAGCCCCGTTCTCTTTTTCCACATTCACAACAGCAGCCTCCACCACAGGCACCTATATTTCAACAGACTCTTGTTTAACATCTCTCTGTAATTCAGTAAAGTAATAAAATTTAAGTCACTGGAGAGTTCGGCTTAAGCCCCTCTTCTCCTACTGTGTCTACACAGAGGGTACTACCCAATAGGCTGGTCAATACTGTCTCAGTTTTAACTTGTATTCTTTCACTCGCCCATATCTCTCTTGTCTGACATGTGAAGGTCTCTGTACATCACAGCCGGGGCCTCTGTCCCCCATTGTCTTAATTATGGACTCAATGTGTTGCAGATACATAAATCATGGAAATTTAATCAGGCTTATTGCATCTCTCATCTGCCAGCACAGACTGAAATGAAAGCTGTGGTGAAATAAAAGGCTATTCCAAATGAGAGGGAGCAGCAGTGCTACATTAGGCTCTTGAGCATTTTCTCAGAATAAAGCATCTCTGGCGGATCTCTTCCCTCACACACACGCAGGTGCAGTCCCCAGATCAGGCTAAATTATTTATTTAGAAGTTATATTCAACAGATAAGACAGAGGACCCGAGCTGACAAGCTGCAGGTGGTTTGTTTGCACAGAAGGTGGGAAGAGAGGAAAGCCCCTTCCTTTCCAGGATGCTGTGATCCCTGGTTCCTTACCAGTCCCACTACAGTGCTCCCCTTCACAGCCTTTGCTCACCCGCTCCTTGCTGGTGACACAAACAGGGGAGGAGTGAGTCCCTCTGCATTTAAACCAACCTTAATAAAAGCCTAGGCATGAAACAGCAAGCTGCCATCTCCATAGCCAGCTCTACCAGTTAGGGCACAGTAAATACTACTACTGGAGTAAGCATTTAAGGAGACATGTGGGGCAACTTGTCAGGTAATTTCCATTTGCTTAATCAGATCCTTTAACAGGCGTTAAATAGTAACATCTCCTTATAGCACTGAGAACCTGACTTACCCACAGGCTATTTCCTAGTAGGAAATTGAGGCTGATAAAGTGAATCCGCTCAGCAGAGGGTACAGCTACAGAAAAGCCAAACACATACCCAAATCGGGATGGAAAAAAATCTCATCGTGATATGCAAATTTGGGTGAAGTGCAATAAGCATTTGTTGTCTAAAGGACACGGCCTACTGAAGTTTTTCATCCCTGTGCATTGCCAGAGTCTGCATGATTAGCACCTATTGAAATCAATTAGTTTAATCATAGTAATATCCTCCAGGTCTGGATGGGCTTGTAAGATGAGCACCAAAACCTTGTCTCTACTGGTAAAATTACCCATTGGCTACACCCTAACAGATGCAGATGAATAAGTAAACACATTAAACTGCTAAGGTAGACTAGGACAAACAGCATTCGGCACTGCTTGGTAACCACTCTGTGTTACTCATCTGCCAATGTGTTGGCTGCTATTTAACTTGTTATGTCCTGATTGACACTTGGAGCTAAACAGCGTTCAGCCTTTGTTCCTTTTGCAAGCAAGGTATGAAGTCTGAGTATCTGGGGTTTTCAAAATAGCATTTAAAAACCAAGATGAAAGAGTTACTGTAGTACAGCAGAGTTATAAAATCAATGCTGGAAAATTATTTTAACTTCAAAACACTCCTGTGAGCTTTGCTGTATGGGATGGAATATAACACTGATTATAGCCAGTATTAATAAGTAGACATGAAAACAGATATTGTGCAAAAATGAGGGGGGGAGGGGAAGAGAATTAAGTACTAAGTTAGAGCAGCAGAACTGTCAAATGTGTTAGACTATATTCACAAGCACTCATGTGTGACATGCAGGCACAAAACATAAACATTTGTTTCATTTGTGTACTTTTGCTTTTTAGAGCAAAAGGGTTTCTTTTAGGATGAGGGCTTTTATCTACATGCTGGAATTTTAAATGTCTTATATCCTTGCAATGACTGTTTGAAGCAATTCCAAAAGAACTGCTTTGCATTAGCAAGTGCTGACTCAACAATCTGTAGAAATGTATTGAGTTCAGAAAAAAAAATTAAAGAAAATTATTTGGTTTTTACTTCTAAAAGGTTAAATAATTTCATTTGGACTGCATTGCTTCAACCACTATATACTACAAAAGTTAATGTTTCAAATATGTTATCACTTGAAAATCAGAATAATAAACTCAAACCAAACTGGTTTTATTTCAGTGAACTCTTGAAGTCAGTTCTTTAGATGACTTCAAGTAAAGCAGTTCCCAAATGTCATTTCTCAGTAAATTTTGAAATTTCAAGTTTTTGTTTAAATTGGAGAAAACAAACCCACAAAAATAAAGTGTTGGCATTTCTTAAGGAACATAATTGTTGAACTTAGGCAAATGCTGACATAATTTTGTCCAGCAACCCAGGGGTTTACATGAAATGAACAACTGCCTGTGTAGTTACAGGTGATGTAGGTTTGGAGACATGTGATGTAAGTTTGGACATGAAGTCAATACGGTTGCCAAGGCAAGGCACTGGAAGCTTTTTGGGCTGCTCTAATATAATCCAGAATCACAGTTATTGCTTTTCTGCAAAATAAGTGAGTTTATATGTACATTTTTTTCCCACTCAGGTCAGCTGTGTAAAAGGGGCTAAAAAGACATTCTGGTTACACCTACATTGATAAATAGGAGGCTTGGGCACATTCCCCGGCCCTGAGGCTCCACAGTATGGCTATGTCCCTGCTCTTGGCCTTTTCACCCATCAAAAGAGAACGGTGTGAGAAACGAGCATCGATCTAGATCAGCTTTATCAGGTGGCAAGTAAAAAATATAATTTGTTTGCATTTCGTATCAAGCCACCGTGGTGTAAACATTACTCTTTATGCACTTTTTCAAAGCCCCTGATTATCAAGTCAAGAGCAGGGGGCTAAAATCACGCCCATTCACCACAGGCTACAAGGGAGTTTGAAGCCAGCAGTTATCTATACCAGAGAGGTTTACTCACACCATTTTCTCAGCCACACCACCAGTTTGTTTTCTGTTCAGTCAGCCTGCAGTATTAGCTCTGAGAAGCACAGATTCTTCCCTTCATCCCTTGGTCACCCTCAGTTCTTTAGAATTAGTTCATACCAAGCATTGACATCTGAACAGATAAGCTTGTCCTACAGTCACAAACTCTTCGAACACAAGAACCATCATCTGCTCTCAGTAAAACCATGTAAACAGCTTAGCTCCTCCACTGAAAATTCTTCCAGTACTGTTACGTATCATAGGAATGGTCATACTGAGATCAAAGGTCTATCTGGCCCAGTAATCAACAGCAGATGCCTATGAAGAAGTATGAAAACACATAGTGATGGTTTTTCCAGAAGATGTGTTTGGGTTCTCCTGTGCCAGCAGCGATACCCTTGTATTTAGTTTTCCACAGAGGGATCTTCTTCCATGGATTTTTGGTGTTGTTTTTTAGCCTGTGCTAACTCTCAGGATTTGTAACATGCACCATCCAGTTCCACAGTTAAATACCCACTCCATAACGGAAAACATAAGGTAGTTCTGAACTGCTTACATGCTGGACTCATAAACACCTAGATCTTGTTGGAAAGAAGTAAGGAACAATTGGTTTCTCTATTCTTCTTCCTCAAAACTGAAGTCGTTGTTTTGCCCATTACCTGGCTCAGCGTAAAGGACACAGCCACCAGCAGCAAGCATAAGCTGATCTTAGTACCTAAGCCCAATGGGTACAGGGATGAGACAACATAATTAGCAGTGGTGGGAATAAGCAGCATAATAAAGCTAAACATAGTAGAGATATAATGGAAGAAGGAATAAGCCAAGTTAGGAGCTGAAGAATAGTCATACGAAAACCACTAGGTTAATTGCCACAGAGATACATTGCCAAGTACGTTACCCTTATCCTGTCTTGTTTTGTGTCTTGTCCTGCCGTTGCTGGGGAGCCCCGGTTGCAGCAAGAAGTCAGGGGGCCTTTCCGGTAATGGGGAAGTCCTATGCAGTGCGTCCACCCGTAGGTAGGCTTCTGACATCGTTGCAAGCGGGACCAGCTTTTGTAGCATGGAATAAACAACTTAATAAGCAACCTTAAAATAACTTCAAAGGCGGGACACCTGGCAGCTTTTCTCCTTATCGGGCTCCATCCAAGGTTGGCCAAGCCTAGGAAGGAGTCCGAAAAGGGAGTATCTCTACCCATTTTGATTTTGATTACATATTTCTCAGCCTAGCTGGGTGTCTGTTCCCACAGCTAATCAGCTAATTTCCCAGCAGAAAGAATCCTCTGCTGATTTCTGTGAGAAAAAACACCCTGTCTGGTTGTGAGATTCATCCACAGGTCAACTTCAATTTAGGGCCTATTGCTCAGGCCCTAGCACTTCAGTCATACAAGTCTCTCTTTGCGTGAAGGCATTTCCACACTTTTCTTATTTCCATTCTCTGAACTTTCTTTAGTTTTCCACTACCCTCTTTAGGAAGAGGGGACATGAACTCTGTAGGGATTTATGCATTCTCTTTTGTTCTGTATTTTTTTTCCTAATAATTCCCAGTATTCAATTTATGTTTTTATTGCTACTGAGCATTAAACTGATGCTTTCATATGAACTAGTCATTATAATTCCAAGATCTTATTCCTAAGTGGTAATGTTCAATTCAGAGCCCATCACTCCACATGGAGAGTTAAGATTGCTTTTTTCCAGGGTATCACTTATATTTATCTATATCTAATTGTTGATATCAAAATTTGCAACACAGTCAAAACTTCATGTTCAGAAAAAAACTAAATAATAAAAAAATCAAAATTATGTTTAATTAAGAAATACTCATTTGAATCTATTTCACCCAAGAATTTCCCACTAATGACACCATGACAGTGTAGCATCAAGAGACCTCTACACATCATTTGGTACCAATTTCTTTTGAGCAATATTATTATATTTCTTAATATTCTAATGAGTCATCATACTATTTTGGAGCTATAAGCAAACTCATCTTTCATTAACAAAAATCAAGTATATTTCAAGCTATCATGGGTGTAAAAGTTAATGCTTAAAAGTGTGATACAATTGCGTGGTCAAGAAGAACAGTAAACAGATGAAAGGACAACTTTTCCCATTTTTACATCAATTTTAAGCCTATTTCATGCTTTTTGAAGCATGCATTTTTAACTGGGAAACAGAATTATGGTACTGAACACACTTACAGTCTATCAATTTTAATTAGAATGGCAACCTGTGATATACTACTGAAATAGCTAGAGTTAATTCAGTTTTCCTTTTTTTTTAAAGAAATCTGGAAATGCTGTCAAGTTAATCATATAATCAAAACCATACTTTTGAGAACATCTTGGTGAGAAAAGGTTTAATACCTTCAAGAAAACACCAACAAAACCACAAAGACTTAATAGCGAGTAGCATGGTGGTGAAGATTCTGATGTTGGAGACTCCTATTTAAGATGTGATGGTGATACTATCTCATTACCCAAATGAGCATCCTGCCCCACAGGCTCTCAGCTACTCTAGGAAGTATTGCTCACAATTTCTCTTCACGAAGCTTTTCCAACATCAGATACTGAGATCCTGATCTGAAGCAGTCCAGGTTAGAAAAACAGAGCATGAAAAATACAAGCATTAGGGGAAAAAAACCCACTCATACAAAAAGTTTATGGTATATATCTACAGATACGGATAAAACTTTGTGCCTGTGACTACTTTGGGGTTTTTTGTGTGGTTTTTGTTTTTAATATAGTCAGATGTACGAGAAAATATATATGGATCAGGAATGTAAATACTATGGTTTATAGATGCTGCTAGAAATCATTTACCATCCAAAATATACATAGTCTAAACAGTTTTGAGGGCAAGTTCTACTCCCATCTAAGTATGCATTACTAGCTAAAAAATAAGACCAAAAAGTATTGGTGGTTGTTTTAGAAAACTCTTAATTTTCTAAGTTAAATTCTCTGGAATTTTATTTAAAAGCATTAAAAAAAATTAATCCTTTAAAGTCACCCTGAGAATAAATAGCTCCTCTTCGACATCCTATATAACTCTTATAAGCTGTAAGCATTGTAAGATAATATAGACGCACGCACCCAGTGTTCACAAAATCTGTTATTTCCATATCTTCCGTGGCATGATATGATATACTTTTAAATCACAACAAAGGAAAAAAATTTTCAATTATTATGTGGTATACGATAAATGTAAATAATCTTATTTCCATCCAACATTTACATATTATGTCATAAGCATTGGATAGGATCTTACTCAGTACAAATGCAAGAATTCAGGTTTGAGGTCTTTTATTTCTAGTAAATGGCAGATTACCTCTTACTATGCTGTACTTCTCATTTTCATTTTAGAAAAGCTTCTTTAATATCTCTGTCAATTTAATTACGAAGTGTGAATTGTCACATTTCTAGTACATGTTATAGTCCCTGCTCCAATAGCTTTATGATTTGCACTTTTAATAGTGCATCACTGGAGAGGGGTTGGCATGAAGTTCAGCAAACCCTGGCAATGCATTTACTCCTTCCTCTGGGACCCCGTGGTGGGTAATAACTGAGCTTGATAACAAGACAAATTAGTGAAAGCAAACACCTCCTATCTTTTTCATGCAGTGAGATCTGCCTGCTAGACACCTGTCTGTCACCTGAAAGAGAAGACACATGGCTTGCAGCATTGGGGTAAGGAATAAGGACAACATGCCTGTTGATATTGTCAGGCTAAAATCTTATTTTTGTGAGATTCTTTGCAGGGGAACAATCTATCACAACTGCCCCACCCCATGGTTCCTGTCCTCTTCTGTTCAAACACCAATGTGTGGAGATACATTAAATGATTTCTGGAACCACCTTGTTTGCCAGAAATGTCTTTAGCAAGTCAACCTGAAACTCACTGTTTTAATACTTTCATTAACTGTTTTGTTGTTAGGAGTTTACTTAGATTGGTTTAGTGGGTAAAGGTGAGAAACTTCTTGACCTTCATTTGCCCCAGGTACCTTATTAGGTGGCCCCTGGTCCACCCGGCTAACCCTTGCTCCTGTGGTGGGCTCATGAAGCACTCTCACCACCCAGGCACATATAACATGCATTATTTATACAACTCTACTCTGATCAGGCAGTGCCTCCTGTTCTACTGTATCACTTTGGCCATCCTCCAAATTGCAATACCATCATTAGAGTATATGCAAACTCATATAAAGTTTGCAGTCATTTCCACTCAGGTTTAGAGGATGTTTTGAGATCAGTTGAGGCTGTTTGGAGATTTCCAGTGTTGGGCAGATGATTACTGAAGCTGAAAAGGCCCCATGGATTTTAGTTTTTGTACTTTCTGACTCTTCCAAAAGCCACCAAGTACACTAAGTACCAAAAACTGAGAAACAGGGAAAGCTTGGATGGGTAAAACCTCAAATATTCATTTCTGTTTTAGATTCTGGTAAAAGTTTCAGTCATTTTGTATTTTGCCTGAATCACTTCAGTGTGGATGCAATACTGCTGGTAAACAGGTAAAATAAAGCACTAACTTTGTTTGTATTTCACAGCCTTGTATTGAAGGTGCAAAAGCACCACTATCAAGAAGTCTGGGATGATAATGCCTCAGATCAGGATATAAAAATCCTAGAGCTCTGTAGATGTAAAAGGGATTCTGGCTATAACATGATCAATATGTGGTAGTAAATATGAACAGCACCGCTAGCTGCTGAGATGTGTGGGAAAGGTCACTAAGATGCTACCATTGCTTATTCCTTGCATTTCAAGAATCCTAAGGACCATTACAGTGTCACACGCCAAGTGGTAGAAAGAAAAGGTACTGCTGAAAGTGTATAACCTGCTCCTACAAAATAAAGTCTTCACATTTTAGAGAGGGTCTTCACAGAGCCATGCAGCTCCAGGACCTAAGTGATACTGGGGCGAATCCATTCAAAAAGCAAGCTAGAACACTCTTCCCTTTCCTCAGGAAAATGACCTTAGTCATGGAGGTAAACTTTGTGTTGTGAAGTGAAAGTTTACTGGATTACTTGTTAGCTTGGAGTGATCTGTCATACAGGTGTTGGAAATTTTAATGAGTGAATTCCTCATGTGGCTATTGGAAGGTTCTACCCAAGATACTTGTAAAGTATTCTGACTGAGATTCCAGATTTGTGAGTATGTCTTATGTTCTGCGTGACACTATACAGAATGGACAGAAAAGTACAGTACTTTTTTCTATTATATATGGAATTGTACAATTAAGGAATGACAAAAACTACCTTTGCCTTTCAGGAAGGATTAAGAAAATTAATCATTTACTTTCCAGGAGACAGTGTTACAGTGAAGGACACAAAGTATTAAATGTGTTAGGCAGTAATTAAAAACTAAAAATATTGTAGAATACACATCTTTTAAAAACTCACCTTGGTGCAAGTTACATCTAATACCAGCACATAGCATCTTTAAATCTACTTGTAATAAATAGAGGACTTAGGTTTTATCTGTTTAGATTTATACACAACCCAAGTGCAACAACTGGCGTTTTCAGCACCTGTGCCATAAAAATACCGTTCTCAGAACAAGATGCCCACAATTCATTGTTTCCATATCACACAGCAAAGTTTATAGTAATGAAATAAAACCACC
Source organism: Eurystomus gularis (assembly GCA_013400335.1). Taxonomy (NCBI): domain Eukaryota; kingdom Metazoa; phylum Chordata; class Aves; order Coraciiformes; family Coraciidae; genus Eurystomus; species Eurystomus gularis. The sequence continues at coordinate 16,056 of VZZY01003903.1, read as the reverse complement.
CCATTTTCAGATAGAGTACACATCACGGCTCATCTCCCCAAACTCATTGTAACAGACAATTATCTAACTTTGTCCTGGCAACCAAGTAACTCAAATTATTTCAAGCTCCGTGAAGGAAATGAAAGCTTCAAAACTGTGGTGCTTCTACTTATCAAATTAACAGACCTATGGGTGAACATACTTTATATAGGGAGGGAAAAAACAGCTTCTGCCCTCAGCTGCCAGCAAGACAGGGCTACAGAGGTCAAACCAACTGGTAGTCAATGCCAAAGTATAGAGCCCACTTCTACGGAACAGCAGCAGGGTAGAGGGTAACATCTTGAGGAGCAGTGAGGTCAAAAGCAATCCTGTCACAAACACCATGATCTTGGAGCTTGCCCTCTTTATTCAACTGCATCAGTTGTACTCGCAGTGGGAAAGGAAGGAGGGCTGCATCTGTGTGATCAAATAACTGCATGTGTTTCCTTCCCTGGTTTTGATCCCATTTGCACTTGGCTAAGAAGGCAGACAAACTGAATTCTCATAGCACTCTATATGTATCAACCAAAAGCAAAAAAAAAAAAATTATCCAAACTCATTCTGAAAATAATTCAGCAAGAAAACAAAGGCCATGCAGAATCAGCTTAATGTCACTAGTCTTTGTTTGTAAAGTCTTCATTTAGAGTTTAGAATTTTCATCCTATTAAAACAGAATGGGTTCTTACTTTTTTCAAGTCAATGCAAATTCTACATGAGATGAAGCATAAGGACAGAGAAAGTCTATGGTGGAGTGATTTGCCAGCTCAGTCCATGTTCCAGGAGCATTCCTCAGAACTAGGAAACTCTCACACAGCAACATTCATGGACAAGGCTCTCTCTGGACTCCAGTGGTACCCAAGGCTACCAGCCATGCCAACAGACAATGGCTGACCATGATTATTCATGTCAGCACTCACCTTGACCCTAACTACAGAAGATACCCTGGGCAAGAGACCTTGCAGATCCTTGGCAGGGACACTTCCTCCACAAGAGAAGCTATCACAAGCTGTTGTGCTGATTCAGCCATCATCATTTTACGCTGCCATCATTTGCCTGATCACACAGGCCAATGCTGAACTCAGCAACATCCCCTCACAAGCCTTCTTTCTGACAGTCCTGACACAGGTTCCTCTGGGCCCAGCTCCTCCGCTGCCCGCTGTGGTGCCAGCATTGCCTGCTGGACACAACAGACAGAGAGGGCTCCCTCAGTGGCCCCTCACATGGAAGAGCATCCCCAAGAGAGCTCAGCAAGATGCAACCAGCCCCAACAGAAGCCACACCCAACAGGAAGCTCCTCTGACTGATCAGCTCCTGGTTGATATAGTCCTGGACTCGCCCACCACCCCAACCACGACCACCTGGGTGAGGGCAGAGACACAAAAACACAGGTGGGCCAAGTTCTGCCTCTGGAACATGAAGCCAATAGGAAAAACAAAAGATTCTGATAGGTTGTGACTCATTCACAGGTCAACTCCAACTTGGGGCCCACAACTTGGTCCCCAGCACTTCACAAGCACAACCAGTGGTTTTTGGATTTCTACCCCAACTCCCCACAGAACGATGAATGAACCAAGTCTCTCTCTGTAAGGCATTTCATGGCCTGGGACCAAGATCAATAAATTTCCAGAGAACGGACCATGGTCAACAGTCACACAATGAAGGCTACACAGTAAGAGGAAAAGTCACTGTGGAGAAGAGTTTTAGTGCTTTTCTGAGGACCAGACCTGATCTAATAAAAAACAGAAAAGTGCTTGATCTGTTTTATCCCAAATGCAAAGCATAGTTCTTCATTTACATATACATTTGCATATCACAATATATGCTATTGGAAACAATTCACCAAAGCAAACCTATGTCATTCTAATATGCACATTTCTTCCCCTGTCAAGTGGATTTAAAAAAAAAAGACAGATGAGTAGTCATGCTTTGCTTATTACCCTCATGATAAGGTTTTCAGATAGTCTGGTGGTAAACCTATTTTGAATAGCAAGCATTTGCTTGATTCTATTATTCTACAATTTCTGTGGGAGATTTCTCATCACCTTGGAAATTATATGCTTGGTTCTGGAAAGAAAAATTAGCTTTAGTCACAGGTCTAAGTAATTCGGATATGTGGCATGCAGCATCTAATAGGAAACTCTACCATCAACAAACTCAGAAGTAGGTTTTATGACTGTTAAATATACTGTCAAATATAGATGTTGCAAAAGATTAGATTTACTATTTTGCTCATATTGTGTTAGTCATTTATAACATTTGGGCACTGAGCAACATAAACTCATTTTATGGTTCTTTCATGCTTTCTCAAAAGGATTCCAGGCTCCTACATAGGCAAATTCAACACAAAGTTTCCTGGGATATAGGCACTGCACATATAAAGGTATTATTTCTGATATATAGCACTCTTTTAAGATCTTTTCATGATCCATTAATTTATGAATTACACGGCAGAGTAGGAATTGTGTAGGGCTTAATTTCAGTTATATGTTGATCTTTTTCCCTTGAAGCAGCTTTTACCCAAAAAGTAAGTAGGACTAAAAATAACACGTTCTCTTAGATTGACTCGGACAAGTCTGATAGCATTTAACTGTTTCAATTCTTTACTTATCAAAAGGTGGGCAGGTGGGCCCATCCCTATCTATAAATAGGAATATGCACAGAAAAAAATCAAAATAGCAAAGAATTATTCTTAGGCTTGCTTTATTCACAGCACAGCTACAAAAAGTAATGCGGTTGCTGTGCAAAAAAATTTACAGTAAGGAATGAATTATGCAAATAAATGCCACCTAAAGATTAAGATAAATAAACAACTTGATAAAACTTTTTGAAAATGTACTGGCAAACTGACTTCAAGGGAGTCAGATTTCCAGCAAAGCACCCTATCTCCATCTTCTAAGTCCTAATCCAATTCAGGTAAACCAGAAGTAAGTTACTATTGACAGGTTATTCAGAGGTCGATGAGAAATGAGTCTCATGGTCCATCTTATTTGAAAAGAGTATTGGGGCTTTTGCTCATGGCTTAAAGAAGAGACCAAACAGTAATAAGCATAATTATGGAAGTATTCTTACTCCCTAAATGCTGCTCCTTCCAGTATAGGAAGTATAGGGAAATTTTCACTGCCATCAAAAATCAGCTCTACAGTGAATACCTCAACACTTAGAGGTGTTATTTATTTCTCTTTTCTTTCCTCTCTCCTTTTCTTATAGCAAGAAAAAAACCCGGTAGCCCTCAAAACTGAGAGGGAGAATCTGCTAGTAAGCTAAAGAAGTGATGATAGAATTCTGACCTCCGGAGTTTTTGGATCCAAGCAGCAACTGTGAACATTTTTCAGAATTTGGCCAGGTGCTTGCAGTACAGTATTTCAAGAAATCCAGATTAGCTGCAGTTAAGAGATCTGTTTCTTGCTGACAGGGTGTGGTTATATGTAAGAAACTCATGGTATCCTGAGAGGGAGCTTCTTAACTTCTTTCTCATTACATTCAGTGGTTTCTGTTTCACAATGAAAAAGTGTGAAAAAATGCTGGCAACATCTACATTCAAATTTCTCTTGCAAATTATGCTAAGATGAAGCTAACATAAACTTTAATATGATGAAAATTTTTCTTAATTCTGAGAGAGCAGAATCTTCTTTTTCTCCTGCACATTACCCCAGAGTCATTACCTGACAATGCATAGTCAAATCTTGGTTTCTTGAAGTTCCCACATTTTCAGGCATTACGATTGACAGTAATGTTCTTGCCATAAGCATGATTGTCATCAAGAGATGAGATATCCATTTAACATTTCTATAATAATTCTTTTATCTCTTTTATTAAAACTTATGAAACAAAAAGTGAGGTTTTTTTCAGGATCAAACACAACCATAGCTATCTGTTCCATAGTGTCGTGGTTTGCCTCTCCAAAGGGGCTTCTTTACACATCAGTAAATCTGTGACAGTTTGAGAAAAATTAAAAAGATTCATTATGAAGGTAAAATTGTCTGAAGTCCAAAAATAATGTAATTTTCTTGAAACAAGCACACACATGAAATTCTAGCGATAAATGGGAAAAAGCTGCCTAAGCTTACCTAAAAACATGACAAAGGGAAATCGTGGATTCTGAGCTACTTCTGAAAACATCCAGTCATCAGTAAACAAGAGAGCCAAATGCAGTCACTAAAGGTCTTATTTTATCGGCGTATAGGACACATACATGTCTTTTATACACGTTTTCAGTCCCCATTTAAAGCTGATCTAGTTAAATTATTTTAGACTTCTAATTTGGAGATCAGTCACAAGATCAGCCTACTACTACCTAATAATTTCTTAGTCTTCAGCTGCAGTGACAGACTATGAGCACATTCTTAGACTACAAGCAAACATGAGGAAAAAACCAATCTTCTAAACCTCTATGAAATTGGTTGGGCAGTCACACTCCAAGAGTTGCAGTCAATGGCTTGATGTTCAGGTGGAGACCAGTGATAAGTGGCATTACTCAGCGGTCGGTACTGGGACTGGTGCTATTTAACATCTTTGTCGCAGACATGGACAGTGGGATTGAGTGCACCCTCAGCAAGTTTGCTGATGACCCCAAACTAAGTGGTCTGGTTGATGCACTGGAGGGAAGGGATGTCATCCAGAAGGACCGAGACAGGCTTGAGAAGTGGGCCTATGCGAACCTCACAAGGCTGAAGAAGACCAAGTGCAAGTTCCCACAACTGGGTCAGGGCAATCCCAAATACAAACACAAGCTGGGCAATGAGTGGATTGAGAGCAGCCCTACAGAAAAGGGCTTGGGGGTGTTGGTTTGACGACAAGCTCAACATGTCCCAGCAGGATGTGCTTGCAGCCCAGAAAGCCAACCGTATCCTGGGCTGCATCAATAAAAGCATGGCTACCAGGTCGAGGAAGGTGATTCTCCCTCTCTACTCCGCTCTCATGAGAACCTACCTGGAGTACTGCATCCAGCTCTGAGGCCCCCAACATAACAAGGAGATGGACCTGTTTGAGAGGTTCCAGAGAAGGGCTACAAAGATGATTAGAGGGCTTGAACCCCTCTCCTATGAAGACAGGCTGAGAGAGTTGAGATTGTTCAGCCTGGAGAAGGCTCTGGGGAGACCTTACAGAAGTCTTCCAGTACTTAAAGGGGGGCCTACAAGAAAGCTGGAGCAGCACTTTTTACAAGGGAATGTAGTAATAGGGCGAAGGATAATGGTTTTAAATTGAAATAGGGTAGATTTAGATTAGATGTAAGAAAGAAGTTCTTCACTGTGAGGGTGGTGAGACACTGGAACAGGTTGCCTAGAGAAGCTGTGGATGCCCCTTCCCTGGAAGTGTTCAAGGCCAGGCTGGATGGGGCTTTGAGCAACCTGATCTAGTGAAAGGTGTCCCAGCCTGGCAGGAGGGTTGGAACTAGATGATCTTTAAGGTTCTTTCCAACCCAAACCATTCTATGATTCTATGAAATTGAGTTGCTTAATGTAATGACTTCTATCTTGTGTTGGTGATGGGCTACTGGATAGCACACAGATTCATCTCCACAGACATGCAGTAATCCATTAAGCTACTGTAACTCAATTTCATGTCTGGCTACATAGACAGAATTGAACTGATAGAGTTTGAGCAGTTTCACATTGTCAAGGCAGCTACGGTCCTTATAAAGTAATAGATACTTTTCCAAAAGGGAGAACGTATTGAGCATTTCTCTGCTCCGAAGCTCTATATACACATAAATGTTAACTGCTCACTTTAACAATAGTGAGATAATTAAAATGGTTCATCTAGGTTTGTGTATTGCAGTAATGCTGACATTAGCACAGTTATACTGACATAGTGACTTCTATACAGAAGAAGGTCTCCGTCTTCCTTTTTGGGGATCTTCAGCCCTGTGTAATTACATCCATGTTTACAAGCTGTAGCAGTTGTCAAATAGTTCAATTACCACAAAAAACCCACCCAATTTGTTCATTAAGCAAGGTCATTTTGGAACAATCAGTGATAATTTTCAGGCAGCATGTAATCTAGCCTTCTCAGCCATAGCCTGATACACCTAGAAGCCTCTTCATGTGTAAGGAAGGTGTATAAAAGAAGTGGTTTCACTTGCAAGCAGCAGGCAGAATCATGCTATTATGAATGCAGGAAAAACATGTGGAAGGTAACAGAGAAAAGACAGCTAGCAGACTTCGTCTGAACTCCAAAATGCGCAAATGAATCATCTCCATAGAGCACATCATGATGATATGAACTATCTCTACAAGAAAGTGGTGACCTAGCGTGGGAAACAAGAAACGTGTCATACTTGATTGCTGAAATTCTAGTTGTTTTATGAATTGCATATTGACAGCTTAAGCTTTTGCCTTCATTGGAAAAGCCCACAGCTTTTTGCTGTTCTAAAACTAAGTCCAAATAGTTATTTTCATTAAAGACCTAAAATAGTCAATAATTTGTTGAAAATATGGGGAAAGCAGACTCACACTGCTTCCCTTTACTTCTAGAATAACATCTAGTGTTCATGTTGTTTGAAGGCATGCATCTGTGTTTGCAGACTGAAGACCTGCATGCTGCTGGCATAACATGTCCAATTTTTAAAACAGTGCAAGAGTCCACCATATTCTGTTGGCTCTAGCACCAACGCTAATTGCTTTTAAAATAATCCAGTGTAAGAGACATTGTGGCCATCAATATTTTACCCATTACCACAATGTAGAGGCCATTTGGAAAATGACCACCCCAGAAGAGGAATGACAGGCTCCCGTGCCATCACACTTTGACCAGAAGCCTCATGCGCACTGTACATTGGTTTGTGCTCTGAATTGCAGCAGGATCAAGCTTACCAGCCCACTGCAGTCTCTGTTGACTTGGCAACTGCTGGCAAGCAGTATGGTTGAAGGACTGGCCCTTTTCCAGTTGCTAAGCCTTCCTCTCTACAAGGAACAGAAGAAAGCTTCAGATGGAGGCAACAACAGAAAATCCAGTAGGTGTTTTGGGGAAAAGAGAAGAACCAAGTGGTGTTTCAGAGTCAAACAAAGAGAAAGGCGCAGGGTGGTCACCACCACTCATAGACTCCACGTGTGCTGACGCTAAGCTACATTCAATGTTTCTCCTAAAAAGTGAACTTTTATTTCCCCTCCCAGGACATCTATTAGTGCATGATGTCTTACATAAATGAAGGAAGACCAGGAGAAACATCTCAGTTGTACCTAAAGGTCTGAAGATATTCTGGCAGCAAGACAGCACCAAAGGCAGCAGAAATGGCATCACAGTCATGATAAGTCATGGCATAAGTCAACCTAGATGAACTATATTCTATTGGGAAGGAACAGTGTGACATTTAGATTGGGGGTTGAAGAAGTAGGAACACCTCTCTGAGCATGTACTGCTGAGGATTTTTTCTGAAGTTCTTCACACCCCTAAAGAGGCCAGGAAGGAATTGTTCAATAGCAACTAAGACCCAAAACAGACTAAAACACAGCTTCATTCAACTCACACTCAGGAATTGTTCTTCAACAGAATTTTATAGTTTAAATTTCAAATAGGGTGCAACATGGGAGCTGGACATTATCGGCCACTTAAAACATATCTTCATAATTGTCAAATGGTGGAAAAGAGGAGGGCTGGGGGGAGCAGGCTGTTCAGCTAGTCTGAGTGGATCATTCAAGTGGATAATTTAGTCGCTGTGATACATAAATCATGGCCTATTTGTTTTAAATTCCAATAAAGGGCTAATTAGTGCTAATTACAGTAGCCGGGATAGTGATGTGGCCATTCACACACAAAGAACTTGGCAGAGACCAAACTCCACTTACACATAGGTCAGCAAAAAGAAAAGAGCACGCTGCACTTTGTCACATCTCATTTGGGTTGCCTTCAAAATGCTGAGCTAGAGGCAAAAGATACCACGGTTCATTTCCAATTCCCCGTCTAATCCTCTCACCCTTAATTTATTTTAAAAGTTTAATCAGAAGTTCATAAAGCTCAGATATAAATTTTTAAATAATAAAAAAAAAATGAAGCACTTGCAGGTAAGCTTTTCAGGAACTCAGGGCTGGCCCAAGTTTCATTATGAATAGGGACTTTAGCAGTTCACTTTTCTGCAAATGCTACTGTGATAAAATGTAACTTTCATTCCCTCACTGTGGCTTCAGGGATGTGTCATTTACAGAAAATAAATAGAAGACTTCTATCGCAAAGAAACCGTGCTCCATTTGGGGTCAATGAAAATCTGCACCTCACTCTGGAGTTTTCTGGCAGCATAGTAATAACTTTTCTGCAAAAATTGTCCCCAACTGCTAGAAGCCTTGGTACTAATAATGAAAGTACTTGTAGATATTTTTAGTATACAAATAAGGTAATATTTGCAGAAGGAGAAACCTGACTATATTTGGGCTTTTCACTTCACTGTTGGTTGATGAAATTGATGATGTTAATAGTTCTTTAAAGAAGTCAGCCAGCTTGGGAAGGCAGATTGCTGTAATGTTCTAGGATTTCCAGAAGTCAAAGTGTTTTGACAAGATCTCTCTCTGAAGACTCTTAAAGAAACTAAGTTATCAGAAGGATGAAAATTCTTTAGTAGATTAATGAGGTGCTGGAGCATAATAAAAATTTGTTTTCACCATGGGAGAGAAGCAATCAGGTATCTGCACTTGAACTTGTTCTCTTCAGTATATCCATAAACGATCTAGAAAAGGCAATTAATAATGAAATGGCAAAGTTCACTGATGATGCAGATTACCCAGTCAATACTTCAAAAGGCGTTGTTATACTGAACAATGAGTGATTCAGCAACAAAAATGTAGACATTTAATATCAATAGATGCAAAGCAATACACGCTGGGGGGGGAAAACCCTAACTGCACATAGACAGTGATAAACAATAAATAAGTTATTTATTATCACTTCAGAAAGAATCTTGGGCTCCCTGTTGAGACTTCTCTAAAAACATCTGTCCAGTGCTTGCTGGCAGACAGCAAATGCATACTAAATGTTACAAATCATTACGTAAGGATGAAAAGTCAAAAGACAAAATATTATACAACTGTATAAACCCAGATGGCATTTGCATCTTATATTCTTCAACTTCAACTTCAATATATACTTCAACTAGGTCTGATTGATCCATGTCCAAAGGTCTGTTAGAAGTAGGAATGCTGTATGCTGGACAACATAGATGAATAACAGTTTACTACTATAACTGTACAAGGATGGATTAGAGTACTTTTCAACCTGGAAAAGAGATTACTAAGAGGAAATAACTGTATATAAAAGTGCAAATAGCATATATAGTAAGTAAGGAACAACTGTCCACTATTTCTCATATCATAAGACTTAGTAGGCACCAAATATCACAGTTTAAATCAAACAGAAATATTTTTTCCATACAGTTCATAGCTACGCTCTGTAGTTTATTGCTACAAGAAAGTTGCGGCTAACAAAAATATATGTGGCTTTAATAAATAATTGCAACAATCTACAGAGAAAAGATTCAGCAAGGGCTAATAAATATATACAGCTCTTAAATCTACAGTTAAAGTAGTATGTGCATTGTGCACAGCTGGAAACTGGAAAAAGCATCACTCCGTGCTGTCCTATTCTCACCCTTAAGTAATGTTAAGAGACCGTACCCTGTACTGATTTAGTATGGCCATTCTTATCCTATTATTTAGACCCAAAAGCCAGAAGTTTCACGATCTAATTATATTTGCCTTCAAGAAACAACTTAAATTTGGCTTCTATTTTCAGCACTAGGCAAGAAAGCCATTAATTCTCTCTTGCAATAAATAGGGGCTGAACATTGCTGGCAAAATTATTAACTCCTTCCCCCAGCAAGCATATTCTGTACTGCTGCAGCATCCCTTCTGACTTCAGAGCAAACTCTGCTCCCTGCTAACTCTTCTTCATCTGACAGTGTATCCAATCGATCCCTCATCTCACTCTTCATTATGTTTATCATGTTGTACTTTACCGATTCTTGAATATAGAGGAAGATTTTGTGTTCAGTTAAGACATCTGGCAGTATATTACATGTAACCTTTAGTCACATTGTATTGTATTTAAAAGTGGCACATCCATTCTTTTACATTCTGCAGTACAATTTCATTTTCTGAACTGACTTGTATTCAGCTTTGTCTCCCTGAACATTTCAGAGTGTGAAAAAGTACAAATTATTCCCAGGATGGTATAAATATATGTATAATATATTTTCAACATCATATACACCAAACTATTTATATCAACAGTTTTATTGATCGGATACTTATGTTCATTTCTGTGGTTATGAAAATAAGGTTTTAATTATAAAATCCATAGTTAGATGGGTAGATGAGGCTACAGTTGAAAATGGAAGAGGTGTGAGTGCCGCAGCACGCTCAAGTGCTAAGGGAGGGTTGTGCCTTAGCGCTGACGAGAAGGCAAGGTGTGCAAAGCCAGCCCCATCCACTTCTCTTCCCTAAGCAGGCTTATGCACAAATTAAACAGGAGAAAAAAAAACAAGAGTTGTAGATAATGACTGAGTTTTTTAATAGAGTTTCTATGCTTCACTTCCACAGCATTTTAATGAAATTTGAATGCCTAATTCTTCTGGGTTCTTTTAAAAACCCCAGTCTGCATCACCAGATGCATAAACTATGACTGAATGCTTTCTTTCAACATTTCCCAGTCACAGGGCAGATGAACCACGTTCTTTATAAATTATAAACTACATTTACAACAACCGAGTAAAGTGCAGGAAGGCCTGGATTTACCCAAAATACAAGGCTTGATTTGTACAAGCTGTAGTTCCCAACTGGCCTTCAGAAGGTAGATGGCAAGTGAATAAACACCAGAAGGCTGGTTCTGAGAATAAATCAAAAATCCATTTCCAGAAACTTTAGAGCCTTTAAAATACTGACTTTACAGCAACAGAAACAGGGATACAAGAAACATATATTTTACTTCTTTTTGCATCAATGAACCCAAAACTGCTCTGCAAAGCATATGTAGATATGTCTATCCCAGGGCAGAAGCTCTGTGAGCAACAAAGACCAAGAGGAAGGCTTGGTGAGAGACCTTGCAGAGTAGCAGTCCTCCAGAGATGCTGATCCCCATTAGCGCCAGGAATACAGGCACTCTGAAGAACATCATCCTAATTCAGGCTGACCTAGTTCAATTTACTTGCTCTGAATAACCTTAAAGACAGAGGTTCTCTGACACCTTAGGAATAAAATGCTCCTTCTAAATTATGTGTATCCTGTAGAGTTTGGTTAAAGAAGGGTGAATTTTTAGGTTGGAGGCTGTTACAACAAGGCCAGAAGCAGAAGCTAAATACGAACGTCACAAGTCTGATGTGCTTGACGTATTTTTTTTCAGCAGATCTATTTATTGAGAGATTGATTCTGATGGTTTGAATCAACACTGTGTTAGTGCACTCTGCTTCTTCATTTTGATAATTAATGGCAAGCTTCTCAGATGTTGTCTGAAAATTTTCCTAGGCAGTTGTTTGTTGTTTTTTTTTTAAGCTTGGCTTCCTGAGGAAATGAAGCTTGCGTGCATCACACTGTCTCTCTGTCATGTCTGTTCAGCTTCAACCAAACTAAACAGCGTAGTAATTTTTAAAATAGAAAGAACTTACAACCAACGTGTACAACATTCAGCACGTCATGAAACCCAGCTCCCAAACTAAGTAATTTCGTTACCAGCAGAGGAGAAGAGCAGTTGATTAGGTTCATCTGGTCGCAGCTGCTGACCATGCTAGACATGGACAGGTTGGCCACCTTGTATGCATGCATCTCCAGAACAGCATCTACTGGGTCATTCCCAGCCATTAGGCCAAACAACAGTAGCTGAAAGTCATGGAAAAATCGAAGTGCAACACCATGACAGAGGAACTAAGGGGAAGTGAGACATGTCACTATGAGGATACAGAAAGATTGGAAGGTACCAAGGTAGACAGCACTTCAGTGTGACAAACATGAGTGTATCGCACCTCAAGAGGTACAAAGCCAGAGCAAACCAGTCCTTGTTAGTTCTGCCATTTAAGGAATGGTCTGGATCTGTTGGGTTTTTCCCTTGATCTCTCTCAATTCATCTATCTCCAATGTTCTAACTGGACTTGCCTTTGCTTGCAGCTCCTCTGTACAAACCCCTGTACAAGCACAAAGAGCTACAGATAGGTTTTCAGTCACCTGTTAGATAATGGGTACAGGATAAGCCTATGACTAAACAGATATATATCATAAGGCAATATTATATGTGATGCAAACCAGTGGCATACGATACATAAGGTGACTTATGCAATAAGCCAATGCAATTATTTACATAAGCAAGTGCCAGTTTCACTTGCATACAACAAGTAGCAATTGAAAATGAGTCCCTCCATTGGACCCACAAGAAGAATACATAAGGGCTCACATAAGATGGAGGCTGCATTTTCTTCACATGCTTAAGAAGAAAACACACTGATGTTGATGAAACAGCAAGTCTCTTCACAGCTTCATGAGATGATAATAGGTCTCTGTTGATTCTCAGAAGGACTGTCATAAAGCACATGAGTACTTTCACATGTATTCAACAGAGCAGTGTAAGACCAGAGCCACCTGCCAGCATGGCCACCAGGCAGAACCCTGGCAGACCCATTTGCCTCTTAGAAGGTGATGATAGTAGCCTGGCTTCCAGTAACTCCTGACATCCCTCTTTCTGCTCACTGCTATTTGCAATTCAACAGAACCCAAACAATAAGAAAAGCTGTTACAGCCTCTCTCTGGTACTGCAATATTAGTAAGGTCTCTTATTTTTGCTTTGGACCAGTAGAGTTTTCAAACAAAAGGCGAGGAGGCCTGCAGAAGGAAAGCCGGACTTGGAGGCAACACTGCTGCAGGCACAACAAACCTTTTGTTAGCTGCTGCATGCAGCTGGCCAAGAGGCACTCGAGCAGCCTGCGGGGCAGCTCTACAAGTCTGTCAAGCATCATGGCTGGTATCAGCCCGTTTTGAAAAAAGAAGCAGTATTTGTCACCTGTAACTCTTACTGCAGCAAAATTAAGCTGGCAGGATCTTTATAAATCAGTAGAATTTAAACCAGAACAGGCAACCTGCTGTCTTGTATGTGAGATAACACTTCACCCATTTACCACTGCTTTCCCCAGTGAGTTGGATTATTAAAAAAAAAAAAAAAAATTCAATCTTGAAGAAATTAAGCTAATATGAATGACAAAAATGACTGTGATGCCTCTGGCCCAGGCTCTAGTAATGATAGTGAGTTGATTATATGAGATATGCCCAAATGATCATAATTATGATCTGAGATATGCCTAGATGTCATAATGAAGAGGAAAGCAGAAAGACCTCAAAGTCCTCACTATCCTGACTTAGGGAGGAAACAGTCTGATCCTTCAGCCACCTGGAAGATAGCAGTTATCTAAAAGACAGGACTCCTCTACACTGCAGAGAAGTGGCCCCATCTCTGCAAGATTTTGTAACCGGCCATGCCTATTCCTAAGGCTTCAGAGAAAAATGACATTAAAAAATACAGAATTAACCTAGGGAATCAGCCTTTCTGCAGGCAGCCAGCTGTAGCCCTGAAGCATGAGACTTTTTTTTTTAGTCATTGTCTTAACACAGAGCTGAGCGTGTGGAACATTTTGAGGGCAATGAGAGCTCTCTATTCTCCTCAACAGTCCTCCTCCCTTATAAAAAAAAGGAGTGACAAAGAACAAATATAAATTTGCAGACCCACAGATCGCACAGAAGAAATGACCTCTGCAGCCATCATCAGAGATACTCACAAGCCTGTTCCCAGAGTCAGATTAAACTGTATCCAATTGGATTAAATTCCTAGCAATGGCAAGCTTACCACCTACCTACACCGAGAAATTATTCCTATGTGTAATCACCCTCACGGCATCTTTATAGTGATTGAATTTTTCAAGCTTTGATTTCCAGCCATTGCATCTGTTCTGGTTTTTTGAGTATGTGTTTGGGGTTTTTTTTCTTCAAGACTGAAATCTATACTTGATTTAGTTGTTCTTTTGTTCCTAGTACATTGATAATGCCTTCTTATTGTCTTAAGCTCTACTGGCCAGTAATAATTCCTTATTGCCTTTATCTTCTCTAAAAGTCATTTACATTTTGTACATTCAATTTTCATTCCTAGTTATGCCCCCCTTTTTCATACTTAACATTGATTTCTTGTTTAATTATCACCTTTGTGCCTTCTTTCCTAAGCTAGCTTTCCTCTCCAAGGTAACTTACTTGTGTGCTCATTAAAGCGTAGCCTTTAGAATACCCAGCAGGGTTTCCTTGAAAAGTCCCATTTTCCATTAAAACTTCCCCTTTTAGCACTCAGTTAGGGAAACAAGTTGTTCTGACTGAAGCAGTTGATTTTATGTTTCACATCGTACTGCCTGATGCCAAAGTTTGTTTCCATAAAGTAGAGGGTACTGCAGTACACATGAGTTTTTGGCAATTGGTGGCTGACACTGCTTCATATATCAGAAAGTCAAACACTGATTTATCTCATGCTCAATGCAGACACTTCCATCCTGCAATATCATTGAGATTTTCCTGAGATTAGATCTTTAGAAAAATTAAGGCATTATTCTTCTTAATGATGTTCAGAAGTTCTCATTCTTCATTTACTGGTGACAATGCATCTTTTCACAGAATCATAGAATGGTTTGTGTTAGAAGGGACCTTAAAGATCATCTAGATCTAACCCCTCTGCCATGGGCAGGGAGTCCTCCCACTAGACCAGGCTGCTCAAGGCCCCATCCAGCCTGGCCTTGAACACTTCCAAGGATGGAGCATCCACAACTTCCCTGGGCAACCTGTTCCAAGTGACCCACTACCTTCATAGAGAAGAACTTCTTCCTTACATCTAATCTAAATCTTCCCTTCTCCAGTTTAAAGTCATTACCCATTGTCCTATCACTACTTGCCCTTGTAAAAAGTCCCTCCCCAGCTTTCTTGTAGGCCCCCTTCAGATACTGGAAGGCTGCAGTGAGGTCTCCCTGGTGCCTTCTCTTCTCCAGGCTGAACTACCCCAACTCTCTCAGCCTGTCCTTGTAGGAGAGACATTCCAGCCCACTAACCATCTTTGTGGCCCTCCTCTGGACCCGCTCCAACAGATCTATGTCCCTCTTGTACTGGGGGCTTCAGAGCTGAAACACATTGTGGACAAGACTTAGAAAGCAGTGCTCTCCATTGTGACAGAATTTGTGCCCTGTGTGCTTGTAACAAATGCTCACCAGCCCCATGTTCTGCTTTGCTGTTAGTGAAATGGACAGAAATTTGTGCCATTTCCACACTATACTAGAAATTCCAAATTAAGTATCCTCATTTAAAATTTTGAAATTATTTTTTAAATTATCTTTAAAAAGTACTATTGAAATATTATTTCCCTTTAATATACTGATTAAAATTATCATTGTTTTTCATACTTTGATATCTGCATATGCAATAAAATGCAGACAAGTCAACTGCACAATTTTTATTGTGCAAGTAAACTGCCAGTGTTAATGGTGGTGTTTTTCTTTGGTTTTTTTTTTCATTCTGGCACTTGGTTTCCAAAATAGAACAAGAGTAGCAATGAATATTGATCTAGTTTTTATTATCCAGTACATCAAATATTATGCCCAGTCACTTTTGTTAAAAAACTGTGGTTCTTGAAAATATTTTCAGCTATTTCCTGTCTCCTCTAAACCAAAACAAATAGATTCCTTATCCCACACAAGTTACTATATTGTATAGATGAAGCTATATGAGGTAAAAAAAAATAATTAAAATGCCCAAGTGCCACCATGTTCAAAGCAAAAAGTATTATGATAAGCACCTTTTACAAAAAAATTAAATTCAGGTAGCTCCACTTAGTCACCAGCACTACCAAGATGAAGCCGTTAAAGTAATGACTAATCACTGAACTCCAGGCAAGTTTATTCACATCAAAGGAAAGTAACCAAACACAAAGACCTAGTATGTTGTAAGGATTGCATGGGAGCTGGGCAAGCATAGTTTCTTCTGAGAAGTTTTGGGGAACTTTTCTGGACTTCTGCATTTTTGAACCAAAACAAGAGAGGAGAGGAGAGGAGAG
>VZZY01003899.1:0-10222 GCA_013400335.1 Eurystomus gularis | reverse complement strand
AAATATATGTGTGCACAAGTATGTGTGTGTACAAGTATATATATTTAACATCTTAATACACTTTTTGTGGTTCTGGTGCATACATTCCCTATTCTAGAAATGAAATTTCTTACTGTCAGGTCTTGGGGGACTTTGTTTCTTTCCTTCCTCCAAACAAAACTCAAGGTAGAGGGAAGAGGTGTAGATAGCTATCAGTGCCTCTCTTACAGCAGACAAGGTTTCAAAGGATGGAAAAGCCAGGCAAAGGGGTGGAGAAAGCTATTATTAATGAAAGCACTGAAGACCCAACAGGAAGGAGGCAGAAGACGGCACAGCAGAGCTATGCTGAGGGAGGAAGGACACAGTGCTCTCATCTTCAAGTGGCATCAAAGGAGACCACACCGTGCACTCCCCCAGGATTCCCAGCATCTAAGTTCACCCTGACCACAGTGCATCTCTCTGGGGATCGCTGACAACATACAGCTGCTTCCTCCCTAGACACAGATGAAAGCCTCACTTCTGGAAAAGAAAAGAAAAGAATTATGACCTTTTCATTATTTTACATCTGCAGACCTGCAGATAGAAACAGGAGGCAAGAGCAGGCACTGATCATCCACCCTTTTCTGCAACTCTCACACCTGTCTGGTTATTTTTTATTTATGCTGTACTAAGTGGAAGGCAGCATCGCCCTCTCCCTCCCTCACCGATCTGGAGAGCATCAGTTGTCACCATGATAACGATGATAACTCTAAGTCATTGCCTACCCTACATGCTTGACCTCCAACAGGGAGCAGAGCAACACAACCACTGAGGAGGTCCTCAGCCCACCTGGCTGGAGGCCCTGCCATCAGAAAAAGTAACAGCTCCATGTGTGCCATCATTATCAACTGAGCTGATAACTCCCACTCTGCCTTGTACAGTAACCTTGGTCCCTGGCAGACACTAGGGCTATTATCTTTTTGTGAAAAAAAGACAAGTATTGTACAGCTCCAAAGACAACTGAAAATGGAGAAAATAAAGTTGCCTGCAAATTCTAGACTGGAAGGGAACTTGACAAAATTGCTGGAAGTAGTTATAATAGTTCCCATTATTGCCCAGTGAAGTGGTACTGAAAGAAAATAATTCAGAATGAGATCTTCCACACTGCTGCATGCAACAAGCCTAGAGGTATTGGAGACCTACAATCTACTCCCATGGGTGCACAAAGAAAATCACAAACTGCTGAAAGAGTTTGTTCAAAAGAATTTGAGACTTCTGATGCCCATGCAAAAGAATGCACTTGGAATATTTTCTTTATAAGATCCACATGCCATTTCACCCTAATGGATAAGACTAAGTCCTCTGAATTTTAACAGCTACCAAATGGAGTAATTAGGAATTAAATTAGTTTGCGGTTTAGCCAGAGGTCATGTCAAAGCAAAATTATTGCGACAAATGGCCTTGGCTCTCTGAAGAGTATTATATCTTTGCAGGGTTTGTGTAAAGTGGGATTCTAAGGGAAAAGCGTTAGTGAGAGTTGGAGAAACTGCACCTGCACAGTTGTAAGTGCACAGGCACACAAAGCAGAGCAGAGGGGTAAAGAAGTGTGCCATCTCCTGGTTCAGATGTGAAAGCGCTCTCTCTGATGCAAAAAGAAATAGTTCGTTGTGAATGGTAGGAATATAGTACCACAACTGTTTCACAAGGGCACAACCCTGTCTTCGAAAACGACAAGGAAAGACATAAAATAAGTACATAAACAGAATTCTAAATAGACTTACATATATGTAGCTAGTGGGCAAGCCACAAAGTAAAAATAAAGTAATTCCTAATGACACAAAAAGATAATTCTGCATCAGTTTAAAAGGTGAACTTCCTGGAGAGCAGTGGCTCCAAATGCAACTTCACCACAGTCACAATCTAGAGAGACACACACCACGTAATTTTAGAATGGAAATCCCAGCTTGTTTTACAAAATGGTGTAAAAAGCTGCAAAAAAATTTCCTAAACTCCGAAGTCTTCATGCCAAAACTACACCTCTGTTATGCACACTGCCTTGCTCTGCAATGCATGGAAAACCAGGAAGCTTTCATAAAAGTCAGCCATAAAGGCTGTTTTAGGAGCTGGGCAAATAAGATTAATTAGCAAACACTGAAAAGACAGACAAAAAGCCCCGCCTTTTTGTCCAGGGCTTAGATTCAACACTGCCTACTACTAGAACCTCAGATGTATGGGCTGGAGGCCAGTGTATCTCATCAAAGAGCTTTATCCAGCCCACAGATTCATTTCCAGTACAAATACATGCATAAGAGAAAACAAAGGCTGTCCCACCTCTGTTCACCATACCTCCAGCTCCTCTCTCTCCCACACCCCATGGGCTGTCAGATCACTGACCCAATCCAGTACATTAACAACCCAGAAAATACCTATTTTTCAACGGATCAACTCCCTGAGCCAAATCTGCTGCACAGATGCTACTGCAGGTGTTGGTGCATGTTCAGAAGAGAAAGAGTAACATTGCTTTTTTTTCAGAATGTCCAGGATGAAGCTTAGGTTCAAGTAAACACTGGCACAAAAAGCCCAAGCAATTTTCTGGAGCACTGTGCTTCTGGAGTACCTGCAACTTGACCCCTCTGCCTCCCCGCTCCATGAAATTACCATGCCTTGCTGCTCAGGGTTCATAATCCTGGCCCACAGCCTACAAAAGTAGTTTAGTCCTGTTCCACAGAAAGGAAGTGACCTTGGGTTACTTTTGGATGGGTTTGCGTAGTTACAGCACAGCAGCCTTGCAAAGCATGAGGAAATAGGACTAAAGTAGCTCTCAAGGGCTGTGGATAAGATAAAATGCACCAAGCTGTGAAACAGACACATTAACTGTTCAGAAGCAGGGGCAGTGCAGTGCTAGGTGTCAACATCTGAGAAAAGCCAAAAGGCAGCTAGAAGATAAAGGACAAGAAGCAGAGGGAGAAGAGTATGGATGGGACATGGGACAAGGACAAGGGGTATCTTGTGATGGAAAGAGAACAGGAAGGCAGATGTGTCCCAATAAGAGACTGGACTAGGGTTCCCCTTCTCTAGAAGGCAAGGAACATATGAGCTAGGGCCATCCCCCAGCCCTGGAGCCTGTAACAAGCCCATAGTGTCTTAACTCACTCCGGTCTGCCTCCTGTCTGTCTACCCTCCTCCCAAACCATGGTGTGCTTCAGCTCCCTGCACACTGCTGGGGACCAGCTGACAAAAGGCACAGATCAGGCCAAAAGGGTGCTGCATGTTCACCTGTGGGACCAAGGCCTGGGGCGAGCACTATTGGCAAGGTTGCTCTTGTGCTTGCTGAATGCATCTGCCAGGAGGCCCCCTGCACTATTTTTAAAGTGGATATGGTATAACTTCACTCAGAGTACACACAGGGAATTAACTCCATAGTGAGAGTGGCAGGGCTTTTCTGCATGTTTCTGCACTTGAGAGGCAACAGGCTTATCTTACATTTGCGGCAAGATAGTAGTAAAACAAGAGAAAAAAGGCCCTTGCTCAGTGGGGTTGAACTGCAGACTACACAAGCATGCATCATTAACTACTGAACAGGCTACAAAAAATATTCTTAAAGGACTTAATGAGGTGCTTAATGGACTGGAACACGCCAAGGATTGTAACTATATAAATCCCATTTTGCTACCAAAAAAAAATTATGCAGATGGCATCCAGTCAGCACTGAGAAATAAATTCGCAGTCAGTTAAACTGGACTAGGTGGTGAGGTGAGCTACTGTGAAGAATACACAGACATTGTATGAGTGGGTTAACCTTATGATCTCCATAATGAAACCAAATTAGTGAGACAAAGTCTTTCAAAAGCTACGAATGTGTGAGGTTTGCAAGAAATACCAGAAATTATACAGAAGAGTTACCAAAATCTCTGGAGATTCTTGATGCATGTTGATCCAAGATTGGTACAGAACTGATTGCACTAAACAAGAAAAACGCCTAAGTGTCCTGCTAATCCAGTCACTCCTTTTAACGAAGCTTTCACGAGACAACCGGTAGAAATGCAGCGCGGAGGAACACGCCTGTGATGCCAAGGCACCTGTGTGCTCCCAAGTCTGCTGACGTGTCGACCTGCTGCAGGCTGAAACTGCTTGATTTCTTCCTCTACACCTTTCACGGGGTATTTTGGTCCTGACAGCCACACACGGCCTTGCCTGAGAACTGCACCACAGTGGCACAAAACTTCTGAGAGCCACCAGCTTTGAAGACATACTTGTGAAAAAAAAAAAAGAAAAAAAAAAGTGGGGATGAGGTGTTCATCAAACCTGTCTTTTTCTTTCTCAGGTGGGGTCAGTGACTCTTCTAATTCCCTTTGCGAAAGGAACTGAAGCACAATGTTCAGGGCAGGGCAGAGAGAGTAATGGAAAAGAACTTGTTAAACAAGGGCAGGCAGGCAGAGAAGCAACAGTGCCATAAATCTATTTCTGTAAAAGCAGTTTGCCGTGTCCTCTTCTCCAACTTTTCTCAAGCTACGTTTGTTTAGGGATGCGGCCTGCCTTCCGGTTTTTTGTTTACCTTTTTTAAACTAAAAACACCCACAGCAAACCCAGAGCCAACAAGGCCAAAAACTCACCCCGCCCTACACACTTCCCAGGAACCAACCCCTTTCCTCCTCCCCCCCTGCTTTCCTGACGCGCTGCCTCTCTCCCCGCCCCCGGGGCGGGTCCCCGCGGTCCCCGGCGCACGGCGGGGGCTGGGGAAATTCTATCCCGGATCAGGGGCGGGCAGGGAACGTTCTGTACCGGGCGCGGCAGCCAGGGCGGTGTGAAACACCAACAACAACACGACCTCCGCGGCCGCCGCCCCAGGGACCTGGCCGGGTCTGCGCTGCCCGCAGTGGACCCGCAGCGTGGGGCTGCGGCTGCCTGCATCCCGCATCCCACCTCCCGCATCCCACCTCCCGCATCCCGCATCCCACCTCCCGCATCCCGCGTCCCGCACAGAACCGAGCCTCTCTTCTTTCCACTTAGGACGTGAACGCTGAGATGCCCCCTCCCTCCGCCCCCACCTCACTTTAAAAGGGGTAGGGAAGGTCCCTTCCTTCTCGTCCCCCCGTCCCTCGCCGAAGTTAATCACAGCAAAAGGAAGTGATCCTGCCCTTCCCACTTCCCCAGTCCTCCAGATGCGGCTCCGGCAGGGAGTGGAAAAAATGGGTTTGGGTGTCACCGGCACCTGGACTCCGGGACTGCAGCCTGGATCCATCACTGACTTCATCTGATTGGCCTCAGAGGAAAATGACAGAATAAACGGGGAACAGTTCCCCCAACAGAGCTGTGGCTTTTGCTGGAGCCAACCAAGCCCTGCTGCATCTTTCATGGGACAAAGGTCTCTCTGTGTTGTCAGGCCTCCTCTCAGCAATGAAAAGTGTGACCTCATCTCACAACCTGTTAGCTGTTTAAAAGGATCAATAACAGGAATGCATATGTATTGGGCTGGATTTGCCAAAGAGACGGCTGCAGTGGGAATAGTAAAGGAGGGTGTTGATGGAAGGGATGTTTTCAGCTTTGTGTGGATGTCCTCTGCTGACCTGTGTATGTAAATTACAGTGATTCATTACTTCAGCAGTCACTGGATCTTGTTATGCTTTAAATATAGAAAAGTGAGACTTGCAATATACTCTCATAATCTAATCTGACTTTTTTTCCTGTTTCTGAAGAAACACAGAGAACTGCAAAATCCACAAGCATTCCACATATACATGAGTGCTGAGGCTTATTATAACCTGTAATGAAACCTGAGTATGAAAAAGTATGAATTCCTACAAAAAAAAAAAAGAAACCCAACACTAGCAAGCCTCAACTATACTCTTGTGACACTCAGTATAGTATAAGGAGATGTTCACAAAATGAAAACAAAGGTCACCAAACTGCCAGCTGAGAGAGGGGGAAAGCCACCAAGAAGGAACACTGCTTGCCTCTAATGACGGAGATAAGAACTGGAAGCTGAAGGTGCCTGACAGGGGAAGGCAGGCAGGAATCGGGAGTCTGCCAAGAGCTGCAGCCCAGGCCACTGTGCCATGAGGATGCTTGTATGGAAGCAGGCTCTACCAGTGGTACCACGCTGCAGGCCAACAGCTCCAGGGCACAGAGACACTTTCCAAAATGTGTGTTGAAAAAGTTGGTATTTACTGCCTTGTCAATCTTACAGTGCCTGCACATGAGCAGCTTCCTTGTTGGCTAGTAAATAGAGCACACTGGCAGACAAAGTTATCTCCAGCTTTACCTTCGACTTACCAGAGTCAGTGGCAGGTTAAAAGAAAGCAAACATTACTAATTCCTTCCCTATCAAAAATACACCTTTGGCCCAAACACATTATTTCTTCATTCCTCCTCCCTAGGACTGAACTTCTGGCTCTTTGGTGCATGAGCTTCAGAACGGGTGGAGAAAACCTTTGAAATGAATCATGAAATTTACAGCCAAAAGAAAATATACGAAGTCCAACTGCATAGCTCAAACATTGGCTTTCTCACTGAGTGAACAGGCCTCAGCCACTGTTACCATTTTACTGTGCATGTATTATTTTTACATTGTGCTATTTTTACAACTGCAGTGCTGGAAGCTGAAGACAACTGGATTCCCACAGAGTCAGATAGCAGATTACAGGGAAACAGAGTTTACTGTTTTCTACAAAACCATGCAGAATTTTTGCATAACCTCCAGTAGAGGCTTCTTAAATTTTTTTGTATATTTCTTCCATGTTTCATCTGAGATCATTATTTATTTTAAACTGTCACCCTTTTTCCCCCCTCACTGTCATCTGTCTCCACCAATTTCTGCAAATACATTAAAAAAAAAGACTTTCATCAATTTAAGACAGAAAAATATTTCTCCTTAACTCATCCATGCTTCCCTCCTTAACGGAATGGATTAAAGTCTCTCTGCATATCGTCAATGCATTAGTATCCAATTACTCATAATTAATCTCTGGGTGTAACTATGTTTTTAATTCATCATCAAAAGAATGATTTCATGAGGCTTTTTTCTGTATCTTTTATTTTTCATAGTTAATACACTGCCCCAATTGTACAGACAGTGGTGAAATGCAAAAAGGGTTTTCTACATATTTATATATTGGCAAAAAAAAAAAAATGCCGTGAACATGAAAGACAAGCACCTACTCTTAAAAGTGTCACTTTCAGGTAAGATAAATTTAGAGATTGATACTTACCATACTACAGCAAGCCTTCTACATCATGTATGTGTGCGCACACACCACACATGCACACGTATTTTCCATGAACCTGCACAACAGCTAGGGTAGTTTTTTTCAGTGCTGTGAACAGAAAAGAAATTTATGACCTACATAAGATCAACAAGGTCTCTTTATCCACATTCATTTTTTCAGCCAGAAATATCAGTAAAACTCAACAGGAAGCAGCCTATACCCCTCCGGGAGGATTTTGTGAGAAACTGTGTTTCATCACTTTCGTTTTCTAATTCTGGCTTTTAATTCTAACGGTTCCCAAAACATTTGATATGCTACATACTCTACTGTTTTTTCCCTAAATCTTAATGCTGAGCTTTGAAGGCACAGGCAAAGCTGTTGCATATTTGGCTCTCTCCCTGAAATGCAGAGCTTAAATACTGCCAGCCTAGAAACTACAAGTTGCTAATATGTACGTGTAGTTAAACAATGCTATTACAAAGAGGGGAAGCCATGATAGCACAGCGTAGTAAGTGAAAGGGAATGCAAGAGGCTGAATCATGGAGAATGCTGACAGTGAGCAAGGGCGTTTGAACTTGTTGTGGCTTGAAGCAGCAAATTGGTGGTGAAACTCAAGAATGAACTGAATTGTTCAGAAGTATGCTTGCACTATCATGCGTTGAAGGGATTGGGGCTGGAGATAAAGAGGGAAAAAAGGAGGAAAATGCAGTGGTTGCCCACAAAGCAACATTAGGACTTGTGTCAAAGCATTAGCAATAAAAGCACATGTCGAGATCGGAGAATACCCATTCCTTTCCTCTATGAGGAAACATTCCAAACATTTCAACTTGTCTTTTATCCAGCAAAAGAAAATGGGAAGAGTATCTTCTTCTCAAGTATCTTAACTCAGGTGTGTTATTTCCAGTCTTCCGTCCATAACAATTTATTTAAACAGTTAATTCTTAAAGAGTTTCCTTTCCTGATGGTGGGGTATAGTCTTTAATTCTCCCTATGCTCATAGCTGAGCTCCCAGACACGAAGATGTCTTGTTTTGGAAGTCTGTTACTATAGAGACAAAGTAAAAGAAGCATATACATCTATCATGTCACAGTGCTAGAGAACTAGAGAACAGCCCCTGGTGCCAACAGCAGAACAAAGGAAATGCATAGCTGCTGTTCTCCCTAGCGTAGATATATATGGTTAGAGCAGGTACTCCAAAACAGGAACATCTTTTGTCTATCTGCATTTTCCAAGGGTACTAGATGCAGCCACAGCGGTGAAGGGGGAGGCCGTGCAATGGTACAGCTTCAAAGATGGAAATCAGGCACAATCTAAATGGTGGGGAGGACTGTACAGGTGCACAAGTAGAGTCTGGTAGCACAAGAATGTGTGCTGTCCTACTCAGTGCTAATAAGGGCATTGAGCTAGGTTTAAAGTCTCCTTAAAACGGTATCTTGGGTGATTCTTTCTCTCATTACATCTGTGCTGAGCTATAAAGTATTAATTAGCAGTTTGCTGAGATTCTTCAGCCCCTCTATCAGTAAACCTGCCCTCTCACCCACTCTTCAGGCTTTTTCCCCTGTTATGAACGAATGTTCTCTCATAACAACTACTTCTCTTCCTCTGGTTTTCACTCTGTAAGGTCACTTGGAGTATGAATGCTGAGCAATAACTCTTGAGCAATTTATGTAAGTTATTATGATGACTTTTTCTTTTTACTTAAATATTCATACTGTGGACCGGAAGCAAATATCTGACAAGCTTCCCGCATGGGTGTCAGTAAGTATATCCAAATACTAATCCACTCTGATATTGCTAAGGGCAATGACCTATTACAAGGGTGAGACTACTACCTCTCAGCACACCCGCAGCCCTCTGTGGCACTGAGTGGCAGAAGAAAGTTTGTCTTGATTTCTGTGTGGATCATTGAACCACCCCAAATGATCCATGGTTTTGTATTAAATCAGAACAGAGGTCAATAGTCTTTTCTCTCCCAGTACCATAAAGTAAAAGGTCTAAACATGAGTGCATGGGGAAATAAAACTGTCCATCTTAGTGCCAACTCAGATTAAAAAAGCATGGCAGATCACAGTTTAGCCACCCACATTTAATTATATTCACTGCAACTTGTACTTGTATCCTAGTAAGAAGTTACAAAAAGAGCAGTTACACCAAAGGAAGATGATGTAGAGTACAATGCATGCTCAGAGACACATTTCCATTTCCCTTCTCCTCTACGTTTATTTATTTTTGTGCACAGTAAGATGCCCTGGCCTAATAACTACTGTTGCTCAGCAATTGCCTTGATCCTTAAAAGCTGTAGGAATGTGTTTAGCCACATGCTAAAAATACGGGAAGAGTTAGCTTTGATTTCTTCTCTTTTGTTTTAGGAAAATTCATTCTTAGCATGTGCTAGCAACAGGAATAAAGCACATGAACGCTGCCACAGCAGCTACGAACTCCACTTACTGCTTCACAGTGACTGAGCCAGAACAGTCTGCAGTCAAAGCTTTATGAAGGGTGGAGTATGGGGACATGCACACATACACACATGTGTGCTTGTGCATGTGTCTGTGTACACGTGCAGAAATTATGCAGGTCAGAAATATCAATCTGTTTTTAACCCTGCTGTTAGCACCAACTAGTCACATACAGTCCGAACCATATAAATGCATGGCATTCCCACTTCCTCCCATTTCCTGCTACAGGCTGGAGCTATGTCTGCCCCAGGAGAAAAAAAAAGGTAATTACCAGGCGTCTTCTGCCTGTGTGTTATAGAGCATACTAAAGAAATATCATGTCTACCTTTTATTTTTCTTTTTTTTTTTTGTAGGTATTGTGGGGAGACCCATCTGGAATATTCATGCAAATCAAATTCCTTTTGTAGTGTTCACACAAGTCTAGTTGCTTGGGGTTTTTCTAACTAACTAGATTCCATAACTTTCATTTATTAGCCATCAAGTCAAAAGGTTTTTCCTCAGTAAGATGCCATAGATGCCTCATGCATATGGACATAAATTAGAAACAAGTTCAAAATCTATGAGCATTAATGTTTACCCAAGAAGTAGGATATTCTGGTC
>VZZY01003897.1:0-27199 GCA_013400335.1 Eurystomus gularis | reverse complement strand
CCTGTCTTTAAGAGGGAATATGTATAAGCCCATAGTGAATCTTTTATAGGGAGACTCTTTATAATGGTCTGCCTGTCTTGCCCAGAGTTTTCAAGAGTTAGGGCTGGCCCAGCCACTCAAACCAGGACAAGAGTGAAGGATGCTGTTCACTTTCAACTCTCTTTAGAACTTCATTTAAGAAAGGTAACATCCTGTTGTGCCCCATCCTATTCTGAGGGATTTGTAGATTCGAATAAAAGTAGGGAAAATCTAAAATGAGAAATATGCATAAATCTCATAGCTGTTGATTCTTTTAACTGCAGTCAGCTCAGTACATCATTCACTTTTTCAAAGTAAAAATTATCCATAAGATTTGATTTTTGTTTATTATTCTCCTGCCTGTGCTTCTTCCTTCTAAAGAATTACGGTTAGCAATTTATGTTATTAAATACAGTTTGTCTTTGTTGTTGCTATTACAAGCAGAAACATAAAGCGCCTAAATGCAAAAAAAAAAAATTTTGTACGTTTTCCAAATATTCAATGGGGAAAAACCCAAATCTTTGCTATATAAAGAGTGATACTTTTAGTACATGTAGAAATATTTTTTTGAATTATTAATTTTTAAAGATTTTTATAATGGAAATGCAAACATTTAAGTCTTAGTGATGTATCAAGCAATAAAACCACTGTGAGCACTTCATTAAAAAATAGTTTAAGGACTTTGTTGTGACATTCTTTGGCTTTATAGCAGACTTCAAGTAGCAGTAAAAATAGTGTCATAGTCTGGAATTTTTTTTTAAAAAATTGCACTGTTTTGCTGTTTTGCTGGGTTGTCTGTGCAGCTAGAAAGAAATATATATATAATTTTTAAATTTGCTTGATAGTGAGGATAAAAGTTTGGAATCAGCTGTTGTCAAAGTCATCAATCCAGATGAGCAATGTGATGGCAGCCTGGAGTTACAAGCATCTTCTTCCTCTTTAGTAGTAAAAGAGATTCTTCAAGAGGCACCAGAGTTAATCACTCAGCAACTGGCTTATCTCCTCAGAGGTGAGAGATTACTCTTTATATTAAATACTGAAAGGTTTAATGGAGTGTTTCTGAATCTGCTCATGCAGAAAGAGTGTGATCCATTCTTTGGTTAACAATCCCTTTAAAGACCACAGGAAGCTTCATAAAAGAAGCAGGGAGTAAAGAGTTTGTTAAAGAGTAACATTATATTGAATATTAAAAATGTGCATTTAAAAATAGGCATGAGAGGTCTTTGCTGTATCACTAGACAAGAATATTAAATGGAGCTGTCGACACATCAGCTGGGTAGCTGGCAAAGCTGTGCAGTTCGTCGATTCCAAGGGCATTGTGGACAACAATATGGATTGGAATCTAATATTTACATGTTAAAGCTTCTTCAGATGGTGGTACCTTTTTATAGAATGATGTTTTAACAGCATGATGTGAAACTTTTATTGTATAAAAATGTTGTAACCAAATCTTCATTGCTCTCTCCTTTCTTTTGTATTGTATGCCTGGTAAAGTACAAAGGATGGGGCTCCAATAGTCAGAATTATTTTCATTTCTGACTCCACAGTTCATCATTTGTATTAGATTCCTCAGTTTATTTGCTGCAGCAGAACTCTTCAATTGGAAGCAGAAGTGGGGTTGAAAAGAACTGATTGCTACTTTTCTCTACCCTATTTCAATAGTGTTTAATGAATTGTAAAGGTTTTAGGTTTTAATTGATGTGCAACTGTTAAATGCCCTTTTAAAAAATTAATATGGGCATGCTTAATGAAGACTTGCCTACAGTTGGATTTCAGAAGCTAATGGAGTCTTGGCTTGTCATTGTAGTCATCACTGTGATAACTACTATAATGAGCATAAGAGATTATAGAGTTAATTTTTTTTTTTCCATAGAATAAATATTAACAGTAACACAGCAGTTAGCCTCCTCTTGTAGTATCTTTCCATTCTAATAAGCTCTAGTAAACCTGCCATGAAATACTTCTGTAAGCTCCAGGTTTTTGTTTAGTAGCTATCCAGGCATCGAGGCAAATGACCAAACGTAATAATTGATTTTGGAGGCAGAACCAAAAAAGGCTTTTGGGGATCTGTCAGGATACCTGTTTAATGGTGGAAGGAGTCAGAAGGTGGTGCTCTGAATAATGAACACGAGCATGTTCAAGTACTATACATGGTTTTAAGTGTCAGCATGTTTTGACTGTCTAGTCTAGTCTGTATCCAAATTAAAATAAAGCGTTTTTCGTAGAGAAATACTGAAAGTAGTTGCATTAGAGATAGCACTTCCAGTTTTGAGGGAGATGGTAGCTTTTCTTTTTTTAAATCAGTAGCTTCAAATTAATTACTGTGTTTTCTAGCACATTTTGAGGAACTTAGTGGATATAGGAGTCCCTAAATACCTTCTCTTGCATGGTGTGAAAAGTGATTGACAAAATCAAAACACCAGAACCTGGCAGCGCTTGTAACTTGATGCTTTTCTCCTTTCCCAGCAATGCAATTTGTAAGTATAGAAGGCTAATCAATACCCTGAGTCCTCTTGTGGCTCTTAAAACAGAAATGGTTTTTGGTACTTAAGAACCTTCCCTTGCAAATTCAGAAGCATCAGTGAATCCTGTTACTGGTTTTGAAAGGATAAAAAAAATATTCCTAGATATAAATGTATGTAGATGGCAGATTAAACTACAAACAGTTTGAAAATTAAAGATCAAATACAACCTATCCAAGTCTAGCTTTTGTTTTTCTCTGTATATATTATGGCCTTTTGTCAAAGTCCTTTCCCATAAAGTGTAACTTCTGAAATTCATTTCATCTGTGAGCACAGGAAATAAAGGAACCACATGTCATGGTCTGGAAGGAGGGGTGGCTGCTTCATTCTCAGTAGCAGTGACTGTGTGTAGAGGGTCACAGGATGGCCTCGCCTCTGGTGGCACTCCACAGGAGTAGAGACAATGACAAGGTCCTACTGGGTTTTTCACACTTTGTTATGTTACTTCCAGTAAAAATCTGTAGATTGTTAATATGTATAAATCTGGGGGGAAGTTCAGAACAGAAGGCCAAAGTGGAAGCCAAAGTGCTAAGAATTCGGATTTTATTTTTATAAAACAGTGGAGAGATCCTAACATCTGAGTCTCTGAGCTGGGAACTCACCTTTCATTTTCTGGCTTTCCAGTGAGTATTTTGCGAGAAGACTTGTAAGATAATGCAAATCTCATGTTTTATGAATTATTGCATAGTGGCTGTGACAGCTTCATTATTTGCCTCTTTTTCAAACTTTTTGTTCTCACAGTCTCTTAGCAATTTTTTTTCAATTTTAATAACAAAAGCAGATGTTGATAACCTGCCATATTTCAAATTTAAGCTAACTTCGTGTGCTCTTTTCTGTCTGTAAAAAAAACAAACAACAAACAAGAGATAAGACTTTGCCTGGGAAACTGAGCATTACTGATTTAAGAAGTTTAATATTTAAGGACTTTTTTCTCAGCTGAATTCTTTCCTGGTATCTTTGTCTCCCTGTCTGACATACTATAAGTTAATTCTACCCTTGGGCTTTGAATAGAGCCTGCTTGGAGAGTCAGTGTTATACTGCCATATTTGCCTGAAGTTAGAGCTTGTGCTGTCCCTGGATTTGTGCCAGAAGCAAACAATTACAGAACCTGCCAGAGTCTTGGGCCTGTATTATTTTATTTCCCCAGAGATGTTTACAAGGGGACTGTTGCCAAACTCAAGATCTATTAAACTGCTGAATCATTACATTTTCTCTTGAAGCCAGCTGGCAAGGATGTGATTCTAAGCACTCACTGTCAGGTACCTCGGGTCAGTGCACTCTCAAAAATGCCTCCTTATGTTTATTTGTATAAGGCCTTGAAGGATGCCACAAGGTACAGACTGCAACATGTAAATAGAGACAGATTTACAGCAAGAGCATCAGCATTTTTTTTTTTTAATGTGAATCTGCTTTTGCTGGTTATGAGCTGCATAGCTGAGGTCTTTTCGTGCCCTTTTGGGGCAGTCTGACTTTCAGTAGAGAAGACCAGTTTGTTATTCTAGCCACCCAGACAAATGTTAAGAAATTCCCTTTTAAGGACTTTGGGAATTATGCCAATTTTTTTTTTCCTGGTTCTGTCTTGTACATTAATCAGATGATTCACATGTTCCCTAATTGGACCATCCTTAATATATACGCCAGAATGAAAGGAGCATTTTGAACTGCACCAAATGCTGCACTTATTTGGATGATATTTTTGTTTTTATGTATGGAAACAGTTTTCTTGGGGGCAATACTTCCTCCCTCCCCACTCCCCGACAAATTACATTTTAATCCAGCTTTGTGGCTTTCCTGTTAATTACAGTGAAGACTGCTTGCTTGGATTCATTTTACAGTTTTGGTTTGTGAGGTTTTTTGGGGGGTGGGGAGCGTGGAAGTATACTTTCCATGAGGGACTGCTAGTTTTCCCGTTTTCCCTGTACTTTATTTTTCCAGGTCATGAAACAAAACCTTGTCAGAAAAAATGCCTATATTTTCATTGTACTGTTTCTCTCAGCCATAAACTTATAATTCAGGAGATGCTTGTGCTGTTCTTAATGTTTTCCCAAAACGACTTCTGCCTTCATTAGATCATGTTTAATATTAATGCACAGCAATTGCTTTTGGCAAAACTAGTGCTCCACTTCCAAACTGCTTTGCAAAAACGAATAAAATGCACATTTTTTTAAGAGTCCTAGCCTATTTTCTAGTGACCTCTCCTTTGGAAAAAAACATCAGTAATGTAGTGTGATGTACACAAGAAATAATATTGAATCTTGTATTACCTATTATATATGTCTTTTTTTTTTCCCCTGTGCTTGTCAGCAGACAGAGCAGCCTCCATTATGCTTTCAGAAACCCTGGGGGAGTTGCACCAGCACTCAGTAAGATCTGCAGGAGATTTCTGAGCCCATGTATCTCTTTTATAGCCAGTTCTTACAAGAGCGCACATGACTAAATGGACTACTGACCTTTGGCCAAACAAAAGTACCTCGAGTGAACTGTTTTTCTAAACTACCCAGAATCTTAACCCTCACAGGGAAGCTGAGGATGCCTGGGAGAGAAAATGTATGTGCCTTTCTTTCCTGCTGATGAGCATAATGTTAAAGGAAGAAGGAAGAATAAATATTGATCTTAGGGCTTGCTGACACACCATTAATTTGAAAAGGATCCATTTCTTGCTTTCATCCTGGTAGAAAAGTTAGCAATTGCAAGTTTTACAATATTGCTGTGGCAAGTGGGAAAAACTGTTTTCAAAAGTCTTTCTAAGATGTCTGCCTATGATAAGGCATTACTTCAGGCTGACTGCGTTTCATTCTTGTATTAAATGGTAAATCCCAAAATTCCCAAGTTTGCTTTGCTCTTTGAAAGATACAATCGCTGATCAAAATATGCAAAGGGATTGACCCTGAGATGAATTGAACAGGGAAAGGGTTAGGCTTCCACGTAGATGCTGCAGTACAGTCCATGTCTAAACACATTCTGATTTTACAACTTTACAGTAATATCTGTGTCCTGCCAAGGGTGAGATCAAATCCAAGATGGCTGCTTTACCATTAAAGAAATTGAGAATTTGTCGCACATGAAAGCAAGAAACAAATGCACACTGGTACCCATAGAAGTGCATGGTAGGCTGCCATAGTACGTCCTAGACAATTTTTCCATCCTCTTTGGTTGGGAAATAGATTAAATATTGTAAATTTTTCCTTCCACCAATCCGTGTGTTTAGGAGAAATAACCTAGTTTTATTGGCATGAGCAATGCTGCAGGAGCACTATAGTAGAACTACTTTGATGTGAAAGAAATCCATGTATTATTTTACCAAACAGGTGCTTATGATGATTTTTCATGTTGCACAGGTGCTATGGTTCAGGCAATTGTTACAATCGCAGCCAGATACCGACCTGGCTGCTCAAACCTTTCTTGGTGTAACCACAGCCTTCTTCTGCCAGTTCTCCTATTTCCAGCAGTTGGAGAAATATAGAATCATAGAATTGTTTTGGTTGGAAAAGACCTTTAAGATCATCAAATCCAACTGTTAAACTAGCACAGCCAAGTTCACCACTAAACCACATCACTAAGCACCACATCTGCACGTCTTTTAAAAGCTTCCAGGGATGGTGACTCCACTACTTCCCTGGGCAGCCTGTTCTAATGCTTGACAACACTTTTGGTGAAGAAATTTTTCTAATGTCCAATCTAAACCTCCCCTGGTGCAACTTGAGGCTATTTCCTCTTCCTCTTCTTCATTCAATTCCTCCCCTGTCTTGTCTCCCAATACCCTTTTGTTTGGCTGTAGTAGGGCCGGGTTACATTGGGCCTGGAGCTTTTTTTACTGCATTTTCCAGTGTGTTTATGTTAAGATCTTATCTTCTTGGTGTTTCTGAAATACTTTCCTCTGGGAGGCACACACAGCCATGTTGAAAGTTTGACACATTGTGTGTCTGAGAACCTACGCAGATGGACAGACTGCCTAGGTCATCCTGGTGCTGCTGGGAGGCAGTACAGATTACGCTACAGCCTCCCTCCAGTAGGTAATTGTATGATGAATTTGAGCATGCACTGTAGGTCCAGTACTTTCTGCTGCAGTCTCCATTTCCATTGTGTGTGCATGAGCAATTTCCCCGTCTGCTCCTGGAGGAAGGAAAAAAAGGGGTGCTGAAAAAGCAGAAGTGACAAGAAGATTGCTATTGCTACAGTAATTCATACGTCCTGATCCCTGAGCTGCCATTTATCCAGGTGCAGCTCTGTGCTGACTGTGAGCGTTCTGAGAGCTGTCTAACTCATTCTGGTCACCACCTTTCCCAAGGTATGGACATGAATATGTAGCACAGGCACTGTTGTCTGGTTAGAGATGGGAACTACTAAATGGTATTGTTAGATGAATTATCCTGGAGACTGCTGATTGAGAAAATTGCTTTATGTAAAAGGGACTGAAAAATAGGCCTTGCAATGTATATAGATATTTTGGGTGCTGTATATATCAGTTGTTTACCTGTAGACATCTGAAATCTGATTGCTGTGGAGCCATGTTTTGTGTACCTAAATTTACAAATGTCAGTATACATGATTTCCTTGCAGTCTGTATTTCTTCAATATTTGTAATACTATCAAATAGGTCAGGAGCACTGTCTTACGGTGATGATAAGATTGGCATAAGATTGGTATATATCAGTTGTTTACCTGTAGACATCTGAAATCTGATTGCTGTGGAGCCATGTTTTGTGTACCTAAATTTACAAATGTCAGTATACATGATTTCCTTGCAGTCTGTATTTCTTCAATATTTGTAATACTATCAAATAGGTCAGGAGCACTGTCTTACGGTGATGATAAGATTGGCATAAAGAGGGATGCTGAGAGTTAAAGGAATATTGGCAAGAATTAAAGGAATATTGGCAGTTACAATATCTGTAACAGAACTATGGAATGGAATGTCATGTATGTGAATTTCTAGAAATTACTATCTGATGGGGAACAGTTTTTGCCTTGTTAAGCATTACTTATTATTTAATCCACTCAGGATTTGTCTAATAAGGAGTTGTGTACTTAGCATGGCAAAATTGTTTTGCACTGAAGCACTTTATGAATTTTGAAGAAATGCTTTTTCATTATTTTATGTGATGACAATGTTGGAGAAAAATGGATACGTACTAGATATTTGAGTCCCAGTCAGTCTAATGAGATTGAGGATGTCTTTGTCCATACTTTCCTTTTCCTCTCTGTGTTCTATGCTAAAGCCTAAACATTTTGGCTTACAATAACTATCTTACATTATACTGATTTGCTCATTGACCTAGCACGATGCAATGCAATCATACACTTGTTTGAAATCCCTATGCACAGTACAGGAATAAATAATTTGAATGCTGAAGTATAAGATTTTATTGCCTTTAATTTAGTGCCTGCAATTGGAAGTCTGTCTTTGGATATATTAATAAATGGGATCCCAGTCTCCAGGGAATGAAAGGGTGACTTTAAACCTTGAACCATCAGGAACGTTTCACCTCCAGGATGGAATATATGTTTTAAATTGTTGTCTGAAAAGATGTCAAACTTGCCTCGGTATTGTAAGAGCATACCAATTACGGTGAAATTATTTATTGGATTATGTTTCTCTTAAAACTGAATGCATTGTTCTGTTTGGCTGAATGTGCTATGCGTTTTTGGTATATTAATTGATGAGAAATTAGCTGGAGTCAGTTACACCAAAATGACCCAGTGACTTTAAGATTATCTAGTCCAACTGCCCTGCCATGGGCAGGGACATCTTTCACTAGATCAGGCTGCTTGAAGCCTCATTCAGCCTCACTTTGAACAATTCCAGGAATGGGGGGCACTGGTAGCTTCTCTGGGCGACCTCTTCCACTGTCTCACTGTAAAGAATTTCTTTCTTATGTCCATTGTAGCAGTTCGTTGACACATCTGTAGAAGGAAGGTTGTCAGTGTGGATTTACTGCTTCCAAGCATACCAACACTTGGTCTAATTCTTGAAGAGAGGAACAAGCCCTGGTGTCCCACTGCTTGCTAACAGCCATGCTGCAGAGCTGTGTTAGATGTACAGAAGCATGCAGTATACCGTAGCAACACTGGAACCAGCCACTTAGCTGTAGCATAGGCCCTGACAAGCCACCCAGTTCAGATTTTAGTAACTGCCTTCATATTAGGATGTTTCTTTGTGAAAAGCACTCAATACCTGATTCAGAGAATTCATCAGTGGAAACAATCTCCAAGAAGGAAAGGGCAATGCAGTAAACGTTCTTATTTCTGTACTACCTCTTTACCATTTACAGGAGACATTGATTTTTGTCTTTTCAATGTTTCAGGAAGCATTCTCTTCAAGTGCATGTCTTTGGAGGCTGACAGAATTACAGAGCAGCAGGAGAAAATACTGTCAATGCTAGAGGAAAAGTTTCCAGATCTTCCCCCACGAGAGGAAATTATATCTGTTCTCCAGGAGACTCAGTGTAACATGCAAGGTAGTGCAAATTGCTTCTGTTTGACAAATTTACTTGTGTAACTATGAGAATATATCAGCTCATTGTGTGTGCTAAAACTAGTGGCAGAATGTCAGCATTATTGACAGTTACATGTATTTAATTCTAAATTAAATGGCTTACATTCTGTCATGGAATTGTGATTTCTGTTGAGGAACTACTGAATTCCTAAATAATCTTTTATTGGTTTTACAGATGTCTTGGGTTCAGCTGGGATAGAGTTAATTTTCATGAGAAGCTGGGAGGGGGCACAGCCAAGACAGCGGACCTGAAATAGCCAAGGGAATATACAATACTATATGCCACCATGCTCAGTATGTAAACTGGCGGAGCTGGTGGCAGGGAGGAGGGATCATGGCTCAGGAATGGGCTCAGCATTGGGTTTTGGGTGGTGAGCAATTGCATTGTCCATCCCTCACTTTGTGTACTCTTTTATTAGTATTATTACTATTTCTTTTCTCCTTATGTTGTCCTGTTAAGCTGCTGTTATCTCAACCCACAAGTTTTTACCTTTTTTCTTTCAATTCTCCTCCCCATCTCATTGAGGGGTGGGAAGGAGGAGTGAAGGAGAGACCGCATGATGCTTAGTTGCTGTCTGTGCCTAAACCATGGCAACAGATAAGGTAAACATTAATTTGTTTCATACGCTTCTTTTACAAGCATATGCTAGTCAAGAATTTGTGTTGATAAGGTAAAAGGGCATAATCAATCTGTTAACCCAATGGGCAGAAATTGTACTGTAATTACCTACATGGTGTGAGAGTCTATTTTATCTTTTGAACCTTCCCAGATTTGTCAAGGGCTGTGTACAAGTGAAGTGAATTTAACTTCAGATGGATTAAGGAAACAGTCGAAAAACTGCAATTCTTTTATTTCCTTCTGCTAGAAACAGCTAAACACAGTTATCTTTTTTTTCAATGATCAAAAGTGGGAATGTTTGAACCCAAAATTTGGTAGCAGCCTTTGAAAGGATGCTCTGAAAGCCTGAAGAAAATTGTTGCAATAACTCTTACATTTTTTACTGTCTTTGTTAAATGGCTTTTCTTACCACGTTGTTGCCAAGGGTGGGTATTGAATTACTGAGATACTGCTTTGTTAGATGTTATGCACAGAGTTGCTGCAGAATCATAGTCTTTCTTCACCGTTTTCTATCTGCCCATCTGCAGAATTCTCTCATCTGAATTCAGACTGTCAGCCTGGGACGGCTGCCCTAGCTCATAGTTAAGGACAGAATTTGAGGTGCTGCTTCCTTTGCTCTTTTTTGCAGTGACATCACAAGCTACATTAGTTCAGGGCTATAAATCTTCTCATAGTTCCCTGAAGTTCCTCTAAACATTAGTTGAGGAATCATAGTTCAGAAACGAACTGAATGCAAACTGGATAAAAGAGACCCGGTGAAAATGGGCTTTATGGAGCTCAGTTCTTAGTTCTGCCAGTTGCCTGGGAGAGTGGTTTAGTAATGTTTGTCGTGTACTTGGCCCATGAAGTTTACGCTAATATCCAATGCAAAACTTGGACAAGCAGATGTAACGGATTCAGTTATGTCCAACCAATGCATGGCATTGGTTGACAGTAGTAGAGGAGGGCAATACACTCATACACTCTTTTTTTCATCTCGTAGTTGAAGTTTGCTGTGTATTACAAGGTGCATTTTTAGCAATGCGTATAATCAGGGTGTACTGTGTTAGTAAGGTGCTGTTGAGTTTCTGAAGTCCTCTGAAGGCACTAACCTCTGCAGAATGTTTTACCTTAAGTACCTGTTATTTCAGACAGTTTCAGAAAAAAAGTTCTCAGTTTCATGGAGAAGTAATGAGTTATTGGCCTGAATCCATGAATTCATTTGTTATTTGAGGCACAGAAAGTTGACAGGTTACCTATAAGTATTTTTAAAAGGACAGACACAGAAATATAATAAACGTGGGAATATTAGCTAGTTCATCTTGTCATTAGATTGAATGCAGTACCTGGACTCTATACAGGAAAAATAATGAGAGGATTCATTTCTTTGGCTTAAGCTGATATTTGGCTCCGTCTTAAAAAACAGTCATGCAAACACATTTTGGATGTTATGCTGCTAGGCTTTAAAAGTCTGTGGACATTTTAGTTGCTACTCTGCATTGCAGATTTATATGGGCATTTGACTATCATGTCTGCATTTTTGATTGTGTGATATGACCATGTTCCTATACATCACATATATTTATTTTGAAAATCTTCACAGCATTTTAGACAGACATCTCCTATTAGAGATATTTAGTTACGTGGATTTTCAATATATTGTACTTAACCGCACCTGGAGTATGGTGTCCAGTTTCGGGTGCCACAGTATAAGAAGAACATTGAGGTGCTGGAGCAGGTCCAGAGAAGGGCAACAAAGCTGGTGAAAGGTCTGGAGAATATGTCGTATGAGGAGTACCTGAAGGAATTGGGATTGTTTAGCTTGGAGAAGAGGAGGCTGAGAAGAGACCTCATTGCTCTCTGCAACTACTAAAAGAAAGTTGTAGTGAAGCTGATGCTGGTCTCTTCTTCCAAGTAACTGATGACAGGACAAGAGGTAATGGACTCAAGTTGCACCATGGGAGGTTTAGATTGAATAGTAGGAAGTTCTTTACTGAAAGAGAGGTTAGCCATTGGAACAGACTGCCCAGGGAATTGGTGGAGTCACCATCCCTGGAGGTGTTCAGAAAACGAGTAGATGTGGTGCGTTGAGACCTGGTCTAGTGGTCAGGGAGATGTTGGATGAAAGTTGGACTAGATGATCCTAGGGATCTTTTCCAACCTAAATGATTCTATGATTAAACTTATTAACATATCTGGTTGTAATGTGAAGCAATTCCAATTTTACACTGTTGTTTCTGATGATAATATATACTACTGTTTCTGGGATATGTAAACACATGCATAGCTCATTCACCTTTTGATGTACATAAGAAAAACCCACTGGTGTTGGTGTTGACTTGTGAGGAAGGTCATAAACGTTGAATGACTTTCTGTTTGCAGACTACCTTAAGTGCTTTGCTTCTAAATATTTTATAACTACCATTCCACATGTGCTTTTCAGTATATTACTCATTCCAGAGGTGTTTCATACTAGTGATTTCATACTAGACCATATGAATGGTCTATCTATACATTTATCATCAACTGGAATTCAGTTTGCTTTAAAAATGTGAATGTTCACAGAACTTCACTGCAGAAAATAAAATTCTTCATCCTTTACTCTTCCTGCACTGCTTTAAATCTCTTCCTTCCTTAAAAAGTCCCTCTACAGACATTAAGAATTGAAATATTAATGTTGCTTTTAATTTTCTCATGGGATGTCCTAAAATACAGAAGGCTCAACATTAAGGTCTAGTTTTGTTTTTGTGTTGCTGCAGCTGGTCAGCTGTAGATACTTGTATGTATTAAAATTCCTTTCTTTTCTCATACAGGTATAAGTATTGAGGAGGTTATGCTGAAGAATCTCAAGGAGATTTCAGATGGAG
This sequence comes from Eurystomus gularis, assembly GCA_013400335.1. Taxonomy (NCBI): domain Eukaryota; kingdom Metazoa; phylum Chordata; class Aves; order Coraciiformes; family Coraciidae; genus Eurystomus; species Eurystomus gularis. The sequence continues at coordinate 14,698 of VZZY01003897.1, read as the reverse complement.
AAATCAAAGTAGCAATAAGCACTGTGTACATGACATTGGAGGTAAGAGGAAACTTAACATAGCTGGTAAACAGCCCTGTTGCATACAGAGATAGTTCTTTAACAAAGATTTTCAGTGATGTAATTAACTTCGAGAGAAGCAATAGCTGTTTGAACTCTTACATTATTATTATGCATCTGACTATTCCTTCCTGTTAGTCTGTACCATGGTGTGTTAAAACAATGGCATCAGCAAATGTCAGCTTTTGGGTGAATTGAAAGTGTGAGCTTTCTCTGATACTTCAGTAGGTAGTTACCAGCTAGGACTTTGTCCTACCTTTCACTTACAGTATGTCATACAATTCATAAAGCCACTGTAACATTCTCACAGCTTTTTGGGAGGAGAGGTGTTCTTCTATGCCATCTATAAACCTCCCTCAAAACTGTGTAATGCAGTGTCTCCATTGCCACACTGCCTAAATGAAAATGTTGATAGAAGGAAAAGGACCTCAATGGGGCAGAAGTTCCTAGAACTTCGATCTTTTGGATCAAAACTCTAGCTTTATCTTTATGAGTACTTCTGAGACAGCCTGGAAGTGGCTGCTTGGATTTTCTTTCTTGACCAGGCCCAAACATTTTGTAATTGCTCAGGGAAAACTCTTGCATAGTATGTTTTATATCATTATTTCAGGATGATTTGTTTTATGGATGTCAGTAGCTATTTACCTTGGCCTGAAGTGGATATAATGTTAGTGGTTATTATGTAGAAATATTAATTACAATATTAATGTTTAGATCACTGAACAAGTATGACATGGCAGTATTAATTTTTATGGAGTTTGCATACTGATATACTGATTAATGACTTGATTGAAGAAAACTCAACAACAAAGAGACACTCTATATTTTAGTATATATTTGCAATTTGCGATCTAACCATTTGCGTGAAGGTCACCCATAAAGAAGTAAGTATTTGACATGCAAGAGAAGTTGTCATCTTCTACTTTTGCATTTTACTTTAATTAAAACTTTATTTTACCTCAAATAGTGCCCAAAAATCACTTGAGTAGTTCTTCCCTGAGTATATCCTATGAGATTTCTTACAACATGTCTTTTGTTGTCACCTCATTTTACAAAAAAAATAAGGTACTTCTGTGGTTGAAGAGGTTTGTGGTACAATCTAACTAATAATTATCTGTAGATAATGATTTTTAATCCCAATCTGTTAAGGAATTTTATTGCTAGCGTTTTTGATGGTATTTTTCTGGAAGTTACAGGTATCTCTCTTTAATTTTTGCTCTCTATTGTTCTGCTGTGAATAATTTGCTTCAGGAAGAGCTAATATTTCGGGCATGTAACTGCTTTTTTTCTAGTTATAATGTTTACAAAGTCACACTATGTACTAAGAGGACTCTTTAGTTTCACAGTTGGGATGGAGATCAGTTTTGTGTTTCCTGCATTACTGTCCTTTGTTCAAACATTTTCTGAACTGTCCAATTTACAGTTCTTGACCAGCAGAAGACCTTTTTTACTTACTCTTACTAGAACCAGGGTTGACGTGGTCTGCATGATGGTAAAGCAGATGGCTTGTAAAAACATTCTGCACCAGTTACTTCACCCAGTATCATAAACACATATAGAGAAATTATAGACAAAACTATCCAAACCTGCCTATTCACTTTTGAATTCTGTTATGAACTCAGAATACACAAACTTTAATGACTTCAGTATTTTCTCAGCAATAATAATAATTTGTTATTCATCCTCAAAGTGCTCTACAGACCTTACCTGATTAAACATAAGGGAGCATAAAGAACTGGTTTGGCTTTGCTGCAGGTATTGAATCTCTAATGTGTTTGCTTCTTCAGAAATTACAGAATCATAAAATCATAGAATAGTTTAGGCTGGAAGACACCTTAAAGATCATCTAGTTTCAATGCCCTTGCTCTGGGCAGGGACACCTCCCACTAGACCAGGTTGTGGGAGGCCCAATCCAGCATGGTCTTGAATACATCCAGTGATGGAGCATCCACGACTTCCCTGGGCAACATGTTCCACTGCCTCACCACCCTTATAGTGAAGAACTTCTTCCTTACATCTAATCTAAATCTACTCTCTTGCAGTTTGAACCCATTACCCCTCATCCTATCACTATAAGCTCTTGTAAAAAGTTCTTCCCGAGCTTTCTTATAGGTCCCCTTCAGATACTGGAAGGCTGCAATAAGGTCTCCTCTGAGTCTTCTCCAGGCTGAACAATCCCCCAAAAATTAACAGGTGTGCAAATGTATCTTTATTAAAGTGCTCTCTATAGGCTTTACTATTTGCTTTGGTTCAGCGGTCTACCTTGTAGGTGCTACGCTAAGAGCAACTATAATGATTAGATGATTATAGTTGGGTAAAGGAAGCTGTTCACGAGCATCCATCTCCTGCTGCGTTGGATATGTATCATGAAGAGTGAAAGAGGTGCAGCGCAACACTCAAGCTCTGATTTCAGTCAGAGTTTCACAATAGTAAGGACAGAGATCAGTGAATCTGATATTCCAACAAATGTCACACCTCAGTAGCACATACTCAAATGACTCTAAGCTTTCCTTATTTCTGTTTTTATGGCAAATTTTACAGATCTTTACTGAAAGTAGTTTTTGAAAAAATTATCTGTTCTTGAGCAGATGGATACTCTTTTTAGCAAAGTCTCGATCTAGAGCTAGGTTCCTTTTCCTTCTCTACTGCTGAGTTCCTATGTTAGATAAATAAACTGCTCAGTTTCCCCTCTGCAAATGAGGATATTACTCTTTTATTTCATGAATGTGCCATGAATTTAAATTAATTGAAGCTTGTGTTAGATATGTTGCTGTAAACCCTATTTTTATTAGTATTGATACAGATATCCTGGTATCTGTGGGAATGTTTTCTAAGTTCTGTGCTTTATAAGGAAGGAAATGATAATAACTACTAAGTCACCAATTGTAAGTTAATACTCATAATTACTAGTAGTACTATTGCATAGCAGTACTCGTAGATGTAGGACACATGCAGGTACGCTCTTACTCTCCAGTTTGTCATGAAGAAAGACACGAATGCTACAATACTGATCTCAGTGCTTTATTTGTATATACATACTGAGATCAATCAACAGTGTGTGATTTACATCCATTGTCTCTTGGCTTACTAGTTGTTAACCAACTGATTTTGAAGTGTCTTGATAAAAGTGAATCAGATATTAAAGGAATAGACAGTGTTGGCATTAGTGATAAAGGCAGGGAAGGCATTTTGTATGGATGTGTTTAGGTTTCTGTAAGATTCAATATGCAGCTTTGAATTTTTTGAGATAACTGCCTTTGGAATTGGGCTTCCTAGATGCCAGCATTAAAGCCGTAAGTCACTGCGTCTCCAGTGACTGGCTGCCAGAGCAGATGCTGCTTGGATTTCACATGCATAGCAATATTTTTTAAAGAGAGTGACAAAAGAAGAGAGACAGCATCCAGATCACAGTTATTTTTGTTGGCTTTGCCGGAAAGTTTCCCCAAGTCATAATAATGATTTCTCATAGGATATTGTAGCAAAATTCAGTGCATGCACTACAGTTAATTTCTGTTACATTATGTTATACCCTGAGAGTATATTTTGCTTGTTCTCTGCTGGAATTCTCTTGGAATGAGAAATATCTTCTCAATGTGACTTTCTGTGAAAGTCATTTTTTTCCTGAGAAAGGAATACTTCTTTTGTAAACTGAACTCTATTTTCTGCTTTCTTACATCTAGTGCACCAGAAGAACAATCCAGGTTTCATGACTGTTCAGTTTAGTTGAAATGGCTCAAGGTATTGTAGCTGAATAACAAGTTCCTTGGACTATGTCCTTAAGCTTTTGATTAATGAAAATTTATTCTAACCGCTCACAGAACTTGCAGTAACTTAGGAAGACAGAAAATCAAGTTTCTCCAGGGAGAAGAAGGGCAGTCAGTTGAAAACAAATCAGCCTATGATGTCTGCTATTACGGGCAAGGGAGTATGTGCATTCTGAAGGCTGACTGATCTGTAGGAGGTTCTTGTTCGTGTTTCTGGCCGTGGTATCTGAATATGTCATGAAGACAGTTTCCAGGTTGTAGAGGTTGTGTAATCTTTTGGTACTGTAAAGTTGTAACCACCTCTGTGGGGGTGCCAGCCAAAAGGTTTAGAGAAAATAAGAGAGCCTTAATGGAGTCTGCTGTCATCAGTGTTGGTGCCCCAAGAAAGTGATCTGCACGTTCATATCAGCACAGTGCGCTTGACTGTCCTTAGACAGCATCTAGTAGTCCAAATGAGTTGAGGGTGGTACCAAGGAAATGTCTAGATCTTGCAACAACTTTCCTCTTTGTGGCTTGGTATCTTAGAGAAACTCACAGTGGCTGTTCCAGCAACAATAATTTAAGAAATTTTATAAATGTTTGGTTGTACAGTGGATCTGCATCCTAATTGATAAGTAGTCTGATTTCAGAAAAACAGTTTAATTTTCAGGCTGCTTTGTAGTAGTAGTATGGCATGCAACTATGTTACTAATTTGAACAGTTTTATTTGTGTATTATGAAAAGTGATGCTTTTAATACTTCTGTAAAGCAAGTCGAGAATCTTTGTCTCAGCTGGAGTGTGTTAAACAAGTACTGGGTAGAACGTTACATGCAGTTAAGTGATATTACAACATGTTTGTTTGAAGGTTTGAACTTTTGTTGTCTGTCTGTAATGGTTGGACCATAGTTACATATTTGGGAACTTTTTTCCTGCAGTATAAATACAAACATATTTTAAATGGCATCAGATTGGTCCATGAATTTGTTTTTAATGCTAAAAACAAAACAAGAAGAAAACCCCAAGTAAACATGTTAACATTTAATCTTCCAGTAATAGAATTGGAAACAAAATTCTCAGCAACTTACAATAGCATTGCCGTTCAGAAGTATTTTTCTGATGCCTGTTGTGAGAAGTTAGGGTATGTAAAATAAATGATGTATGGAGCTGTAGGAATGCGACTTTTGCAGACTACCTTATGTCTAAGGAACATTAAACATAGGGTTCTTGTTTAGCAAATAAATAACCATTCATTTCAATGGCTGCATAGTCTGGACTTTTGTGCATATTTTTTCGAAGATGAGAAGAGGCCATTAGGGATTTAATATAAAATAAATCGCCAAGGGGTCTTCTTGTAGTACTAGTCTTTCTGCCACATGGTGTGTCACTAATGTGCATAAATGGGCTTAAATGAATTTGTTATCTGTATTACATTTGCAGTATGTATATATTTATATATTATTTTTTAATTGTGTTTAAAAATAAAACATTAAATACATCATTTCTGAGAGCTGAAAACATACTGTCTGTAAATAAATCAACCTTAATTAAGGTCTTTAAATGTCAGTGTGTGAGATCTGCCTGTAGGAAAATGTATAACATACGTAGTACACAAAGATTCAACATACTTCTCTTTGCTTTTTTAGAAGTATTAGGAGGGTTAAGTCATCACCTATATGACTAACGCAGCCAAACATGCATTAATGTAAATACTGTCCTCATGTTTAAATGTCAGACGGCCATGTTCTGGAGGATGGTAGTTGTTCTGTTGATGCTTCATATCAGCTGAAGTACCCCAGCTGTAATGAGCAAGGTGTGAGCTGTAAGGTGTGGAGAGCTGAGGAAAAACCTGCTGAATTCTTTGTTTTAGTTAGTTACTCATCTTTAAAGGTATGGGAGGAAACCCAGAGTTTTTTAAGTGCTACCTGATTAACTACATGAAATTAAATGGCAGCAAAACCAACACTGGTTACACTGACTATCAGGATTGCTTGTAGTTTAAAAATCAAGACCAGATCCTTTCCAGAAGATGATGATATGAGCTAAAGTCCCCCTACTCAGTGAGATGTTTCTGCATGAACTCCTGCAGGATGTCAGGCAAGGTGTTCATTATGGTCCCTTGCAATGTGAGAAAAAACGTGAACTTGTAAAACCGGCCAAGAACATTTTATTTATCAATCAGTCCGGTTCAGCCTGTGCTTAAATAATTAAATAATTATTTATTCAACTGTCATTTTTGCAAGTTATATTTGATTATTTTATTTTATACTGCTCTCATAACTCACAGTAAAGAGAAGCATCAGAGATTTTTACTCTGCAATATCTCTTTAAGAATGCACAGGTTTTAGAGTGATACCAGGCCTGCAATGGGATGTGTGTAGGATTTCAGTTTATTTCAATGTCTGAAGAAATTGGATAGACTTCATCTGTTAAAATTGGTGTGACATCTGACCTAAATTTGCTCCATGCTATTGTGTATAATTTTGCCTTTACTGGTTTTGTTCAATCTTGCTTCAAAAGTTAATAAATTAAAATAACTATGAGAATTATTAAAGAAATAAGCATAGATATTAGATTAATCTACTAACATCACAGTAGAAATGTATTTGTGTTTACAAGTACATTGTTCAAGAAGAGAAACTTTTCTTTTGTATCATTTATGAAATGTGTTTAAATAAGATAGTTTCTTTATGAAATACAGCTGTATAATATGCACCATCTCTCAGCTAAATAAAATGCTATAATCTACATTATCATTATTGGACTTGCATTCCTGACTTCTACAAAGCTGACTAATTTATCATTTGTGTACTCTTCTAGTTCTTGTCAGTAGCATCTCAGCTCAGCTGCTCATGGGGTATAGACATTGACAGCGGGAGGTGCTGTTTTGAGAAATGTTCAGCATAAAAAGAGTTTTTTCTATGAAATACAGTACACTTTCAAAAAATTTCAATGTAAAATCTAACTTGGACATTTAAGATCTGACCATAATGTATGATAATATAGGAACTGATAATAGTTAGGGATAACAACAACATTAATATGACAGAAAAGTTAAATTTTATTTTCTGCTATTTAGTTTATGTGTTTTCTTTGCTATTGTGTGGGAAACAGTTAGGACATTTAACTTTTAGTCTGAGATTACAATATAATTCCAGCTGTAAGTAAAAGGACTTCTTTTCAGTTTGCTAGTGTTAATGTTGCATTACTACAGTAGACAGCAAGTGACAGATAGATACAGGGTATTTCTAAGCAAATGTCTGTCTTGGTGACTGTTTCTGTGGTTTCTTAATTTAGAAATTAACACCACACCTGTCCCCTTCCATTTAAAATCATGCCATATTTATTTACAATAGTGGTATTTTGATGCAGAAAACCAACAGAATATGTCTGCTTGTGTCTTGAAATACTTTTGTTCCATCTATTTGGCAAAGCATGTGCTTAAAACACCTTCTGAACTAGAATGTAAGTGAATGCTTGAAACATTACAATATCCAGTGTTTTTAGCATACACCATTGAATTTTATGCCTTCTGTTACACATCAGGAGCCTAGTCCTGAAACTGTTGGCTGTTGTAATAGGTAGGGACATTTCAGAATTTTGAATTAGTCAAGTGCTCTGTACATTTTTTCAGCATTTATGTTCCCTGGTTAGATGATAACAGGACAGATCCTTCTTTTGACTCTATGTAACTGGGTACACTCTCAGGCTTACTTGAAGTCGTGTTTTGTCTGACCGAAAACTTCAGGGTTTATTTAATTTTAGATATATTTAAATCTATTTCATTTATAATGCAAGGGTCAAAAAAATACGTTACTCTAGTCGAAACCCTTCAACCCCTATTTGAATAGTAAAATTCGGAGAGCTAAGAACAGCTATATTTCTACCAAAGAATCCAATTTTTCTTCCGCTCTTTCTAGGACGTGGATAAAGTAATTCTCAGAAAGTTAACCTGCTTGTGTATTCAGAATTATTCACAGCTTCTATTCCTCTCTAACAAAATCTAGTTTTCATCATAAATCTGCTGCATGAATGTTAATAACCAGAAAAAAATCATTTCTTCTACAGCTGAATAGATAGATTGCTTGTGTAAATTTTATTTTTTGTACTTAAGTGAATGCAGACTAAGTCTAACCTGCAGGCTTTTTGACACTAAAAAAACTGATATTCAGAACTCCTGTGTTTATTGCAATTATTGCAACATCTTACTTTTGGACTATTTTTTCCATTCTGTATAGACTTGATAATGAAAAATTAAAATGAAAATTCCTTCAAGGTAATTTTGCAGTGCTTTGGGAGTAGAAGCTTACATTATTTTTCTCCGTAAGAAATTCTATGTATGAATATATATTTTTTAGTCTTGAATTTACACTGTTTCTGAAATAATTACAATATTTTTAACCAAAGTTGCTAAGTACTGATTGAAATTATTGATTATGATAGAAAGAGTAGGAAGAGTTCAAGGTATTAGGTAAGTTTTTAGCATTTCCATTTTCCTAATCTGAAATCTGAATCCTAATTACTTTATCTGAATAATAAATCTCAGTAATTATAGCTTCATAACTTTCTCCATGTTTGTGATCTGTGGTTAGTAACAAAATCATGCTTTGACTGAAAACATAGCTATGGAGAGATTTTCCTTCCTCGTGCTAGTGTAATCTGTGTGGTTTTTAACAAAGCCACAGAGTTCTCATTACTGCTTATGTGGAAAAGGTAGAACAGGATACTTTCTTCAGCTGTGATCGTGTAGCTCTCAATGCATCAGAATTTTTTATGCATATCGAACGGCTGTCCTCCAGGATTCTTACAGTCCCCTTTCCTTCTGAACACAAACACAACACTTACACTGATATAGAACAGGAAGAAAATTATTGAGGCCACTAAGTTTATGCCAAATGAAAACTATGGCAGCTAATTATTTTATCTTCGTCAAATATGAAAAATCACAGTATTAGCATTGTAGAGATGGAGAATTCAGGTGTATATATAACCCTTTTATACATGGGAGAATGTTATCGTCAGTTCTGGTAGAAGGAACTGGTGAATCTGAATACAGGTCGTTTGGTTCTTTGGCTCATGTCTAAAAGGGCTATATAGTTAGTAGCAAAATCAAAGGGAGAACCTGGCAGAATTATCTGTCTTCATTGCCAGTGATTTTTCTTCTTACTTTGCATGCACAACAAAACCAGTTTAAGAAAATCTCTCCTACCCTCGATTCTACTTTTGCCAACAAAAGCTGTTAGTTGGTATCTATTTATTGCCAGGTAGGTACTTTCTTACAGAAAGACAAATTTCAGTAGTAGGTATTCTGTAACCTGACTGCGTTTCAGAATTTCTGTCTTGCTGTTGCTCTCACCTTTTTCTAAGTCAAATTTCCAATGAATTTTCATAAAACATGACTCCTGTGCTGCTTCCCAGGAAAAAAATGAAAAAAAAAAAAAAGATGTAGACTTGCAGAAACAGAAAGGCAGAAGGGTAAGGATTAGCAAAGTCCACAGGGAATCTCCTTGCAGCACAGTCTTCTTTTTTCCCCCATTTGCAAGGGAGATATAGTCAGCAATGTATGGCTGGATTCCACACCCAGAATTCTATTTTTTTAGGTTTCATGGATGCTAGATATCGCTGTATGCTCATTCATTCTCTGAGTGTTTGTCACAGACTAGAAAGGAAAAGGCTGGAATAGACTAATTTTGTACTCATAATGAGAACTATTAGTTCAACTCTTCAGCTGGTCCATCACCATGGACTTACATTAGCTGTGCATTGTTTTAGTTCAAGGATTTGAGGCTGAGTTTGAATAAACGGCATTTGTACAACCAAGGACTCCTCTAATTGTGTTTTAAAACCAAAAATCTTAACTGAGCACTAAATTAAGCCCTGTTTTTTGTCAGATTCCATCAGGTACCGTATCATATTCTACTGAAAATTCAGTTTTGGTCTAAAAAGTTTGCAATCTCATCTTCTCTATATAAATAGCATTAGCAGGGTTGTTTCACAGCATTTATTATTAAACAAGACTTTCTAAATAAAGGAACTAGAGATAATTCAGAAACAAAAAAGAGATTTTCCTTTCACATCTCTCAGTTGAGGATTTGCCATATGGGTTGCTCAGCATCACACTCTCAGCAGGTCTAATTTATAGTAAACACATAGTGAGTGAGTAGAAAAAAAAGGGAATGAAAATATTAATATTTTGCCCCCACCATATTTTCTCAATCTGAACTAAACATATTCAGGATCAGCCCACATAGTAGTGGCATTTAGTTGAGATTGCATGTATTTGCCACTCTGCTGGGAGTTTGTGAAGACTGAGATGCTGTGCTTTTCTTGCCATGAGACTGATTTGCTGGCACTTGCATGGCAGTGTGTAAATTATACCTTCCCTGCTCTGATCTGGCATGCTGCCAGGCCCCCCAGGGCTGTGCTTTTTCCATGAAGGGCAGTTGGTGAAAACGTTGCTGCTGTCGCTGTGACATGGGGTGCTTTTGCTTTTCCCTGGGCCTTTACAGGGGAATCACCAACTGAGTGAATGTGTTGATGCTCTGGTCCACTGCTAGGATTTGGAATGGGCAAAGAAAGAGATATAAAGTAAATAGTGGTATGGATTTTTTTTTAGACTTACAACCATGGAAATCCACAGCATCAATGTTTTGAAAACCTCCCATCTTCCGTGGGTTCCTGGGGCTTTCTCTTACTGTTGTATATGAGCTTGCTTTCTCTCTGTGGGTTATCTTCTCCATCTAGGGACTTGGTTGCCATAACCATTCTCCAGAACTTGGTCAACCCCATTCCTGAGTGTGCCTATGTGGATAATCAATGGAGAGCATCACAAAGTACTAAGCATATATCAGCAACCCAAGTGAGCACTCTTTCATCAGTGCTTCCAGCTCAGGGAATGAGTTTTTTCACAGGAGGGTCTGCATTTATATGTTTAAAAAAATAAAATCAAATCTGTTTTATGATTAGGAGCAGGCATATCTGAGCAAAAGAAATTCTATTGCATAAACATGCATTGTTCTAAAACCAGAAATTGCTGCCATTACACACTTGATATTGTAATTATCTTGCTCTCTGCCTTGCAGTTGTACAATAGACATTAGTAATGCACATACTTCTTTGCTTTCTGTCTGGATACTTTCTGTTCCAGCAAGAAACCTACATATTCCCATTCCAGATCTGAGGATTCAGTCAATAATTGAGAATTGTGCATGGTTCAGATTTGAAGAAAGTACAATAGTTCTGCATTGAACAATCATTATCTAATTTCCTTTAGGCAACATTTTTTCTAAGCCTTCAAGAGGAAATACTTAATTTACAGCATCTGCAGGTATTTAGCTTAAATAAATACAAATATCTTTCTTTGGATCCTGCTAAATGTTTATCTGTGGATCATCTCTACAGGTTGGCAAAGAGATCCACAGGTTGCATATTTAGCTTGTAAATTAGTATTTGCAGTTGTGTTTGATGTCTCTTTGTTCAGTCTTGTGAACAGGGGTTAATTGGAACGGCCAGTTTTGTTTCTCTGCTTATTACTGGGCATTTTATACTCCTCTAGTGGGCTGCATCATGTTGATCTTCTCTGTGAACTAATATGTAAATACTTGTAGATGAATAAACAGAAAATATTGGTTGTTTTATCATCTAGTATGAGTCGTCTTTCATGTATATCATTAGCCTAATTGTTTACAGTGTTCCAGACAGTTACACTTACACAGATCCTTTGAGGTAATGGAGTTGTGTTTTGTAGTATAAATCAATATTTACTCAAAAGTCAAACCTCAGTCTCACTTCCTGCGGACTTCTAGTACCGTCAGTGTATCAATAAAATCCAAAGTGAGATTTTCAAGATGCCTAGGTGGACAGAACCTTGAAAATAGTAATTTCACTAATTACTATTTATGCATTTAAATTTCTGTGAATAACAGCCAACTGAAGTCGGGTTCCACTGGTGAACTCTTTTGGACTCTGGATTTTATGCTTTAACCATTTCAGAAAAATGTTAATTTACAGTGTCTCTGTGAACTGGAAATGGTTGGAAGATTAAACTGAATTAGGTGATAAGGGATACTTTGGGTACTGTGCATTTAGTGGTTGTGAACTCACATTCTGAACATATTTAAAGTAGCATTGAATTTGGCTATATTTCTGATCCATTATGAAAGACTCAAAAACCAAGCATCTTTCCAAATGGTGTTCTGCACAGTCAGTCATGTGTCTGTGCTTAATGCCACCGTTCTTCACAAAATGTGATAATAATGTTATCTGTTAACATAAAAACAAAGTTTGACTCCATGAAAGCAGCTGGAAGTGGATAACCACAATACGCTTAAATCTCTTAGGAACACACTGTTTGACATATACTGCTAGAAGTTCCTCATATTTAGGAATTATTTTAAGTGAAATACTTGTGCTGGGTCTCAGCTGGTGTGCATGAAGGAACATTCATCTCCCAGTGGTAACATGGAATTTGATTTTTTTACCTTTTTATGTATATTTAATGGATTGAAACACTTTGAAGGAAAAAAAAAAAACACATGCATTTCTTGTCCTAATCTCATTCAAAGGGGTTTTATGGTTCTGATTCCAGCCTTTTCTCATGTTTTATGTATAGGTAAATCAGAAGGTTGTATCTTGTCCAAGCTAGCAGGAAGCAGAAACAGTGTTTCTCTGTGACATCCAGGAAGGTGACCGATCAGGCAATGACAAATGGATATTTACTGGGTGGATACTGCAGGTGATTTGAAAAGGGATTGTCTGCAGCTTGGCAAGACGGTCATACTAACAGTAGTATCTGCTAAAACTTAACTGTTTTGTAGTTGCAAGAGAGGGGTATATGAACCTCCTAAGATATGCTGGGTATTTCATGCCTGCAACTCCATTATAGTTGAAAATTTTAAAGTATGGTTATTAAGTTGACATGTTCTGTGCATAAAGTCAGGCAAAGTTTCTGTACTAGAAGGGGGTGGTGACAGCAACTGAAAAAAAGTAGCTTTCAGAGATTTGATGTCTGGTCAGAAAGGACATTCCAGGAGTCAGGAAAGAGGTACGAATGATAGCAGAAGGGGAAGGTGAGCTACGATGGCACAGAACATAAAGGCATTCACCAGTGTGAGGTGTGACATAAACCAACTTGAAGCTTCACCAACTTGTGGTCTTCAAGACTATGCAATAGGACTGTTCTTAGAGATGAGGCCACTAATTTGTGGCACTGCATGCCACATAAAAGTGTGCCGTACATTTATGTGTGTGCATATATATATGTAAATATATATGCACCACATACATGTAGGAACATGTGAGCTGTGAGAAATATGAGCTGCCTACCTACTGTGTGACATGAAATTCTTGCTATATGGAAAATGAATTAGGCTCACTCTGTTTTATCTTTAATTACCCCTTTTCTTTATTCTCATGCAATTTGGTGCTCTTTTCTGTCTGTTATGGTGCATCTATATTTCTGACTCAGATCCTGAGAAATAAATTTCTAACTTTCTGAAACTCAGACATTTTATGAGAAATTCAGACTTGTTCTAAGAAAGCACCTTTTCAAAGGCTCTTATTTCAAAGAAATGGAGAGAGGCTGAAGTCTCTGCTGACTTAACTTACTTGCCAGGAGTGTCATTTCTCTCATAAGTTTGACCATGTTCAAGCAGTAAAACTGACTCAGTTATACTTGGTAGTAAAAATCCTTTTCCAGAATAGCTTATTCTGTGTATGACTTGGCTTAAACTTTGCTATTGGCAATGCAGACTGCAGAGCTGGAAGAGGTATTTGTGGTGAAAGTCACATGAAAGAAAGAGTCTTTCAGATGCAAAGGGAATTAACATTGTCTGTGGGATATTCTAGAGGTAAGATACAGTCCAGTTTCCATCGAGGGAAAATATAATTGTAAGCAGATGAGTACCGATGCAGTTATACCAGAGACAGCATCTTGGATGGTACCTACATTAAAATATTTAAGTATTTGGGCAAAGCAGAATGCAGATCAGGATGATACGATACGATATGATACGATATGATACGATATGTGGAAATAACTATAATTCCTCAGATCAAAGAAAACTAGAGACAAAAATCTCATGCAGCTACAGAAGATATCTCATATTAACTCGTAGTTAACAGTGTTTCATAATTACAGAGAGGAAAGTTGAAGCCCTTCAGAGAAGTATAAGTGACTGAGTTATAGTGAGCAAATGCAGATTTTAACAGAAAAGAGCTCATTTTGGGTCAGCAGATAGAAGCTTTGTTTTCCTGAAGAAAAAATTCCATTAGTTTTGCAGTATCTATGATGCTGGTTTTCTTGGTAGTTTTAAAGATATCCCACCAGTAAAGCTTTAAAAAAAGAATCTCTTGACCTCATGAAAAAGTTAGTTATTTGGAATGTTAAATGCAATTATATTGACATATGGTGATAATGTGATAAAGCGTAAGGGTTAAAGGTTGAAGGAACCATGGCTTGGCAATTAGCAACGTAAATGAAACATTCATTATCCAGCATGCTGAGAAGTTGATGAACTGTACAATAAATCTGAGCCCAAGTCACTACTGAGATAACTCATTTCAGACATAACAGTATTTATTAGGATCCTGGACATTATTTTGCATTCTATGATGAAATATCTTGCTATGTAGAAATATTTTAGCCATTAATATATGTGAAATAAGTCAATACTAAAAATCCATAAGGCCTTAAGCAATTCTTGAAATAATGTAGAATAAAAAAGGAAGAAACATAAAAGCCATTGAAACTCATTCTATCTGGAAATATATTTGATTAGATGCATTGATATCTCTTCAATGCATTGATATTGATATTTTTCCAATGTAAATTGTCTCCAGTGACTTATATTAACTCATTTGAAGCCATTTTTCGTCTTATGAGATATAATTGAAATCAG